>JAJJMC010007037.1:1337349-1352284 GCA_023531435.1 Papaver californicum
CTCACTAGAAATTAAGGTGCAATTTAGACACTAAAATGTGTCTATCACTGCATCACCGGTTCTGTACAATACAGTAACATATACGCATAATTAATTCGGTCACAAATATATTTGTATTATTATTTGATATTCCATGTTTGTGTTAAATTCTTTGATGGGGTATGCTTAGAATTGCAAGTACTATTTGTGAATCAATATATAGTTTCGTATAATTTTCTCGTTAATGCAATTTGATGGTGCATGCCTGGATTTAGTCTTTTGATGTGCCATGCTTAGGGTATAATAGTGATATTTGCGACTCTATACATATAATAGGTGATGTCGATAGAACTGGCAATAAACAAATATTCAGGAGTTATATTTCTCTTCAGTAATTAAATATAAAAAGTGGTGGATGCTATAAACCCTGGTTACCGACTCTCCCATTTGATTTATTTTATCAGTTTAGGTTGTTTTCTTTTTATTATCCTTTTAAAATCAGAAACTCATATCATGTTGTTTAGTCAATTAGAAATATTAGTTGCATTATTTTTCCGCTCCCTGTGGGTTCGACCCGTATTTGCTGCTTCTACATTGTAGACGCCGTGCAATTGCGGTTATTTAAATATGTATTCCAAAATCCTATCATACTTCTCTATAATTGGAAAAACAACGGCTTGTTGTAGAAGAGTAGGTTAACCAACAAGGAAAAAAGTATACCACCAATAATGTAAAAACATTGGAAATTTTAATTAGTTAATAATATAATATTTAAAATATATATTTTTTAATTATTTAGCTTTTTACCTCCAAGATTCCTCAAAAACAATTCAAACTTGGTTTGGCGCCCGAGCAATTACCGAGGCCTATGTACACCGAAGATAACAGTGCAGACAGCCAATCATACCGTGAAGCTAACTCTAAATTCTCTAGCGCTTCGAAAAAAACCAACAGGTGTCACTGAGCTAGCATTTGGACATTATCCTAGCACGTATAACACAAACACTTTTTCGAGCTTAACAGAGTGCTTAGCTTTCTCTTCTTCAGTTTCCTGGTCCACTTTCTCTCTATCACGTTTAAAAAAGCTTTCAACCCATAGACTTTAATTCCACCAGCTTTAAAAACTATGTGGTCATTATTTCCTTCCTCATCAGCACAATACAATATAAGGCGCTCTTTCCATCTATTTTGTGCTATCCACTTCTCTTGGTCATATAGAACCATTTCTCCCTCGCATAGTATTCCCGTCAACATATAAATATCTAACGGGGTAACTCCTACAAACAACATTTTGAAATTAATTTTCGGCTATAAATCCTAAATTTTGCATAATTTAAAGTTTGCATCAACCTAATGTTGCATAATCTAAAGTTTTCATATATAAAACCAAAAATAAAAACGCAAAAAATTAATTAGAGAAAAAAAAAACTTACCGCATTCGAAATCCTTAAAATATAACATATTTGTAGTCTTCCACCAACGTTCTAATAATACTTGAACAACAACTGTCTATGGTGCTTAGTGGTTAAACAATATAAACGATACCACAGATATCTGTGGACGGTTTCTTTAGCTGCACCAGGGAGCCACTCATACACGATACCAAATTCAGTTCACCCAAATCTTAGCTTGGTATACCCACTTCTCTCTTGATAACCCGATATATGACCATCCACTACACCAGTGTCCGCAAGCTGTCTAACCTATTGGAACCCCTTATCTCTATCCTGATCCCAGTTCACTCCACTCTTTGGGCCGCCTGATGGTTGTCCTTTTCTGTTTCTTTTATGCCTTACACTCATTGTAGCTGAAGATTTTTTTGCAGTAAAAACGTTATAAAAAAATTTACTCAAGAGGATTTTGGTTGAATTGGATATGAAAATCTGAATGTAAGGGTCTTTATTTATAAGTGGTAGAGAGTCGGTCGTGGGCAATGAGAACTATGTTGAGTGACATAGTGTTTATCGCCAGCGACAAAGACTTGGTCGCTCGACAAACTCCTGATCGGTTACAGCTTCTCCCATAGTGGCGCGGCCTATTTTTCCATCCACCTGGCTGGACAAATTAATCCATTTGATATGGGTGCATAGCAACTGGCCTTATGAACATAAGTATCTAAATTTTCTAAAAACTAAATAAATATATAATGATATCTAATTATTTTAATACATTTAATTTTGAAGCAATTAGATTGTTAAATATTTGTTCGATTTACGACATAAAGCTATGTTTATTGATGGATCTTTCAGAAATATCTGTAAATAAATTTTTCATAGGGACAATAATAATAACAATAGTAATTGTGTTTTTGTGAACGTTTTTTTTTTACTAACTGTCTCAACAGTACTTCAATATGACAACTTACCAAGCATAATTTTATAGGTTTTAAGCTTGTAACACTTTTCATATTAGAGTTTACCAAACGCTTAACTTTTTTTTCCAATAACATAACAAAACACAACTGAAAAACATTTTTCCAAAAGCCATATCAGTACCAAACTCACCTTAAGACTGACTCTTATGGCAGATTCATTAGAGAAAAGACGGTGGGTGGGGATTTCCCTCCTTTCACAACCGTGTCATATACCTGTAGAAAATTTAGTTGTGGATTATAGTTAAATTGTATAATGGTTGTGCATTCAAAAATTAGGTCAAGCGCATAACCATTATGCGTTGATCAATCAAATTCAAAAGTTGAAAAAGGTAAGGTTTTGGTTTTAAAATCATACCTTTGATTAATTAGTTAATAAAAATCGAATCGAGAAGTATATCTAAAATCTTCGAAGGATAAAGTATAAACTCAATTGAAAAAACACCTTCTATATATTATAGATTTTAGTGATAGAAAAAAGATATTCATGGCTGATTCGGGGATAAAATGATGTGAAAAAGAATGGCGGAAAAGAGAAATGAGCTTCTGATGTATACCAAATTACAAAACTTACAATGGTTATGCATTTTGAATAGTTAAAACGGTTAAGTTTACAACCATTTTAAGTTATGCGCATGATGGTTATGCACTTTAAACCAAATCGTGAACCAACCACAAGAGCTTGCTCCTTCGTAGTGCTGATGCGGCTTCCCTTTGTGAAGGCTTGGTGAATGTCCCACAAGAACCGGTTTAAGTCAATGCATGGACCTGCCAATAAACCATCGCAAAATTTGATACAGAATGGTAATTTCTAGTATTTTTACAGAAAACTGCTATACCCATCGGGGGTCTAGCATCGTGGATTGTCCCGAAGACAATCCACAGACATGGAACTGTTTACGACCCACGGTGCTAGACTCACGGTGATTAGCGTTTTTGATTTTTAAACCCATCAAAAGGAAATGATACGAAGATTTTGCCCGTATACCGCTCCTCCCCTCCCACACACCACCACCACCCCATGATTCTTGGTTAAAAAAAAAGGCAACATCTAGGGATGGCAATTTACTCCATCCAAATCCATTTCTACGAAACCCGTTTCTATTGGTGAGGGTTTTACCCTACAAACGGAATATGGGGTCAGATACGGATAAAATCCAAAAACAATGATGCGGGGATGGGGCAGGGAATGGATTTAAGGTTCCGTAGTTTGTTATATTTAGGATTTAAATTTTATTTTGTAAAATATTATTATAGGTTTGAAAGAAGTGAAAATACACTGGAAATTTTAATAACAGTAAGGAATTAACAAGTGGAAAGAGTCATTATAGTTATTTATGAATCAATTATTTTCTTTATTTTTTGGTTTAAATCGGATTTTAAGAACTTAAATTTTTAAAATGCACTGCTTAGGTTATCATTTTCTGAACTATTATATTTATATTTAATTTTTTAATTTTGTATAAAGTTTTAAATATCTCCTATAATGCTATGGGTAAACCCATTGAAAATCCGTCCCCTACGGGTATTTCCCATACTTGTATGTCATTTCCCATACTTGTATGTCGTACCCGCCCCAGTTTTTACGGAAACGGGTAGGGTATGGGTCTATGACGCACCGATATTGATACGGGGATACGGGATACAGTATGATACTTTTATTTATTAAAAATATTTTATATAATAATAATTTATTTTAATAAAAATATCACATAAAATAAAATATCTTATAAATATTATTGGAAGTTGGAATATTAAAAATAAAATAAAAACTATCTAACATCTCGCTCGCCCATCCCTCGTCAATATTTTCTTCATAAAAGAGCATCGCTTCTAGTTGTGGTTTGTCAAGTGAAAGACTTGTAATTTCAAGTTCTCCCACACCCTTAAGTGGATCAAATGCATCTTCATTAATATCCCACATTCTACTTTCTCCTTTCGAATAATTTTCACTTTTTGTGAAAGGAGACGAAGATTACTATGAACAAACACTAAGTCCTCATCATGTTAGGGCTCAAACTTGTATCTCTTCATAGAATGGATAAAATTATATGTGCTCCAGTTTCTCTACAAACAAGATGAGGAATATGACTGCCTTTCTACAAGCCTTAAAGCTAAGTTTTGTAATAATAGAGTTGAAGCACCACAACATAACCATCAAGTTTTTATATAGATTTTGTCTATAAAAATATATGTCAAATTATTAAAAGTGTCCACTCCTAGAATATCCCAGAATATCCCTTATCCTTTTTTTAATTTAAAAAAAAGATACTTTAAATGGATTATCCGATACACATCCACAAATATCCCCAAATATCCGATATAGGCGCCGATACAAATACGTTAATATTTTTAAAATATATTTACTTCATAGGTATGGGTTTTTTTTTTTTTTTTTTTTTTTGGGAACCGGGGGGATGGAACCTCTAATAAATCATTCTTTGGATTTCCTGCTTGCACAAGAGGTTCTCTATTTAAGATACACTTTTGGGCGACAGAAGCTGCCGACCTGAGTGAACTGGAAAAGAGCGGAATCAAGTCGTTCAACCCACCACCACACACACTCAGACAAAAAAACCCATCTCAGTTTTCTCCCAGAACAGGTAAGCTAGAGGTGGTTCTAAACCTGCAACTCCATACTATAAGTAACTTTCTGATCAACATCAAGTAAGTCTCTCTCTCTCACACATACACATATGAATATATACAGAGAATTTGAATCATTAATGTATCAAACAGTAAACCCTTGATTTTCTTCATTTCTGTTATTTATCTATCTATTTATCAAGGATGTATTTTAGACGAGCAGGCAGTCGATTGAGCAATCTCTACCTGCTCAGAGTAAACCCTTATCAACCCTCATCATCTATTCCCCATGTTCATAGAGTATTATTGTATGATGGAAAGGAGACCCAATTTCAGTTTTCACAAATTTCTATGAGAAACTCATTTTTCTCGAGAGCGTTCTGCTCTGGAAATAAGAGAACGACTGAGTGGACAGAAGAAAACATAGTATATCTGGATGAAACAGGCGATGTTATATTTTCGGGAAAGGGGGGTGTTCGTTCTGTTGAACCAGGGGTTGATGATCATGTAATGGTTGGTGGATTAAAGAAACCATTTTCTAATGATTCTGCTATTACTAAGATTGTAGAAATTGTCAAGAGATGGAAATGGGGACCTGAAATGGAGACCCAATTGGATAAACTTTATTTTGTACCAAACATGTCTCATATAAATCAAGCAGTCAAAGAAATCGGAGAAACAGATGCTTCTCTTAGTTTATTCAGATGGGCGAAGAGGCAATCATGGTACTCTTCAATGGATGAGATGTACTCCTTATTGTTTGATAGATTGAATCAGAGTAGAGATTATGAAGGATTGCAATCTTTATTTGATGAGATGGTTCGTGATAAAAAAGATGATGACCATAATGATGAGATTTCCTCATTTACAGCTTACAATCGGGTGATTCAACATTTAGCCAAGGCTGAGAAATTGGAGGTCTCATTTTGTTGTTTCAAGAAGATTCAAGATTCAGGTTGCAAAATTGATACACAGACTTACAATTCGTTAATAACCTTGTTTTTGACAAAGGGCTTGCCTTATAAGGCGTTTGAAATATACGAGATGATGGAAGAGGCTAAATGTGCTTTGGATGTAGCAACCTATGACCTTTTGATACCAAGCTTGGCAAAATCAGGTCGACTAGATGCTGCTTTTAAGCTTTTCCAAGTGATGAAAGAGAAGGGTTTTCGTCCGAATTGCTCCATCTTTTTGTCCCTCATTGATTCGATGGGTAAGGCCGGGAAGTTAGATACATCAATGAAGGTTTACATGGAGATGAAGGGTTTTGGGCTCAGGCCAGCCTCTGCCACGTACGTGTCTTTGATTGAGTCTTTTATTAAGGCTGGGAAACTAGAAACTGCATTGAAGCTCTGGGATGAGATGAAGAAGTCAGGCTTTCGACCTAATTATGGATTGTTCACAATGATCGTTGAGTTCCACGCTAAGTCTGGGAAGCTAGAAACTGCAATGTCTGTTTTCTCAGATATGGAGAAGGCTGGGTTCTTACCAACGCCATCCACTTATTCTTGTCTGTTAGAAATGCATGCTTCCTCGGGCCAAGTTGATTCTGCTATGAAGCTGTATAACTCGATGACAAATGCAGGTCTTAGACCCGGACTAAGCACATATACCTCACTTTTAACTGTACTAGCAAATAAGAAGCTAGTGGATGTGGCAGCCAAGATATTACTTGAAATGAAGGCAGTGGGATTTACAGTAGATATTAGTGCTAGTGATGTTTTAATGATCTTCATTAAGGGTGGGGCAGTTGATCTTGCTTTGAGGTGGCTACGATTCATGGGTTCGTCTGGGATTAGAACGAACAACTTCATTATTAGGCAGCTCTTTGAATCTTGTATGAAGAATGGAATGTATGAGTCAGCTAAACCCCTTCTTGATACTTATGTTAACGCATCTGCAAAGGTGGATCTCATCTTATACACATCAATTTTGGCCCATCTTATACGGTGCCAGGATGAGCAGAATGAGAGGCATTTGATGTCGATCTTGAGTGCAACTAAACATAAAGCACATTCTTTTATGTGTGGACTCTTCACAGGCCCAGAGCAGAGGAAAAAACCAGTGCTGTCTTTTGTTAGGGAGTTCTTTCAGGAAATTGATTTCGAGCTGGAAGAGGGTGCTGCCAGGTACTTCGTTAACGTTCTCCTTAATTATCTTGTGCTTATGGGTCAAATAAATAGAGCTCGGTGTGTGTGGAAAGTTTCCTATGAGTATAAACTTTTCCCAAAGGCAATAGTCTTTGATCAGCACATTGCTTGGTCCCTAGATGTTAGAAGCTTATCTGTCGGAGCTGCTCTTATCGCTGTTGTGCACACCCTTCACAGGTTTAGGAAGCGAATGTTGTATTATGGTGTTGTTCCTAGACGTATCAAATTGGTTACAGGTCCTACTTTGAAAATCGTCATAGCACAGGTTCTAAGTTCAGTAGAATCCCCATTGGAAGTCAGTAAAGTTGTTCTGAGGGCCCCAGGAGATTCTGTGTTAGAATGGTTCAAGAAGCCAATTGTTCAACAATTCCTTTTGAATGAAATCCCATCCAGATCAGATATTCTCATGCACAAGTTAAACATGTTGTTTCCTAATTCTGCACCTGAAATTCGATCTCTTTCCCCTCCTAAGCCACTGGTTATGGTTAAGGATATGTAATATGAAAATCGTAGTCAAGATGAATTATAGGTTAATGGGAGTAACTGGTTCCTTCTTTGATATTTTTTGTTCTACTTTTGATCTATATTTTGTATGCCTTAATTTATTTGGTTTACTCAGTTGGCATGAACCATCACCCATCAAAACTTAAAACTCTAGTACGGTGTTTGTCGGGCATCAAAGGTCCTGTAAAAATCTTATTCTTACTGAATTGTTATATTGGCATCTTATACAAACTTCTCAAGAAACAGAGTCCGACTTTGTGCACCACCCGTTAACTCAGGGTTTACATTTCTCCCTTCTTGATTGGCTGTATTTCAAACCATGGTTTATTGATTTGTTTATAATTTTAATTTTAATATTCAAATTAAATATCCTCGTTGCGAATCGGAAAAGCTTTAGAAACAAAAAAAATTGAGCACACAAAACAAGCTAAATCCCTCAACATTCACTCCAGCATAATTACAGGAAGACAAACCAGGAAGCAGATGCACCTGCAAACCAGGCGGTGGACAAAAGATAACATGGAGTATTCCAAACCACATGCTGGGATTCTATTGTACCAAACTTTTTGAGACCGTTCATAATGAACGATTCTGGGGGTAACCTTCCCGTGTAATCCCGTCTTAATTTATCATAATCTATGCTTTAGAAAAAATAAAAGTTGAGCACAAAGCTCACGTCTCTCTTTCTATAAAGCACGAATATATCAGATACTCCATTTAAAGTATCTTTTTTTATATAATTATAAAAAAGATAGGGGATATTTTGGAATACTCTAGGAAAAGATACTTCTAACAATTTAACATATATTATTATATACAAAATAGATATAAAAATTTGGTGGTTATTTAATGGTGCTTCAGCTTCAATGTAATAAAAATTAGCTTTAAGGCTTTTTGGGCAGCCATGTTCCTCATCTTGTTTGGAGAGAAAATGGAGCACATGTAATTTTATCCATTCTATGATGAGAAACAAGATTCAACCCCAACATGCTAAGGATTTAGTGTTTGTTCATAGTAATCTTCGTCTCATTTCACGAAAAAATGAAAATTATACGAAAGGAGAAAGTAGAATATGGGATACTAATGGAGATAAATTTGATCCAATTGATGGTATGGGAGAATTTGAAATTGCAAATCTTTCACTTGACGAGCCAGAACTAGAAGCGGTGCTCTTTGATGAAGACAATATTGTTGAGTGATGAGTGAGCGAGAGATGTTAGATAGTTTTTATTTTATTTTTAAAAATTCCAACTTCCAAATAATATTTATGAGATTTTTTATTTTATGTGATCTTTTTACTAGAATGAATTATTATATAAAATATTTTTAATAAATAAAAGTATCCTACCGTATCTCGTATCCCCATTTCTTGAAAATTGACGAATCCCCATAATAAAATTAGTATCGGTGCTTCATAGCTTTCTCCTCTCTCTTTCTTCATCTCTCTTTCTCTCTCAAAAATTATTAGCAGCGGCCGAACAATGCACAATCAGTAACTCTGCTATAGATATTGCCCCAGAAATTACTATCATCATTACATAGGAAGATTATTTCCAGAGGCATAAATAAAAATAATTTCAAGAACTGCTACGACATATGCGGTTAAAAATCCTACTCAAGACTTGAATTCGAGAGGAGCTCATGGTACATGGTGGGTTATAGTCGGTGGAAAGTAAAACGCTAAGAAAGAGTCTGTGCCTACAACACCATTGTGCAAAGCAGCTTGACGCGTCAAAAGAAAAGCAAGTCTGAGGAGGTTTACGAGCTAAATTTAAGTCCCAGTCTCTTGATCCCTCAATTATATGCCTACTTGCTTCAAGCAATACAAGAGGAATACTAACAACCTCTTTGCCCAAAAGAACTTATGTTTGTAGGTTGATGGCTTACTTTTGACATACTCATTGAATCACGAACGAAACTAGTTAAATTCCAAGCTAAATAACTATAATGTAATTAGCTAACCTAACAGAATCACAAGTTAAGCGAATATAATTCCCAACTAAACAGTGGAAAGATACAGTTTTAGAAAAACACTTAACTAGTATTTGTCGAAATCAGATATTGAACAAGTTACTAAATTATAAATTTAGTAAATTTGTATTTCATATGACTTCTCTTAAATGTAACTCATGTTTTTATTAACTATAACCCATATAAAATAAGTGATTAAAGTAACCAAACAGGTCTTTATAATTATTCAACATAACTGCAAAATTATACCCAATTATTATATATAGCCCAAAACAGTTGAATAAATTATCTAATCCCTAAATCAACAAAAAATAAATATTTAATTATATAATTTTCATAATGAAATTTATGTAAGATCTGTGACACAATTGATGATTTTGAATAATAGTCAATTTTAATATAATCATGATTGAGAAAAAAGACCATCATCTTAAAAAATAATAATTATAGAATTTAATTATGGAGTTTTAGATGATTGATTTTAGGAAAAGAATCGAAATATTTGTTAATTCTATTTCAATTGGTATCGTTATGAAGATTTTTTAATGGATTAATTGGAATATATACCATCAATCGATATTAATGTAATCATGATTGAAAAAAAAATAACATCATCTCAGAAAAAGGTAAAAATTAGGGTTGAGTTTGTTTCTGAGGAAAACTAAAATTTAGGGTTTATATTGTTAAGTTTGTGAGAATCTTGAGAGAACAATTAGAAATGATTTCAAATTTAATTTAATTTGGATTTATAGAAAAGTTTAGGATATATTTTAATTTTATGAAAGAAGTATGATTCAAGTGGAAGGCCAATAAAGAATTAAAACTTGTTTGATTTTTTTAATTTTAACTTAAACTTTTTAGACTATAGATAATAAATGTATGGGCTATATTTAAAAGAAGCCTCTCATATTTACAATAGATTTTTTACGGGTTTTAAATTCTAGTCAATTATGAACCTTGCAGGTACATCTCAATTTTATGTCGAAAATTGACATCAAAACATATAATTATGAAAGTTTGAATTTTCGGCAAGGAACCATTCCCCGCAAAACATTGGATTCACAGTCTGCATTTGTATTTCCAAGGAAAGGCCTAAGATCACATCTTTTTACCACCGTTTTTAAATCTGTGAAGGTGCAATAAGATTTAGTCTAATTAAAAAAGAAGGGTGTTGGTTAAATTTTCTTTCGGGAACACAGGAGCTTTGCTTTAAGTTTTTTTTCCCCATTTTTCTAACCGAATGAATTTCTAATCCAGATTACTGTGTCTAAAATGCTTAAATTTTAAAATTTTCATGGGAATGTTTTAAAATTGACTAATTTTCTGATATAGCAGTCGACATGGCAGTTACAACATTTGGTAAACCTTAAGTTTTTATTTTTAGTAAAATAAATGATGTATTAAAAGAAAAAGATATGTACAATATTTACAAGCAAAACCCTAAATAAAGAAAAATGCAGGGATTACACCACCATGATATTCGTCCACTAGAAAAGAATTTGAGATAAATTGTAGGAACTGAATTTTTTTCAAGTTTGAGCTCTGCAAGTAAATAGTCTGTTTAATAACATACTTAATCTCCTCCTTGGACTTTGTTAACTTATCATGCAACCTTCCATTGCTTTCTTTTTAGATCTCTCATATAATCGCAAAGCCTATTATAGGCTAGAGAATCCTTTTTTGTCTCTGAAATTTATAGCTCTCTAAGCAATGAGTAGAGATGAAACACTGAAATGAATAACCCATCTCACTTTACATGAGTTAATAAAATAGCTACACACGTGCCTTGTCCACGTACAATGAATAAAAATATGCTGCAACGTTTCTTCTTCCATATTACAGAGATCATATGTAGTGTTGGCTATATTAATTTCCCTTTGCTGCAACATGATCTTAGTAGTACTACCTTATGTAAAATAGCCAACTTTCGGAAGAATTTCTTTAATATCCAGCACACCTACAAACTCCCAAATTCCTTGCTTCTTGCTGAACTTCTTAAAAATATTAGGAGCAGAAAAATCACCTTCCAGACCATCCTCAAAACCATCCTGGATAATGACAGAGTTGAAGTCATCCATAAGCTCCAATAAGTCGATTGTCTCAGATGGATTTAATGTCTTAGTAAAAGACAATGACCAGGAAGAATGCATCACCCCAGCTACACTGTTGGTCTTCTTTAAGCTTAACTTAAACAATTTTGGGAATTTGGATTTCAAAGTGATCTTCTGAAACCACCGGTTATGCCAATAAAATAATTTTATTGTCTGTTGGGGAAAATAAGTTTAATAAAATTGTTTTTGATCTTGATGTGATTTGATTTAATGACCTAAGGGTCTAAGGATACTTACTCATTTCCTACGAATTAATGAAAGAGGTAACCTTTAGTCCCACACTGGGTAAAACGAAAGAGGAACACCACTATATAACTATACTCTTAGTGATAGTTATATGGCTGGGTAGGTAGGCATGGGCGGGCAAATGACACATGCGAATAATCGTGGGCTTGTGGGCTTATGCTAGTATGCTTGTGAAACGTCAACCAAGATCTTTATTTACTAAATATATTTTTGCACGTGTATTTTAAGGAAATTGACCAAAGATTTTTTTTTAAGTTTTATTTATGGGAGAATTCTTTTTCCGGTTTTGACTAGAATTGTTTACAAGGCAAAACCGAAGCCCTAATTATTCTTTTTTCCTATAAATACTAGTCGAAAATTCTCTTTTCAAGTATCCCAGAAGCGGCTATTATCCCGTCTTAAATATGATTTATGAACTACGTTAGAAGCAAAGTACCAGGCAGAGACTGCCTGTAGCAAGAAATTTCTGGTATCGAATTTTATCGATTTCAAGATGACGAACGATAAGCCTGTTGTTGATCAATTCCTTGAACTTCACCAAATCATTAACGAAATACTTGCTGAAGGTATGATTATTGATGAGATGTTTCAATATCAGTTGTGATTGAGAAATTACCTTCTTCGTGGTCAGAATATAAGAGGAAGTTGAGACACAAAACCGGTGAAGTCAACATGGTTGAATTGGGAAAGAAGATTCAAGTTGAAGAAATGTTATGCACCAAAGACAAGAATGCTTAATATATAAAAGACATGACAAATAAGGCTCATATGAATGAACCCAAATCTTCCGAATCTGGAAAAGGTGAGAACAACAAACACAACCCTAAGCATGGTCCTCACAACAAAGGTAAGTTTCGTAAACCTGAATCTAGCATTACTAAGATTAGGGGTGCTTGTTATGTTTGTGGAGCTCCTGGTCATATGGCAATTCCATGTAGACAACCTAAGGACCGCCCTAAGAAGAATAATGCTAACTTGGTTACTGAGAATAAGGAAGATTTTTCTGCTATGGTGTCTTAAGTCAATTCGATAACCAATGTTAAGGACTTGTAGGTAGACTATGGAGCTACCAAGCATGTACGTAGGAGCAGAAACCTGTTAACATACCAATAATAGTGGGCTTGTGGGCTTATGCTAGTATGCTTGTGAAACGTCAACCAAGATCTTCATTTAATAAATATATTTTTACACGTGTATTTTAAGGAAATTGACCAAAGATATTTTTTTAGAGTTTTATTTATGGGGGAATTCCTTTTCCGGTTTTGACTAGAATTTTTTTAAAATAAACAGAAAACCTAGTTTTATAAGGACAAACAGAAACCCTAATTATTCATTTTTCTATAAATACTAGTCGAAAATTCTCTTTTTCAAGCATCTCAGAATCGGCTACTATCCTGTCTTCTTTTCACCATCTTCTTGCTTTGTTTTGCGCACTAGATTTATTCTTTCTCTTCTAATCCTTTTTGCTAAGTTCAGAGAGTGGGCGGCTTATGTTGTGCTAATACAATCTATATAGGGCAGTCTTTTCCTGGACACATCTTCGCAGTTGGGGTTTAACATTGCTTATTCTTGAGTATACTTGCGAATTAATGTTGTAAGGACAACTTGTTGAACCTGTGATTCTACCCTCGTCAAGTTATTTGTGGTAGAGTTATTTTTCTTCAGTATTTTATTATTATTTGATACATCTTCCTTTGTTTTTCATTGTTGCAAGATTCCAACAATCTTAACACATCATTTTTATATCTCGTAACAATGGGAAAGAACGATGTTGAAAAACCATAAAAGTTCAACGGAAAGGACTTCAAAAAATGGCTATCCAAGATGTTGTTTTTCCTGAGTATCATAATTGTACGTAGTACTGGTTCATTTTGATGATTTGTTGAATGTTGAAGGAAGTATTGAAGAAGACAAAACGTTTTATAAGAAACAAAACTATCTAGCTAATAATATTATTATGAACTGTTTGGAAGATGCGATGTATGATTTTTATAATGCTAAATAAAATTTCAATGTTTATGATTTATGAACTGCGTTAAAAGTAAAGTACCAGGAAGAGACTGCATGTAGCAAGAAATTTCTGGTAGCGAATTTTATGAATTTTAAGATGACGAACGATAAGCCTGTTGTTGATCAATTCCTTGAACTTCAGCAAATCATTAACAAAATACTTTTTGAAGGTATGGTTATTGATAAGCTGTTTCAAGCATCATCTGTGATTGAGAAATTACCTTCTTCATGGTCAGAGTACAAGAGGAAGTTGAGACATAAAACTAGTGAAGTCAAGGTGGTTGAATTGTGAAAGAAGATTTTAGTTGAAGAAATGTTATGCACCAAAAACAAGAATGTTTCATCTGCAAGAGACATGACAAATAAGGCTCATATGACTAAACACAATTCTTCAAAATCTGGAAAAGGTGAGAACAACAAACGTAACCCTAAGCATGGTCCTCACAACAAAGGTACGTTTCGTAAACCTGAATCTAACATTAATAAGATTAATGGTGCTTATTATGTTTGTGGAGTTCCTGGACATATGGCAATTCATTATAGACAACATAAGGACCACCCTAAGAAGAAGAATGCTAACTTGGTTGCCGAGAATAAGGAAGAGTTTTCATCTATGGTGTCTGAAGTCAATCTGGTAACCACTGTGTGGAACTGGTTGGTAGACTCTGGAGATATCAAGCATGTATGTGGGAGCAGAGACATGTTCACATGCCAATAATTGTGGGCTTTTGGGCTTATGCTAGTATGCTTGTGAAACGGCAACCAAGATCTTCATTTAATAAATATATTTTTGCACGTGTATTTTAAGGAAATTGACCAAACATATTTTTTTAGAGTTTTATTTATGAGAGAATTCCTTTTCCGGTTTTGACTAGAATTGTTTATAAGAAAGAGAAAACCCTGGTTTTACAAGGAAAAATCGAAACACTAATTATTCCTTTTTCTAATAAATACTAGTCAAAAACTCTCTTTTCAAGCATCACAGAAGCGGCTACTATCCCGTCTTT
>JAJJMC010007037.1:1352294-1428998 GCA_023531435.1 Papaver californicum
AAAACTCTCTTTTCAAGCATCACAGAAGCGGCTACTATCCCGTCTTTTTTTTACCATCTTCTTGATTTGTTTTACGCACTAGATTTATTCTTTCTTTTATAATCCAAGTTACCAAGTTCAGAGAGTGGGTAGCTTGTGTTGTGCTAATACAAGATGTATCGGGCAGTCTTATCCTCGACACATCTTCGCAGTTAGGGTTTAGCATTGCTCATTCTTGAGTATACCCGCGAACTAATGTGTTAAGGACAACTTGTTGAACCTGTGATTCTGCCCTCGTCAAGTTGTTTGTGATAGAGTTATTTTTCTTCAATACTTTATTATTATTTGATACATCTAACGTTGTTGTTCATTGTTGCAATATTCCAACAATCTTAACACATTACTTTTATATCTCGTAACAATAGGAAAGAACGATGTTGAAAACCCAGAAAAGTTCAACGGAAATAACTTCAAAAGATGGCAATCCAAGATGTTTTTTTTTCCTGAGTTAACATAAATTAGACGTAGTACTGGTTCCTTTTGATGATTTGTTGAATGCTGAAAGAAATACTGAAGAAGACAAAGCATTTTATAAGAAGCAAAACTATATGACTAAAAATCATATTATGAACTGTTTGGAAGATGCGATGTATAATTTATATAATGCTAAATAAAATTTCAGTGCTTATGATTTATGGAATGCGTTAGAAGCAAAGTACCAGACAGAGATGATGTGATTTTATATAGTGGTAAAAAGAGGTTCGATTCTCGAACTTGTGAATGTAATGATTTTAGAAAATATTAAACTTAATCTAAACTAATAAAAATCAGGAAATTAAACTAGAGAATATTTTTAGAAAATATGGAGAAAACTAGGAATCAAGATTCAGTTATTTCTAACAATTCATGTGATTAATCATGTAATTCTTTTTAACAATTTAATTCAAGTTTGCCAAAAATATGTTTCCTAAAAGAATAATTGTAAATCCTAAGCATGAGACATCAAGAGTAATTAACTAAGCATGACCCATCAAAAGAGAACACAACTTTTTGATAAAAACCATTTTTTTCTAATTTAAATCCATGCAAATAATAATAAAAGAATTATAAATAATTAATTAAAAATAGACTTACCACATAAAATTGAGAGAAAAACCTCCTCCATCATCCCAGTAAATAAACTTAGCCCATGGAGAAGAAAACTTGCTCAAAAGATCTTTTCATTGCTCAAAATATCAATTACAAGGTTGAATAATAGTGCAACAGCTGAACAGACGCGTTTATAAGTGTTACAGAACAAGGTTCAGCCGTTACAAAAGGCTAAGGCAATTGAAAAGGGAAAGGAAACTCAAAACTATAGGCAACAGAACAGCAACACTTAAAAGTGTTGCTGTGTCTTCTTCTTCGGCAGCGATGGGATGAAGAACACGGTCACCGGCGGTGACCGGTGCAGCAGCAGCTGGCCGGATCGTGAGTATTCCGGCCACAATTCCGGCGACTCCGAAACTTCAATTCTAAGCTATTCTCCCCCTTCTTCTTGGCTTCTCTTGGTATATATAGGCTCTACAAACCCTAGGGAGAGTTCTAAACCTAATAGAACTCCTTAAAACACTCCCAAATTCATCCAAATCCGAATCAAAGTATAATACCCTTTTTCCGGCGAAACTCGGATTTGGGGCTATTTTTCCGGCGTAAACCTCTAATTCTTCACGTGTTTAATCTTGTATGGACCCCATCTATCTTGTGTATCAATTTGAGAACAAAATAACCAAGTTTAACCATGAATCAATATTCACAGTTGAGTACAGACATTTTTCGATCGATTCTGTGACTGGGTTGACTCGGTCAACTCGGGTTGACCGATTTGACTCGGGTTTGACCCGATTTGACCGAGTTGACTCGAGGGTACCCCTTATCCATTCTAGGGTGCCAAATAACACTTGTCCTTGGGTGCCTTTATCACTTTTTAAGCCAATTTTCCACAAATCTTTATTCTTCTAATGTACCTACAAAAGCATAAAAACACGTAATAGACACAAAATTGAATACTAACTCACTAGAATTTAAGGTGTAATTTAGACACTAAAATGTGTCTATCAAGAGACTGTAGGTAGCAAGAAATTTCTGGTAGCGAATTTTATGGATTTTAAGATGACGAACGATAAGCCTGTTGTTGATAAATTCCTTGAACTTCAGCAAATCATTAACGAAATACTTGTTGAATGTATGGTTATTGATAAGTTGTTTCAAGCATCATCTGTGATTGAGAAATTACCTTCTTCATGGTCAGAGTACAAGAGGAAGTTGAGACATAAAACTAGTGAAGTCAGGATGGTTGAATTGTGAAAGAAGATTCAAGTTGAAGAAATGTTATGCACCAAAAACAAGAATGTTTCATCTGCAAGAGACATGACAAATAAGGCTCATATGACTGAACACAAATCTTCCAAATCTAGAAAAGGTGAGGACAACAAACGTAACCCTAAGCATGGTCCTCACAACAAAGATACATTTCGTAAACCTGAATCTAGCATTACTAAGATTAGGGGTGCTTGCTATGTTTGTGGAGTTTCTAGACATATGGCAATTCATTGTAGACAACGTAAGGACGCCCTAAGAAGAATAAGGCTAACTTGGTTGTTGAGAATAAGGAAGATTTTCTATATGGTGTCTGAAGTCAATATGGTAACCAATGTGAGGGACTGTTGGGTAGATTCTAAAGCTTCCAAGCATGTATATGGGAGCAGAGAACTGTTCACATGCCAATAATCGTTGATGCATGTCGTTTGTACATAAATTAATTAAGATATTTTTCATTAATACTAATAAGTAGTACAACGGTAGTAAGGATCGTTTCCACGGGGAGCTGTGAATTGTTATTTATCTTTGACTTCTTATGTAACCAAGGGGGAAGATAATGAATTAAACTAAGCAAACTAACAAAATAAAAACGAAATAAATAAATATTGAGATTAAGGTGAGAAAATACTGGTTAAGGATTTCACCTTCTGTCGCCAATCATGCTCTGCAATCGATTAGAATCATCATACGTTCTCTCTTCGTACCAATAACCATAAAGTATCACAAATCGGTATAATAATTTGTTGTCTACTCATGAATTTAATAAAACACATGGAAAATATACATAGAAGAAGAATGGCTTCCTCCTAAGGGGAAAACCCTAGGTTTTTTATGTAGAAAATATGATATAAGAGGTAGGAGATAATAGATTACTTAAAAGATGTAAAGTTGGTTTGTTTGAGCCTTATATGTCTTCTTTTGTAGCCTTCAGTGCTTGACCCTCAAGTATCCTCTCCTTCTAGGGTTTAAAATCCTTCCGGGACCAAGTTGTATCCATTTAGAAGTCCAAAACACGTCAATACGGACCCCATAGGTTAGCCACAGTCGGCATAGCCTATTTCAATGGCCTATGCCGACTCTAGGACCAAAATAGCTCAAATTATCTGTCTCAAAACTTGCTACAGTCGACATTGTCGATTTCCTAAGAGCAATGCCGATTCTAGTGTTGTAGATGACTTTTTTCTTGCTTCGGCTGTTTTTTCCATAACTTCTTCGTCCGGAAACGAAATGACCTCATTATTTTTGCGTTCACTTTGTATTCTCGTTCTATTCAATATGGTATTAAGAACTCTTGGATTTGAGTTAGTTTAATTTGGTCCTTGGCCCTTCTCCATTTGTAGAATTGACTTCCTTGCTCATTTCATATCGTAATGAGCTCCTTTTTTCTTCTTTGGTTGAATATACTTCACAAATCCTAAGAAACTCATAAACAAACAAAATCAAAAACTAACAATAAATCAATGAATTAGAGCATCCAACTAATGCAAATAATGCACTTATCAAATTCCCCCACACTTACCTTTTGCTAGTCCTCGAGCAAACTACTAACATAAACTAAACTAAACTAAAATACAACAACTCCTAGGTGTCCTTAGTGGACGAGTTATAGTATCGTGAGGGTTTAAAAGAGATATACCCACAAAACCTAAGTTCCAACTTTCAAACATTCCACAACACATGCATCCAAAGAGCTACGAAGACATAAAGTTTCTGCACACTAACAATAAGAAGTTAGAAGTATCAAAAAACATTATTCTCATGCTTAACTCTTGAGTTAGAAGAAAACCACTATATGAAAGAATCCATCCTCAAGAGCGATCGAATAAGCATTCTGCCTCGACTTCTGCCTCACCAATAGGGTTTTATGAAGTTACACTCAAAAGACGCACTTTATGGCTCTCATCTGCGCAGGAAGGAGTGAAGATAGAAATCCTGCAAACGTTGGATAGTGGGAAGAAAGAGAACTTCCGAATTATATTGCGTTATCCCGTAGAAACATGGGACGAAAAGAACCTCTTTTATTTTCTAATGGTCTCAAAGAAAGGAAATCAACCACTATGTAAGGATGGGAACACTTACTTACCTTCTCACCTGATTCATAATCATCACAACTTTCACAAAAAATAAAAACTTCTTCGGTCTTCTTCGTCTTCGGCTTCAACTATTGATGATAAACTTCTCAAATTTGTAGAAATTTGTAGCAATTTGTAGAAATTTTGCAATTTGTAACTCTTTTCCTCAAATTCTTGTTGCTTGAAACTTGTTTATAGATTTTTTTTTTCCCGTGGCCTTAACTAATGAAATAATTCACTAACTACGAAATTAAAATGAATTCTTTTTAATATGCTACAAAAAGATAACAACTACGAGAATAATTAAACTAAGATTAACATAGCCATGGGAAAAGGACTTAAGCACCTGATTCTTCACAACTTGTATTGCCTCGATATCGTATAAACTTCAAAAACTTACATCTTTTACTTCTTTTCCTTTTTTCCTTTGTTTTTTCTTCACTTTTGATATAAAATTTTGCTCCTCTTTTTGTTGCTTTCAAACCTTGTCGCTCCGCTTGTTGATGATGATGTATTTATATTGCTGCTTTATCGAGAGAATGGTTCCAACTACAAACAAAACTACAAGATAGAGTTAGCAATTCCGATGACACCCTCATGATTGACAGAATTAGTACTCAAGAGATAAAAAACTAGTGCTAAAGGGGTGTGAAGTTGGGTAGCTCATAATTCTACCCGGAGTTAGTGTAGGATGACACACACTCTAAAGGATTGAAGGTCTGGTGCCTCGCTTGATGTAATAATGGGTAGTCTTCACTAATGACTGATAATCTCGCTAATATTGTATTCTCTACCGAAAGTTTAAGTCCCTTTTTGTCATCTCGTGCCTCTCAACAACTAAGAAACCTAAATGTCGTTCTCTATTACTTTTAAGTTCAATTATTTTGGTGAAAACTCCATATGTAAACTTATCTAGAAGAATGCTAAGTGACTTTAAAATCTCTAGAAGTTGGAAGTTTCCATGCAAATATGTACAAAAACTTCTTTTAAAAATTATAACTACAAAGTGAATATTAAGAATCTGTATGCTTAATCTCTCCCCCACACTTAAATTTTACATTGTCCTTAATATAAATTGACTCGTCCAATATAAAATCAAGGTGGGGAATTCCTACTAATGATATGAAAAGATAAGAAAAATAAAACCAAAAAGATAAAGATAGAAATAAAAAACCAATGGTTTGCCTCCCATTCAATGCTTAGTTTAACGTCCTCAGCCTGACCTTCTGATTATTATCCCTACACCAACAATCTGAAAATCTGGGATCCTCCCATATAATAATCTGTAATTCTAATAACAGCTTCACAAAAATGTTAGCATATGATAGTACCAGTGAAACCATTATCATAAAGAAATTACCCCCACACTTAGTTCTTTCTACACTTGGAAGTGTATATAGAACATAGAATTCGGGAACTCCTACAGGTTTTTTATGGGTAACCTGCACAGTGTTAGAATAAATCATATCTAATGTTGGATACTTTGAAGCAAAATAATTTCTTAAAACATTTGAAGCACACAACTCCAATCCTAAGTAAAGGTATTATCCTAAAAGTTGGGTTAATAACTTTTTGAGAAATTACTTCGATTAAAGGAAAAGGATCATTAAAAAATAGAATTATGTAAAGTATTAGACAAACTTTCTAATATCTCTTGTATTATGGATCCTCATTGTTATTAAAGAACTCAAAGGATTTATTTACTTCTTGTATATCGTGGTCCTCTATCAAACTTTTCAACCAATCTTTGTCAGTTTCTACCTCAACCAAAATCTCGGCATCAACACTATCATTATATTCTTTGGCAAGTTCAATTGGGTCTTCCACAATATTACTCAATCTAGTCTATCAAATATTTCATCATCTTCAATATCAGACTCTTCATCAGAATCTTCATCAACCTCATATTCTCCATTGGCAAAACGTTGTTTGAATTCCATACATATGTTACTACTAATTTCTTGGAGAATTTCTTCTGGTGCTCCGTTATCTTCCAGATGATATAATTTTTTCGAGAGTTTCTTATGTTTACACGTTTTCCACCATTACTTACAATGAGATCACTAAACCACGACTCTTCCCATTGAGTGGGTGAATGATCATAAATACGATCAGGAGTCGGGTAAGTTATATTATTGTAGAATTATGTTGGTAAAACGTTCTCTCTATAAGTGTTGGATCAAGTTGGTCTAATCTCAGTTGAATGTCCTTTAATTGATCTAAAACCTGCATACAACTCTAGTGGAGCCAATTAGAAGTATATTTGTCCTACCTTCTTTGTGGTTGTTGACCTACATACCCACCATAAGGTTGTTGGTATGTTTGAAAATTACCAAAAGGTTCTTTAGGGTATTGATCAAAACCAAAGGATTGATTCTGATTATATCTCATGGTCGGTTGGAAGTCATCGAAAGATTGAGAATTATAACTAAACTGATTACCACCATAATATGCATGATCTTGTGCATTATACATGTTATTTCCGTAAGGAAACATGATGACACATAAAGAGTAAGAAAAAAAATCTAACAAAAAACCTAAAAAGAAAAATAAAAGTGATGTGTACAACCTGTTTTCAGAATCTACCTTCCGCTTTTAACAGATGACGAATTCCACCAATGAATGGTTTCCACCACGAAAACCTAAAAGCCTGAAAAACACTAAAAGAAGAGCATAAAATAGAAGAAAAAATAAATCTCAAACAAAAACAATTGCTACTGCTACCCGGCAGCGGCGCCAAAATTTGATGTGTGTCGTTTGAGCACAAATTAATTAAGATATTTCCCACTAATACTAATAAGTAGTACAACTGTAGTAAGGATCGTTCCCACGAGGAGCTGTGAATTGCTATTTGTCTTTGACTTCTTATGTAACCAAGGGGGGATTATAATGAATTAAACTAAGTAAACTAATGAAATAAATAAAAATTAAGATTAAGGTGAGAAAATATTGGTTAAGGATTTCATCTTCCGTCGCTAAGCATGCTCCGCAATCGATTAGAATCATCATCTGTTCTCTCTTCGTACCAATAACCCTAAAGTATCCCCAATCAGTGTAATACTTTGTTACCTACTCATGGATTTACTAAAACCGATGGAAAATACACAAAGAAGAAGAATGGTTTCCCTCTAAGGGGAAAACCCTAGGTTTTTGATGTAGAAGATGTGATATAAGAGGTAGAAGATAAAAGATTACTTAAAAGATTTAAAGATGGATTGTTTGATCCTAAGATGTCTTCTTTTATAGCCTTCAATGCTTTTCCCTCAAGTATCCTCTCCTTCTAGGGCTTAGAATCCTTCTGGAACCAAGTTGTATCCATTTAGAAGTCTAAAACATGTCAAAGCGGACCCCATAGGTTAGCCACAGTCGGCATAGCCTATTTCCATGACCTATGCCGACTTTAGGACTAAAATAACTCAAATTATCTGTCCCAAAACTTGCTACAGTCAGCGTTGTCGATTTCCTAAGAGCAATGCCGATTCTAGTGTTGTAGATGACTTTTTTCTTGTTTCGGCTATTTTTTCCATAACTTCTTCGTCTGAACTCGGAATGACCTCATTATTTTTTCGTTCACTGTGTATTATCATTCTCTTAAAGATGGTATTAATAAATATTTGATTTGAATGAGTTGAATTTGGTCCTTGACCCTTCTCCATTGGTAGAACTTGACTTCCTTGCTCATTTCATGTCGTAATGAACTCCTTTCTTCTTCTTTGGTTGAAAATACTTAAAAAATCCCAAGAAACTCATAAATAAAAAAAATCAAATTAAAATGATATGAAAACTAACAATAAAGTAATGAATTAGAGTATCCAACTAATGCAAATAATGTACCTATCAATCGTGGGCTTGTGGGCTTATGCTAGTATGCTTGCGAAACATCAACCAACATCTTCATTTACTAAATATATTTTTGCACGTGTATTTTAAGAAAATTGACCAAATATATTTTCTTAGAGTTTTATTTATGAGAGAATTCCTTTTCTGGTTTTGACTAGAATTGTTTTACAAGAAACTGAAAACCCTAGTTTTACAAGGAAAAAACGAAACCTAATTATTTCTTTTTCCTATAAATAATAGTAAAAAAATCTCTTTTCAAGCATCCCAGAAGCGGCTACCATCCCGCTTTCTTTTTACCATCTTCTTGTTTTGTTTTGCGCACTAGATTTATTCTCTCTCTTTTAATCCCCATTGATAAGTTCAGAGAGTGGGTAGCGTGTGTTGTGCTAATACAAGCTATATCGGGCGGTCTTATCCTGGAAATATCTTCGCAATTGGGGTTTAGCATTGCTCATTCTTGAGTATACCCGTGAACTAATGTGTTAAGGACAACTTGTTGAACCTGTGATTCTTCCCTCGTCAAGTTGTTTGTGGTAGAGTTATTTTTCTTCGGTACTTTATATTATTGGAGACATCTAATATTGCTATTCATTGTTGCAAGATTCCTACATTGTCATCCCTCACCTTGAGTTCTACACACTCTGGCATCTCAGGTCTAGTCTTTATAATCATTTGCTAAATACTTCTTTTAGTAGTATTAACCTCAGCAGGAACCAAGTACTTTGGGTTAGAGCCATTTTTTTCGCAAACATTTTTCTTCTGTAGAGCTTGTTCCTCTTTTGAGTATTTCCAGATCCATTTGGTTAATAAAGATTTATTTACTAACCTTAAACTCTTTATACCCATACCACCCTCCTTTAAAGGTTTGCATAATTTCTTCCATGATACCCAACTCATTTTCTTGTCATTTTCATCTTCACCCCAGAACTTCCTCGTTAAAGAGTTTAGCCTTTATAACACATAAATTGACATATGCAAAAGAGACATGTAGTAGGTAGGAAAACTTGCTAAAGAACCTTTTATCAAAGTTACTCTACCAGCTTTTGTCATGAATTACCACTTCCAAATAACTAGTTTTTTTTCTACTTTCTCAATAAATACATCCCATATTGCAACAGATTTATGCTTGGTACCAATAAGCATCCCAAGATAATTAATACAAAATGTAAAAACCTTGCATCCCAGCTCCGTAGCTAGCTCATCCACCAACGTGTCATAATCAATACTAGTAATGAAGCTTTTCTCCAGATTCAGCTTAAGTCCAGTCAAGACCTCAAAAATCACCAAGAATCTTCTTACTTCCTTTTTAGATGCATTAAGGAATATAATGGTATTATCTGCAAATTTAGATGAGAAACCATTTTTCCACCATTTGCAACTTGAGAACCTCTTAATCTTCCACTGCTAACAGCTATTTCCAATAACTTCGATAGATTTTCTACCACCAGAATGAAAAGAAAAAGTGACAAGAGATTGACCTGTCTTACACCTTATGATGGCTTTATTCTATCAATTCACACTATTTACAAGAATAGATAATTAAGAAGAAGTAAGACACCAATGAATCCATTTTACCCACTTTTCACAAGAACCATGTTTCTTCAAAATAGAAAAGAGTGAATTGCAACTGATGTTATCAAAAGCTTTCTCCATATCAATCTTGTAAAGAATGACATGAATCTTTTGTTTTAATCTGTTATCAACGCATTCATTTGCAAATAAAATCACATCTAAAATATGATTGTCCTTTATAAATGCACCTTGATAATGTGAAATTAGTACATGCGTAACAACCTTCATCCTATTACCCCAAAACATTATAGATAATATGTTATAAAATCTATTTATCAATCTAATTGGTCTAAAATCATTAGCAGTGGTCTTTCTTAGGAATTAGTTTGATGAAAGAAATATCTAAACTCCATCCCACATTACCTTTCTCATAGAATCATTCAATTCTACCATCTGATCCGTCTTCAAGATGTTTCAACAAAGTTTGAAAAAATATATTATGAAACCATCTGGTCCAGGGGCCTTATTTGCACCAAATTTCATTATAACCATATGCAGCTCTTTTTCATCAGATGGCCTTTCAAGCCACATCTGCTGCTGCACACCAATTTTCTTAAGGTAATATTTTTAAAAGTTGGCTTTAAATTGTGAGCAGAAGTAAACAACTTGGTGTAATATCTTTTCAGCTCATCCTTAATAACATCTTGATTAAAAAATCTTCCTATCCACTTCCAGTTTGATAATGCAACATCTTTCGCTTTTGGCATTTGCAATTATGTGAAAGTAGCCGGTGTTTCTATTGCCATCTCTAACCTTGCATTTTGACTCTCTGATAAGCCATCCTTGTGTTGCTACTTTAACTTCATTTAACTTCACTATGTCATTATCTCTTTCCAGAAAATCGATGTTATATAAAGAATTCAATTCTTCTGCATAGTAAGTCTCTTAATGTTGGAAGTCAACTCCTCTCGCTTCTTTAGGTCCCCAAAAGTAAGCCTGCTCTAGTTTTTCAAAAAAAATTTATGTTTTCAAGTTTTTTAAAAATTACTTAACTTGAGGTGCCATTAAATTGAATTTTCCTTCACCAAAGTTCAATATTGTTGTATAAATCCTTGTGTTTCGGCCAATGATGTTCTATTTTAAAAGAAGATCTGAATACTATTTCAGGATTCATCTCAAACAACAAAGGGTTATAATCTGAGATAGTTCTCAATAAAGATGTTTGAGTGGTTCTACTGAACTGCAAATAAAAACAAGAATCCAACAAAAACCTATCCAGTCTACAAAGAAAAATGGCACTATGTTTATCACTCTATGTAAAAGTTCCACCATTCAAAGGAAAGTCCATTACCTCCATTTCATAAATGAAATCATTCAGGTTTTACTTGTTTATATCATCTCCACCTTCTTTATTTTTCTCTTTGTCATTTCTACAACATTCCCATCTCCAACAGTATACACTAAGCAATATTTAACCATTATCTTACTGACTTAAGATCAATCCAGAAATCCTATTTCAATGTATAATTACAAGGAGATTAAATATTAGACAATATAAAATTAAAACCAGTAGCCTTGAACTTGAGAATAACATAAATGGAATCAAAACCCAACCTTTCATATATGAATTCCAGTTTTGAGTTGTCCCATAAAGAAAGAAAACCACAATAATTTTCAGTTATACCTTAAGAAAGAAGATACCTCCAATCGAAATTTATATCATGTTACAGTTTCCTCACAAACCAATGAGTCATATGGGTAATATTAGTTTATTGAACAGTTGTAGATAATGGATTTTTGACAAGGGCTAGAACTGTAAAATCGCATTTTTTACAAGGGCATATTTATGCACATATTTCTAGCTTTATATCAAAAACATGAAATGATGTATCTCTACTTATATTCCACAGGAGAATTAAGAATAGAGTTTTTACAAATAGCTACTGGCGTTCTAAACTGATCCCGTAGCCTCTCTAATATTCACAATATTTATGCCATATCGAACAAGTCTCAAGTCGCATAAATTCCATAGTTGAATTCCTTGAACTCATCTTGAATGTGCATCGATGTTCCAGTAACATATATTAAATATGGGAATAAGTAATACTTGATCCCAAAAGACGCATTTCATTTTAATGCCCTGTTCACAAAGAACATATCACAATTCGCCGTCCTGACCCTAAAATATGTCACTTTAGCATTTTACTCAAGGACGTGTCACAAATTATGCGTCAATCCTCCGGAATTCGCCACCATCAAAGAGCAATGCCCCAGATACACTTTGCAGAATGGCGCAGGCTAGCTCGAGCGAGACGCACCCTAGAGATGTGCCACAAGTTAATGGCGCTAGCTAAGGCTAGCGCCATCCTCTACAAGAGACGCGTCCCTAGGGACGCGTCACAGCAAAAGGGCGCTGGCTTGAGCCAGCTTTTCAGGCGCTGGATTAGTGCTAGCGCCAGCCTACTCCTAAGACGTGCCTCAAAGACGTGTCATTACTTTGTGCTGGCCTAATGCCAACGCCAACCATATATGGTTGATTCGACAAGCCTTTTGCACAAGTTTCCGAAAATACGCCACAACTTGTCCTTTAGAACTTTCGCGTAATCTTGGCTTCAAACACTACCAGATTTACGCCACGTCACTTATAAGTTAATATTCAACCATTAAAATTATGCAATGTTACTCCCAAGCTAGTACATGACCACTAAACTTTTCATACTCGACACTAATCAGTTTGATTACTTATCTAGTGAGTTGTGCAACTTGCCTCACTAACTTAGTCAGTTATCAACTTGACCTAATCAACAAAGTGGTAGCCCATGACTCCACTATTTCTACGAGATTTCAAATATAACACATGGGGGATTCTCATTGGGGTATTGGTCTGGATGTCTACGAAATTCATGCGTTGTGGAAACACATCCACGAACAAGAAGGTAACAAGTTGTGACGTACCGGAAAATTTTTGCTTCCAATGGGCTGGGTTTTGTTCCACTAGGCCAGCTCCAACTTCCCGATACGCCACTCGAGAAACCGAACCTTTAAATTTTTCGAACCTATTCGATATTACCAAGCAAATGTTCATCGATTTAATTCAAATTGCTTTATAAGCTAGTAAGCATTGCTTTTAAATGGGTGAGGAATGGCCAGTTGCCAATGTTAGGGTAGTCGGATACCAGCCACCGTTACAGCTAACGGTCTTCCGGGTAGCCATCCATAGATGGGAGCCCCAGTTGGACCTGACAACTCACAGTACTAGGTCAAGCTCAACAGACCATCTCTTACAAATGATATGAACTACTCAAGAGAGTTAGTAATCATTTCCAGATCAATGGTATGAACTGTCATCATAAACAACAACCATTCTTCTCAGATGATATGAATTACCTGGAATGGTAATAATCATCTTTATCACATGTATCAGACAGATGATATGAATTTCCTTTAAATGGCAACAATCATCTCCAAGTCTTATTTGGTGATATGAATTGGCATCCAACAATCACCCTTCATTTCTCATTAGATGATATGATCATCCTCGAAGAAGTTGTAATCATCTCTCAAGGTAGTATGAACAGCCAGTACTGCAACTACCTCTTACTGTCAAGGTTACAATCATCTCCGAATGGATGGTATGAACTGCCAAGCAGCAACCAACCCTTTTTAGACGATATGAACAACCTTAAGCAGTTATGCTGAACCGCATAGTGGCTGCCTACGTACCCTCTTCGTAGCTCGAAGGGATCAAGCACGACCATAGTTCGTCATCTTTGGTTTAGATAGTATGAATTATATGAACTGCTTGTCGTAGCAGCAACAATCTCTAAGATAGTATGAACTTCTTACCCAAGGCAATAACTATCTCTAGATGTAGCAGTAAGTTAGATAATATGGATAATATGAGTTGCATAGCAACAACTATCCCTAGCATATCCCATCACCAACAATCACCTTGGCAACTAACCATTGATGAACAAGATACCATCATCTATGTTTGTACCTGTACCTGCAACTTAAAATCAACAATACAAATACCAGAATCTGTTTCCGTTTGAACTGTAAGTAATTGTATCTGTCACGGGACTGTAAGTATGGAACTGTAAATATCAGAATCTGTATTAGTACAAATATCGTAGGCAGTGGTTGAATTACTGTGACTAGTAATAATCTTAATCAGTAGACTAACACAAATGGAGACACATCAATAACTAGCCCAGCAAGCACAAATTCCATAAACAGTCAACTATATAAAACATTCAAATTGCTCAACACATTCAAACATAACACAAGACTTCAACCATATACATGCAAATTCAGGAATATGTCATGGGAACATAGTCTGTTGTCCCTGTCAAAAACATATCTTACACTTGTATTAACATGATGAAATTTTAACCATACATTCACAACTACATCAGGGACGTTCTATAAAAATTTGAACTGAAAGTGACGGTTAGATATTAAGTAATGACAGATTTTATATGCACAGTTCAGGCTGCAATCCTACAGTCGAATCTGAAGAACATTGCCTATTAGGGGTAGTTCCCAAGATCAACTTTCTTTGAAATTTCTACAGCATAAACTTCACTAAAATGGGTTATTCATATCCAAAATTCAGGTCATTCCAACTAGTAGAACTTCTACTTTAGTGGGTTTCTATCACTGCCCATATATCTGAATTCTGTAGAAATGTCACCTGAACCTAGTTGTTTCTATTACATATCCATCTCCGATCATACTGAAAATTTGGCATAGGTTTTTTCATACTAATGCATAACATATCTAAAAATTACTGAGATCTAACGGTTCTATTTCAAACAATGCTACAAACAGTAATAAAGGTTTTAGGTGTCAGAAAAACACATTCGTAATTCAAGCTAAAGCCTCATCATCTAACTAAGTTTTCAAATAGTTTTAACATTAATACTCAAGTAGGAGCAAGATTGACTTTCCTTGATTGATGCTTCACCCATCCATACATCAGAAAAATATCTACAAGTATATGAACAAAGTAAAACATTTACAACTAAATATGAAGACAATATTTAGCAACGAGATCAAAGGCAATGTATAGCTATTTTCAATACCCAAGCAGGGAATACACGAGAAGCATAAAAACATTAACACTTGATTATACACCAAATGAGACGTACCAAAGACAATCATATAACAACATACATATCAATAATTAAACCTCATTCATGTATTTCATCAAACACCTTCACTCCTACAGATTGCAAACAAGGTAAATTAACACTTTAATTGATGATCTCTACTCACTTTACACTTAACACTTCCGTGTCCAATTGCAGAAACCATTTTAATATCAAGCTAGAAAATTCATTTCATTATCAGTGAGCATGTGAGCTAGCTTGACTACTCATACAAGATCACTTCATGCATAATTGATAACAAATTATTTGTCTTTACAAACTTAACCCATGCTAGCAATCAACATGAATTAGACATTATATCCAGATTTGAGAAGAAAAGCACGAATTAAAAAAAAAAGATAGGTACAATATAAAGATATCCCATGCTTTAAAATCATTTGAATTAAAGTTGCATCATCAAATTTTATCAAATCCCTTAAAAGGTATGAACACAAATTTCTCTGTGAACCCTAATTTCAATTCAAATAAAAGATTACAAGAAGGTACCTAGTCACACACAAATCCATTGTGATATATGAACCCGTACATTGATAAGAATCACTTGCTCAGTTGAGTAAAGAGAATGATTACCACAGAATGGTTCCCAAATTGAAAACAAGAATAAGAAATCCCTAACTCAATTTATGGAATCAAACACCATCTACAAAACAATATCTCAATATACCTATGTCTCTACAAAGACAACTCATGCATGATTTCAGTTAGTTTCTTTCAAAATTTCAGTCGTAGAGAAAAAATGGGAGAAGAAAATAAAAATGGAATTCTCCCTAGCATCTAATGTTCTCCACTTGTCAAGCATGCTTATATTTTTGTTTTCCCTAATGTGTACTATCAAGTACATTAATAATATTAAGGGACAACCTATTGGGTATTATATCGGGTTCAGTTACATTCGGGCAAAAGTTCAGAGGTAGCCTAGAAATACTTGAATATTAGAATTATATGCATTCTAAGTGCAGAATTCAGATAATGGGTTTAATTAGACCCGAAAAAAATGTTTGGGGTCTCACACAAGTAGTGGGACAGTTAAAGAGCAGTTGAGAGCACGAAGAGTAGTGGTCATACAAGTTCTCCCTATTTTCCGGACATGACTTCACTACAATCTCCATAATCGTTACTCCCTCAACTTCTTCCATAACTTCCACCACTTACGAGAAGTCAGTGTGTCTCCTCTAAACTATAAGTAGAAGGCTTCATCTATTCGAAACAAGAGAACTAAAAGGCAAGAAGTAAGAATTAACGATCTATTCCATAGATAATCCATTCTTAAACTGCACTACAATTACTCATCACACTGAGATTTCTCAACCTTCTTTACTTCCTTCCCCTAAGACCTACCCAATCTTCTCCACCTTTGTGATCGAAGCAGGACGTGAATGGACATTTCTTAGTTTAGGATCGTCTTGTTCAAGCTTGATCTCTCGAACCTACCTGAAAGTATTATTTTGCAGTATATTTGTTTTCACCCTAAAACAATTGGCGACCACAACGGGAGATCAACCTCTATATTACAAAATCCAATTTTCAATCATTTAAAATGGTGGATCTTAGGTCTTTAGTTACAACTCCTATTGTCGGTTCCGGTAATGCTGGTGATGGCGACCTGGAGTCACCCATGACCCTCTTCAAACCAACGTCTCTACTGACGCCACCACCACACCTTCTCCTGGTGACATGGCTGCTGAAAACACAAGGAAAACATGAATGCCGCTCAACATTATTGATCTAATGCAGAGATAGGAGGTTCTTTCCAGAATACAAGAAGAAATGGATATCTCTCCGGAAGAGTGATGTGATTTTATTTATACCGCAAGAGCACGATTGTCGATGAGATAGTATGCAAGCACGGTTCGTTCAACAGGGATTTCAGAATTGCAATTTCTTAGTTTTAATTAATCAAAGTGCTAATGAAATGATTTTTAATTATATTCTAAAATTCTAAAAATGCTTAAAATACTAAAAATGATTTACAAGAAAGAAAACCTAGGACTCGATATTTCATCACAACTATGCGTACTAGATGTTTACAACTATTTTCTATAATTTTCTCAAAATAACACTCAAACGACTGAGGACGATTTTATGCGTCTCGGAAAATAAATCATTTTAATTTAATTATTATTTTGTTCTCAAAAGATTAACAATTGTCTTTACTATAAATGTTGGTCTCTAAAATAGAATATATAAATCGCTATTAAAGCATGAGGACACATAAAGACAAATTATTATCATTATTAATCAAGAAATAGGACCAAGAGAAAAATTATAGAAAATAGTCACAACATGCTAGCAAACATAATAAGACTCCCTCTTTAATCCTAGGGGAGAAATCTAGTTATTCATGGCACAAGAAGCACAAGAAATTAGAGAATAAACCATTGAATTCACTAATTTATAAGAGTTTACAAAGAAGAACTGACTCACAGTATCACTGAATGATTAAGAACTTATTAAAACAATTAATGAATTAACGACACCTAATATGTGCTTTAAACTCAGAATCGTCGTTGTGGCTGTAGCAAAAACTGTTGTTAAAAATTGTTGAATAAAAGGTATTGGTAATTGTTTTTAACGACAGTTTTATACTGTGGTTTTTTTTTCTTCTTCTTCTTCTCTTCTCGTCTCAAGAACCCTAGTTGCAGAGATTTTTTTCTCGGATTTTTTCTTTGTTTCTGGCATAAGCAAGCCCCCCATCTCTTCCTTTAGGTATTCTATTTATACTACAACCCAAATCTCATCTCAATAACTTCTCAAATCTTCTCAATATTCTCGGCAATCAATGAAATAATATCTCAGTGATTTTTATTATTCTCGATCTGATTTTCTTCTGTGTTTAAACTCAAGAGTAATATTTCTTCACACTGTTCCCTTTTATTATTCTAACAACATGTCGATTAGTGTAGAAACAATCTTCCACAAAATAGGAAACTAAATCATGTTTCACATGAAAATAGATTATCCCTGATTTTCTTTCCGAAATTATTTGATCGTGAGATTTCTTTTGATTTGAAGTTTCCGAATCGTGTAAAACTCCCATATAACAGGCAAGTAAATCTTCTTGTCTTAAAACACTTATTTATGCCCAAATATATATTTCAAAAACTTCTCAGATCGAGAGTGAATTGTTCCCGCCAAAAATGCTTTTAAATTCAAAAGGAAGGTGGTGCCCTTATCCAACACATGGTTGACTTTAGAAAATCATGTGGGTGCTTTTATCACTTTATTTGGGTGCCTTATCACTTTTTTAGCCTTATTTTTCACAATAATTTATTCTTCAAAAATACCTAAAAACATAGAAAAATAATTATATTAGTACAAATTTGAGAAATAACAATATAAATGTGAATCGAATGACGACACATAAATGTGTCTATCAAATACCCCCAAACTTATATTTTTCTAGTCCTCGAGCAAATCTAATCTAAAAATAAAATAAAAATTCTAACTCACTTTCGCAGGAATCGCGACTACACTTAGCATGTGTAACAAGCCTTTAAACCCCTAAGTGGCCTTAGCGGACTAGTTTTGTCTCGTGAGGGTTTACAGGAGGTATACTCATAAAACCTTTACTCCAATTCCTAGCTACTTGTGAACGATTAAGGATTGACACTAAAAAAGCTATTTAGTTGGCGTATTAAATTCTTTTGCTATAAGAATCATTACCCTATATAAATCCAATTGTTGTACACGAGTTTGCACTCAGCGTACTAAAATTCATATAAGAATGCACAACTCTACTCAGATAGTCGTACAATGGCCCACAATACTTAGAAGATGGATATGCAGATAATGAAGTTTGCGCATGTTGACTAAGGTGAACGGTATTTTCCAGAATATTTGTATAATAGTCCGGCTAGGATGCTCATATGTGATTTTATTTTTTTATTTTTTGATGAATAAAATACAAAAATTGAAATGATACAAAATATAAAAAAATTCTTGCCATTAGAGAAGGACTTTGGAACTTGATTCTTCACAGCTGTTGGTAACATAAATCTTCAAAATTATATTTTGTTTCTTCGATCACTTGTTGTCTTCATTTTTTAGTTTTTCTTCTTCGCGATTTCTTTATTGAATTGATTACAAAAAGTTAATGAAATAAAATAATTATATTTTTTTTTCAATCATTCTAATGCATCGACGCTACGACCGTATGGCAATAATAGGACCCCGCCAAATCACTTAGAGAAATACAAAATTACAAAAAATAAAAACAGAAAGTGATATGGTTGTGATGATTCCGAGATATGAGCCGGGACGACAATCATATTATTTCTAATACCTGAATTACGCATTCAAATATGAATAGACCATTTTTTGTTTCCTACAGCCAAGAGTTTTGTTTCCATCTACCTAGATTGGTTAGTGTCATCCGTAATTATTCATAAGTTTCTAGATTTTGGAGTTTTTGGTACAACTAAAAATTTCTCCCTTACCCCAAACTTAAACTGAACGTAGTCCTCGATGTTCTAAAGATAAATGAATGAAAGCATGAACAAAGAGAAATGATGAACAAAGTAAAATAAATATGGAAAGATACTACCAGCATCGTGTACTAAAAGCATATGGGTATCCTCCCATAGAGCGCTAAGCTTAAGGTCTTCAACCAGCCCAATAAAGGATCAGTCATAACTTACAAATCATAATAATAATCAGAATAATTGTGGATCCTTAAAGTCAATTTGTTTTGACTCACAAAGTTGACCACAATGAAATATGTGAGAGTGGTGGTTATTCTTAAGAAAATGTGTCGATTCAAATTTTCTAAAATAATCAGATTTAGTTTCAAAACTTAAAAATTGACACATTTGAAGTTCAGATGTTCCCACATTTGGTATAAAAATATTTGGTGGAAAAACAAAATCAATCTTGGTATCATGGCCTGGATAAACCACATCAATAGGATGATGGGTTTCTAACGACTGAATTTCATTGTGGACAAAATCAGGCTCGGGAAACAGTTTATGAAGATAATCTCTTAAAATCGTAGAGGCACATAAGTCAAGTCCCAAGTGAGGGACCTTTATAATAGTTAAAGGTAAACCATGAGGAGAATGGTATTCATCCCCAAACTTAGAGTGGTCTGTGTCCTTGGACAAACTAGTCACAATTTTCTTAATATCAGATTTAGGAAAATGGTCCATCGATTCTTCTAGGTTGTAATCAGGTGGGGTACCTTTACTCACATTCTAATTCTCTACGAGTCTATTATCTTCGTCAGAGACTACTGTTCCTGAATCATTGGACTCTAAAACACTAGTCTCGGGATAAAATCATTCCTTTAAACCATCATCGTCTTCATAATAACAAAGAAATATTTCACCGTCTATGATAATAGTATCTCTAGTTAAATCCTTTTCCTCTTGAATAGGTAAATAATCATCAATATTATTAGGATTTGAACTAGAAACAACACTATCAGCATGAGGCTCAAATGGTGTAAAAAAATCCTGATCATTATGAGTATGAATTCCCAGTTTTTCATTAATACTACCCGCATCATCATAATAATATAAATATGGTTGAACCTTATCCAAACAAGTAGTGTCTTCTATTCTAACCTCGTTCTCTTGAATAGGTGAATAATTATCATTATTATCAAGGGTAAAATTGGAAATACTATATTAGAAATTAAGTTCATTTTGAGCAATACTAGAAGTTGTCCGATCATCTTTACTTTCTCCAAGGTCTCGTGAATTTGTTCCCGCACTATGTCTCTCCCACGTGAATTTTCAGTCAACTTCTTAAGAGTCTCACTCACCCTTATGTGAGATTCACGTGTAGTTTCAATGAATACATTAAGTGTCTCTTCTAAGGAAAGACTTGTACTACAGGAAAAAAAATATGGCGATGAATTCTCATACTTCCAGTTTCAACTACTTGATTGAGTTTATTATTCAAAGAAACAGACGGAGAACAAACATTTTGATCAGTATAATATTGCTCATTTACCCGTTTGTACGACTGGTGAGCATGCGAAAAGTAATTGGGATCACTATGGTATAAACCACAACCTTCAGAAGGATGGTAGTGGTATCAAGTACTATCTACACTTGAGTCATAGCGTGGATAATGCCAATTTTGAAATTCATGTCGATATTCACTGTATTGGTCTTCATAATACCAGTTCGGCATTTTTTTATGTATTTTTTTGGTGCACGTGCAAATGCAGGCTTGACTAAATAGGTAAGCTCAGGTTACCTTAGAAAAATATACCTATAGTCAAAGACTGGTCAAAGATACGAGGCTAAGACTTGTGGAATTTCAGCTGGTAACTCCCATAAGGCCCAAGGCACGGGTTCAGCTTACTTTTCCACATGTTTTCCTAGAATTTGGTAGTCTAACGATGCAGTTAGTTTGTGCACGTGTTTTTTTATATATACAAAATAAAATAAAATCTAAAAGGAAATATACAAAATTGTTTCTAAATTTTTTAATGAAAAATCTAAAAATTAATGAAATAAAAAGATTGGGTATTATTACTTACCTTTTTTGGTTGGCACTTTCCATAATAAATGTATAATATTACCTGCACAAGAAAAACAAGAAAATACCCAAGTAAAATCTAATAGATAAAACAAAAATATATTAAAAAAACCTAAACTAATTAGCAAAAAATTAAAGAAAAACTAAAATTCACAATTTCTTAATGTCCGGCAGCGGCGCCAAAAACTTGATGTGATTTTATTTATACAGCAAGAGCATGGATGTCAATGAGATAGTATGCAAGCAAAGTTCGTTTCATATGGATTTCAGAATTGCAATTTCTAACTTTTAATTAATCAAAGTGCTAATGAAAAAATTTATTTTTAAGTATATTCTAAAATTCTAAAAATGGTTAAAATACCAGAAATGATTCACAAGAAAGAAAACCTAGGACTCGAGATTTCATCACACTATACGTACCAGATGTTTGCAACCATTTTCTATAATTTTCTCAAAATAACACTCAAGATGACTGAGGACAATTTTATGTGTCTCGGAAAATAAATCATTTTAATTTAATTATTATGTTTTTCTCAAAGATTTACAATTGTCTTTATTATAAATGTTGGTCTCTAAAATAGAATATATGAATCGCTACTAAAGCATGAGGACATATAAAGACAAATTATTATCATTACTAATCAAGAAATAGGACCAAAAGAAAAATTGTAGAAAATAGTCACAACATGCTAACAAACATAGTAGGACTCCCTCTCTAATCCTAGGGGAGAAATCTGGCAATTCATGGCACAAGAAGCACAAGAAAGTAGAGAAGAAACCATTGAATTCATTAATTTATAAAAGTTTAAAAAGAAGAACTGACTCACAGTGTTGTTGAATGATTAAGAACTTATTGAAACAATTAATAAATTAACGACACCTGATATGTGCTTTAAACTCAGAACCGTCATTGTGGTTGTATTAAAAACTGCTAAATACAAAGGTGTTGGTAACAGTTTTTAACGACAGTTTTGTAATATGGTTTCTTTTTCTTCTCTTCTCGTCTCAAGAACCCTAGTTGCAGAGATTTTTTTCTCGGATTTTTTTTTTGTTTCTGGCATAAGCCAGCCCCCCATCTCTTCATCTAGGTCTTCTATTATACTACAACTCAAATCTCATCTCAATAACTTCTCAAATCTTCTCAATATTCTCGGCAATCAATGAAATAATATCTCGGTGATTTTTATTATTCTCGGTCTGATTTTCTTCTGTGTTTAAACTCGAGAGTAATATTTCTTAACATTGTTCCCTTGTATTATTCTAACAGCATATCGATTAGTGTAAAAACAATTTTCTGCAAAATAGGAAACTAAATCATGTTTCACGTGAAAATAGATTATCCCTGGTTTTCTTTCCGAAATTATTTGATCGTGAGATTTCTTTTGATTTGAAATTTCCAAATCGTATAAAACTCCCATATGGCAAGCAAATCTTCTTGTCTAAAACTCTTAGTTATGTCCAAATATATCTTTCAGAAACTTCTCAGGTCAAGAGTGAATTGTTCCCGCCAAAAATGCTTTTAAATTCAAAAGAAAGGTGATGCCCTTATCCAACACATGGGTGCCTTTAGAAAATCTTGTGGGTGCATTTATCATTTTTTTGGGTACCTTTATCACTTTTTTAGCCTTATTTTTCATAATAATTTATTTTTCAAAAATACCTAAAAACATAGAAAAATAATTATGTTAGTACATAATTTGAGAAATAACAATATAAATGTGAGACGAATTACGACACATTAATATTTTTATCAAAGAGTTACTCACTTCTCTCATGACCCTAGTGGAACAACTTTCTCCAGAACCAATCTATCACCGGTTGCAGTAATCAACGATTCCAAGATTACCAACGTCAACATATCGAGAATCAACATTCAAGATGATGACAAGATCCGCATTCAAAGAGGACAGTCAAGGAGCCAACAATCCAACCTTGTCACCCATGAAGATCTATAGAGACTTTAACAATTTCTAGGCCAGCAGGAACCAATCTCACTTCATCAGCACCAACTTCCATACCTTCGCACCATCCAGAAGACCCCTTCGCTAGGGGATATCTTTCTCTAGTCTCACTCTATGAAGAGGATAGAAAATTTTCAGATCTGAGAAGATTGCTCCAGAAAGATGACAAACATCCTGACGACTACATATGCCGATTTAGGGTCCAAAAGTCGTAGAGATGTCTGTTGGAGCAGTCGTCTGGTCAGTAAAAAATACAACATCCAATCATCATGAGATGTTGTCAGAATAAAGGGATCAAGAGGAAGGTTTTATCTCAGCAAGCGTCACGAATTGAACGCTCACCATCAGCCTCAACCCCAGCTCCAGCCTTATCCTCAACACCAATAACAACAAAATCCAGAGCCAACCCTTCTATGGATCATCGCCATCCCTTAATGAGAGCATTCCTAAAGACCCGTCATTATATCTTGGGCCAGAGCCAGCGTTTCTCTAGGTCAGAGTTTTCCATTCTCTGCCCTTTCATAGACCTCTGTTGCAAGCTTCAACTCCTGAAAATCCTTTCAACCTCATCTCTAGCCTTGATCACTGTATCCAAGCCTGTAAGTCCATCTACTTCAGCAAGACGCTCACGTAAAATCATAGATGACAACAAATCCATGCAATGTCAAGATCATAATTCTCATCTTCATCTACATCTTATTTCCATTTTTGGGGACGACTTCAGAGATTTCATTCTGAGGGAGTGGGATCATTACAAATCAGCATAAACAGATAAAATGTTTAAACCTCCGATACATGAGTACTCAATATAAATTTTATTGAAATGGAAATCAACATTAATGCCCGCATTAAGGTACTCAACTGACACATTCTCTATTTCACCATTGTTCTGCATATCAACACCAGTGGAAGCACCATCCTCAACAAGTATGCGATAGGGAGTCCACTTATGATTTTAAGTATGGGAGAGGATATTATCCATATCAAAATCAATGGTAACTCTCGTTCCATCGTTAATAGCTCATCTATCTGATAATGGTAATCCTCCCTCTAATGGTAGAAAGGTTACATGCATATTAGGTTAGAACATCTCAAACAGAAAATTCTTGAGCATGAACCATAAAACTAACTATATATAGTCATAAATGTCATATACGTTTATTATAAAATAATATTTGAGGTCGGAACCCATTATAAGATGTTTCACAAAAACCGCGTCAGAAAACCGTTTACACTGCCTCCTAGAAACTCTGAAGTTGGCGATAATTGATAACGAATCTGAATATGACTTTTATGTTAAAAGTTTCCTATTGGTGTCTACCACAACATACTAAAAGGGCACACCAATCAGATAAACTAGCTAAGAGTTATGACCGAAATGGTGAGCGACATCACGTCTAAAAACTGTCAGAATTTTCCTGGATACTTCCTGAATTTTACTGTTGGGTCATTTTAACGCCCCAAACAAGCTCAAAACCTAGATTTTCCCCTTAAATGAAGTGGGAATTTGGTTTCTAATAAAGATAAAGGGACAATCATCAAAAACGGAGTTCGTATGAAGATTCTACAGCAATTTCCCCAAACACTATCCTTCTGAAATTTTCTAATGATGAAAATCCGTAAAGTTTTTGTAAATTCGAATACATCTATGCTTACATGAGAAGTTTGAAGAATTTATTTCGTGGTATCAAAGTTGATTTGTTCTGGATCGTCAAATTTTTGATAATGTTGTCATTGCTAAAGAAATTTTACATTCAATAAACAATTCTACTGCGACAAATGGGCACTTTACATTAAAGGTGGATATATCTAAGGCATATGACTGTATTAATTGGAAGTTTTAGGGAGATATGCTTCATATGATGGGTATCACTGGAAAATATCATGTTATTATTATGGAATTTGTTACTTCTGTGTCATTCTCTATCAATTTAAATGGTGGTCCTCAGGGTTTATTCAAAAGTGAAAGAGGCATTTTTCAAGGATGTCCTTTATCACCTACTCTCTTCATTATTTTTTCTCAGGGTTTGTATATCCTTATGCAACAGTTTAAGAATCAAGGTCTCTATCAAGGGTATAAATTAAATAGATGGGCTCCATCTATAAATCATCTGATGTTCGTCGATGACTTGTTCTTTTTTGGTGACAATTCGAGAACTAATGTCAACAATATGAAAGAGATTTTAAATAAATACTCGAACATGTATGGTCAGGTAATCAATTACACTAAGTCTTCAATTTTCTTTAGTAAAGGTATCCCTATACGGAAAAGACAAACAATAATTCAGGATCTTGGTGTCAAAGAAAAGGAAAAAGATTATAAGTATCTGGGGATATATCCTTTAGAATATGATTACAAGATCCCAAGCTTTGATTTTCTAATTAATAAGTTCAACTCCAAATTATCTTGATGGAGACAACATTTCTTGAACCCAGCAGGTAGAACATTATTCTTAACTAATGTTCTCTCCTCAATTCCCATTTATTTCATGGGTATATGTATTTTTCCAAATGGGGTAACAAATCAGATAGACAGAATAATGCGATGTTTCTAGTGGGGACATTCACCTGATACAAGAAAGTTGCATTTTATTAATTGGGAAAAGATGAGGATGAAAAAAAAGACGGAGGATTAGGTATAAGAAACATATAAAGGGTTAATGGATCTATGGTGTGCAAGTTGGCCTTCAGATTTCTGGAAAACCAAAATGCTATGTGGTCGAAAATTTTTGATGCAAAATATCTTAAAGGTCAATCTTTCTGGAAAGTGGATGTCAACAGCAAAGGGTCTTCAATATGGAAAAGTCTACTAGATATGTTAGACATCACCTAGAAAATAATATTTTCTGGCAAATTTCAAATGACTCTACTGTCAGGGTATGGGAGGAGTCGTGGATTCCAAATCAACTCTCTCTTTTACTTCCAGAACCTGAAAATCGTCCGGACTATATCAATGATGTGGTTGATCTTTTAATCCCAGGAACTAATATTTAGAATGAAAATATTCTTAAAGATTTATTTTCTCCAACTGTGGTTACAACTATCAAGGATATATTTATCTCTCATGCGGATGATAAGGACTTACTAGTTTGGACTCCATCTATATCTGGTAAATTTTTAACTAAATCTTGTTATAATATTTTTACTGATCTTATGCCTAATATTTTGGATGCAAGTATGTTTTCGTGGAAAAATTTCTGGTCACACATTAATATTCTACCCAAAATTCTGATCTTTGCTTGGAAACTTCTTAACAATGGTCTTGCTGTCAAGAGCAATTTCAAAAGATTTAACAATACCATTGATTTTTCATGTACCTTTTGCAAGCATGAAGAAGAATCTATTATACACCTCTTTTTTAATTTTCCATGGGCTAGAACAGTTTTCAGTAATGTTGCTTTATCTTTCTCAATAGAATTAACGATGGTTAATCCAAGAGATGTGCTCTTACAGTGGATGGAGAATCAACAAGAAAATATATTTACTTTGGGTGTTTGCATTCTTTGGAATTTATGGAAGATGAGGAATAACATTATATTCTCTAATGTTTCCTTCTCTCCGGGACAAATACTAAAGATGGACTTTAACATTTGTGTTTCACCTGATACGACAGAGATTGTTAACAACTCAACAACAAGATGCAGAATTCAACAATGGAATCCTCCGGAGATTCATTACATCAAAACCAACGTGGATGCTGCCTTTGTCCCCAATAAAGGAGCAGGGGGTGCGATTGCTAAACACAATTCAGGAAGATACATGGGATGTGAAACTTCAACTTTTAATGCTACTTCCCCTATTTTGGCTGAAACAAAAGTTGTTCTGCTGGGACTCAATCTGGCAAGAAAACTTAACTTTCCTAGAGTTATGATTAAAGGAGACACTTCAAATGTTATTAAAGCTATTACTGGAGATATAAATGATATTCCATAGAGCATTAAATTTGGGGTAAAAAGAATTAAGGAAGAAGAAAAAAACATTGTTTATATTAAGTTTGTTTCTATTCCAATATGTGTAAACTATATGGCTCACTCTTTATGCTAATTTGCTATGCATGATAACATTACGTGATGATGAAATTCTCATTCCTCTCTTATTTATATTTCTTTAGACCTTAATCTTAATGAGGTAGTTTAATAAAGTTGTTCTAACGGTTTTTTATAGCCCCTCTTCCCATAAAAAAAATTACAAAATTATAAAATTTGCCACTATATTTTAAAACTCTAATGAGTCGGTTTGATTTTTTCGGTTTTAACGCAATAGTAATCTAACGGTTTTAGCACTCTCGAACGATTAGCCAATCGGCACGGCGGCCGCATCGTGCATGCCAAACGATTCAGGATTAGTAATGAGCCTTTGGCTCAAAAGTTTACATCATTTGTACACGTCATTTATGGGTGAGCGAGATCTTGGGTTATATTGCCCACCACGGCCACTGCGGTTCCAGTAAATTTGGTCCATGTAATGAAACCGTTCTTGTGTTCAGACAAAAACGACATTGCACGTGTATTTATTTTTCATGCTGGCAAGAGAAAGAGATACTCATCAAGAAGAAAAATACTAAAGGAGAAGGAAAAACAAAGAAGAGAAAAGATCAGAGAGCTTGCGAAGAAAAATGGGATGGATCGGGGAGAGCGTAGACTCCATCAAATCCCTTCAAATCAGACAAGTTCTCACTCAAGTTGTCAGTCTCGGTTCGTCTCTCTCTCCCTCCCTAAAATTCAATTTTTAGGGCTTGTAGTTTTTACTTAGAATTTCTTACAAAATGTAATTGCAGGTATGATAGTTACATCAGCTTTGATAATATGGAAAGGGTTGATGTGCTTTACTGGTAGTGAATCACCTGTTGTTGTTGTTCTTTCTGGAAGTATGGAACCTGGTTTCAAAAGGGTAACCCATTTTCTTCCATTTCAATCTCCATCATACAAATGTGTCCGATTTAGTTTTTTCAAGTGAAAATATTCCTGCATTTTTTTTTCTTTTTGTAAAGAGACTGAATAATTTGGTTCACTTCAAAGCTATTCATACCCTGTTTGCACCGATGCTGACATGATAAAGGGAAATGATTCTAAATATGCATATAGTGTGGCAAATTGTGGCCTGCTTGTACAATCTCAGCCCTTATTTTATGCAGTGCTGGTGTCAAAAGGAGTATGAAGGGCATTTGATTAGTCTCATTATGGACGACTTAAAGATTTAGTTTCAGACTTGTACTCAATGTTTTAGCAAAGTTTGATTGTCTTCAACAAAATGTTTTGTACAATCTAAGAAGAGTTTTTTCAGAAAAAGTAAATAACCCCAGTTTGAGAATAACTGTGTAACCATTTCATGAGTTTTGCAGGGAGATATACTTTTCTTACACATGAGCAAGGATCCTATTCGTGCTGGTGAAATTGTTGTCTTTAACGTTGATGTATGTTCCTTCATATGCCATACTGCATTCTTTTCTTTATCATTTGTCTATCCTGATATAATTATTTTCCTCTGAGCTGATTAAGCTTGTTCAGTCATTTTTAATCACCTTTTGAATGATTTCGTTGGATGTCAAAATATAGGTATACTCCAGTGCCAACTTTATCAACTGTGAAAAAAAATAAGCTATTTATGCTATTAAACACCGATAGATAGGATAGCCAAATGAGAATAGAAAGTAGTAAACAGTTTTTCGTTACTGCTCACTCAGTCCATGAAATAGCTTAGAGATGCAGGACTAGGCGGAGATGATTAAACGTTTGAGTCTTGGTGCTTGTGGTGTTCCAGCCGGAAGCCCATCTCGCCATCCTAGTCTAGCCTACATGGATGGAAAAAGTTCCAAATGGGGTATGCTTGGAATGGTCATCTCCCAGATGAAAATATGGCCCTCAGCCGTGAGGCTTTTACATATTACAGGGCACTGCAGTGCTAAATGATGGACTCTTGCTTATGTTTCCCTATGTCTTTTTCAAAATAGAGATTGGAAAAGGTTCCTCCCATTTCTTATCTTTTAGAGTAAATGCTAAGAGTGCAACAGTGGAAGGGGGGGTGTTAGCCGGATGCATGTTTTAGAAGTATGCTGCATCAGGCATCTTATGTTCCATCCATTGTACTGTCCTTGAAGTTTGATGGTTTTGAAAGCTTAGTTATGGCTTCACAAGCCCAATCAACATTTTTACTTTTTAGGATCTGTGTTTATGAGCCTTATATTATCTTTAATATGTTAAGTTCAATTTTTTGTTAATTTATCTAGTCATCTTCTTACTCTCATGTTCATTTTCCAACTAAACCAAAAAATTTATACATCCAGTACTTTATAGGCTTCACAATTGCATTTTGCTTCCCACTTATTTTGAGATATTTTATCTTAATGAATTGGAGATCTAGATATCTCTTGTACTCTTGGTTGTGTCTCTAATCTATTGTTTACACTAATATGTTTTAGGGGCGTGAGATTCCAATTGTCCACCGTGTAATTAAGGTAATCATCATTTTTGGTTACGTTCTTTTTGTTAATAGTAGATATTGTACATTCATATCTGACTCCTGCTATGGTATTTTCTCATCAGGTTCATGAACGGAAAGATACCGGAGAAGTTGATGTCTTGACGAAAGGTATCATGACTTTGGATTTGAATTTTGATTTGGGAAATTAGGAAGCTGCTTCTTTTATGATACACCTCCATTCTTCATAAAACCATCAGGATGTTCTTATGATAATACAATTTGACAGATAACAGATGCCGTTAATTCTGTTAATAAAACCTTCTTTCTGTTAATTCATGAAAATTTCCTTTCTGTTGTATTCGACCCTAGACTGTAGTGTGGTTCACTCTTTTGATTTTACTATAGGGGTAATTATTTTCTTGCTTGTAACTAAGACCCTTCCCTTTGTTTTATTGGTTTAGGGGACAATAATTTTGGGGATGATAGACTTTTATACGCTCATGGTCAGCTGTGGCTTAACCGACACCATATCATGGGGAGAGCCGTAGGGTGAGCATCTTTAGCTTTTAACATATTTTCTGTTATTTGATGTTTTAGTAATTTTAACTGTTCTGATTGTGTGGATATATAAGGTCTACACCTAATTTTATCAACAATTTGGGTATTTGTTATGTCCAAGTAGATGGGTGGAAACGCCGTTCATAAGTTTATCATACGGTCCATAGTCTATGTTAGTGTAACACAGAAAGATGCTTCTGGAGACTGGTTCAGGAATATTGATGAGACTATGAGAGAGAGAGAAAATGGTGTAGAGAGTGTAGTCAGTCTTTTTCCTTAAACGTCAAGTTGGCGAGGAAAATGTCCATATATTGGCAAGTTCACCATCTTCCCACATTGATAGATGGTTCCAAGGCTTGTATACCTCTGCATTATTGCCGCTGTGATATGTTTATCATGGCTTCATCTAATTTAATAGAAATTGTATGTGGTAGTTTGACAGCAGAGTTTCCAAACTTGTCTTGACACAGTTGTTAATGTTTGCTTTCTGTTTAAATTTCTCTTGTAGGTTCTTACCGTATGTGGGCTGGGTGACCATTATCATGACAGAAAAACCGATCATCAAGGTTTGTTATATAGGAAAACTATTATGTATATTAGAATTTTCTGATAGTATCAACATCCTTGATCTAATTTTTGATTTTCAGCACAGGTTATGTTTTTCATTGGTACTGATGTTATTTGTTATTTTGTATGCTGATGGAAAATGATTTTCTCTGTTGCAGTACATACTTATTGGTGCCTTGGGGTTGCTTGTGGTAACAGCGAAGGATTAATAAGCGGAATCTTGTTTCTGTGACTGACAAACGGGGAAAAACATCCTCCATTTCTACCAATGGCAGTTGTATTTCACCCCACTTTTTTGCCTTCATATATCATCATGTTTTGTGAAGGAAAGTTCTTAGTTCTGGCTAATGAAAAGAAATGATAGGAATATGTTTAACTAGTTGATTTAGTTTGAAAAATGCAAAGATATTTCTCTCTCCTATTCGAATAATTTTTTGTTGGAGTATGTAGTTGCATTAAAAGTACAAAACATGGCATAAAAGAACTAGATGACCAAATAACTCTCACACAAAACCCATCACTATTATTTGTTATAAGAAAAAACAATTTTCATAAAAAATGTGACAAAAACCCCATTTAAATTTAATTCTATTTATATTTTGATTTAACTACTTTCAATATACCATAATTGCCCTTTCTACATAAGTTATACCTTTTTTAAAATGGAAGTAAAATCTAACAAAATCAAATCTTCAAAAAGTTTCAAATCTGATTTTGTCAACAACTTAATATCTTTTCCTCCAAATTCGTCTAGGGTTTAAACAAAAAATCTATTTTCTTTCAATTTGTTCTTCTTTCAAATCTGATTTTTGAAAGATTTTTGAAATCTTCTTCAAATCAAAATTAGTTCCTGTATTTTGAATTCGTTGTTGCTGTTGTATAATTGAAGAACATACATTCATTCAACAACATTTTTTGGAATCATTACTGTATACATCTTCGAATCATCTCAAGCAACATTCTTTACAGGAACTTCACTCTGTACAGGTATTCTTGTTCGAACATCAGTTTCTTCTTCGTTCACTCTGTTCAGCTCTATATACTCAGGTAATTCTAATTCATGATTTTTTGTATTTGGTTGTTTTTTGATAATCCACGTTTTGATTTTGGTTGTTCATTCTAAATCAAATTATTTTTTGTTTCTGTTCATTTTTTTCGTGATGAACTGAAGAACAGAAACAGCGAATTATTTTACGAACAATTGTTTCTTTTTCTTTCAATCTTTTCAGCTCTATATACTCAGTTAATTATAATTCCTGATTCTATCTTCACATTTTTGCTATTTTTTGTTGATGTCAATATTCATTTTTCAGTTTTTGTTGTTGTTTTTCGTATTCACATACATTGAAACCTCTATCGGTTTCAGTCCTTTGTTTGTTATGTTTTGATGTCAATATTCATTTTTTTTGTTGTTGTTTGTATTCACATACACTGAAACCTATTTCGGTTTCATACATTTTTGCTTTATACGTTAGTTAATCAAATTTGTGTTGTTTTGTTGTTGTTTTTTGTATTCACATACACTGAAACCTCTATCGGTTTCAGTCCTCTCTTTTTTTATGTTTTTATTTCAATATTCATTTTTTTTGTTGTTGTTTATATTCACATACACTGAAACCTATTTCGGTTTCATACATGTGTTTCATGTTTGTGTTCGAATCACATTTTTGCTATTTTTGTTGATGTCAATATTCATTTTTCAGTTTTTGTTGTTTTTTTTTTGTATTCACATACACTGAAACCTATTCCGTTTTCATGCTTTCCTGTAGGTCATGGAATCTGTTCTTGCTGTTGTATTTCACAAAGATGATATGTTTTCTTTTCGTGTTGGTCTTCAATCAAGTGTTTGTGATTTGAAGTCTACTATATGTTCAAGATGGAGTGAATTATCTTCTCTTTCTATTGAAATTTTTCACATAGTTAGTGATCAACAAAAGGTTATCAATACTGATTTTGATCTCCAATCGGTTGCTTTATTTACTGTGTTTAACAAGCTTCCATCTATTGAGTTACATGTGAAGTATACAGATGAATCATCTAGTTCAGAATTTTCATCAGTCATACCATATGAGCAGCAACGAAGTTTAGGAAATGTATCTTTTGAGCATTCAACACTTTCAAAATTAGTTGACTATGATGTCTCTACTAAAGCCGAAGAACCGTTGAAGTCTGCGCATTGGTTTGGTCTTTTTCATGGTGTCAATCAGATTTTTAATGGAGGTGTTCCACAAATTCGTCTTGATTTATTGAAATATCATGCTGTATCCGGGTTTTCTTTTAAGATTACAAGGAATGAGAAGTTGAGGATTGGTGCATGTTGTTCTAAGAAAGAAGAAGACAAATGTAAATGGTTTTTATATGCTGTTTCCATTGATGGTGTTGAAGGTAGTCCTTTTATTATCAAGGAGTTAAATAAGAAGCACACATGTTGTGGTGGTGTTGTTAACAGACCATCACTTGTCGAAGAAACTTATTAGTAGTTTGATTGTTGAAGAAATTAAACAGAATCCAAAGAAGAAGACAAAGGATATTATAGATCAGTTTACAAGAGAGTATGGCTTTGACATTAGTCATTATTATGCATATGCAGGGAAGAGGCATGCAATGATATTACATGGGGAGAGAATGAGAAATCATTTATGTACTTGAAATGGTATACCAAGAAACTGACTGAAACCAATCCTGGATCTCGTGTTGTTTTGGAAGTTGATAATGAGACTCAAAAATTTCAGAGATTGTTTATTTGTTTCGGTGCATGCATTCGTGGATACAATTATTGTCGTCCGTTGTTATTCCTCGATGCAGCTCATTTGAAGAGTAAATACCTTGGTCATATCATGGCAGCGACAGGTTTATCCGGGAATGACGGTAACTCTCTTAGACATTGTTTATATTGTTTCTTAGTTTATAAATAGGTTTCTGTCTTTTTATTTTTCTGAAAAATGCAACTGATATATATGAAACCTCAATAGGTTTCAGTGTGTTTTTATATGCTTAGACATTCTCTTCAGAAAACTGTAATTCATATGTATGAAACCTTTGTAGGTTTCATTGTTTATTTTATATGCTGAGTTTTTTTCTACTTGAAATTTTATTAAAACAGAAGTTTTCTGCTGTAAAATGTAGTTCAGATAAATGAAACCTCTTTAGGTTTCAGTGTAAGTTTTATATGTATGAAACACCTGACAATTTGGTTTTCTGTTTTTTTTTATCAGAAATCTATCCTTTTGCTTATGCTGTGGTTTCTTCTGAGAATGATGACAACTGGAAATGGTTTTTGGAGAATTTGAAGCAAGTACTTTCTCCTTTTCGCAAAAATCTTACTTTTGTAAGTGATCGAGGTTCTGGTTTGGTGAATCAGATCCCCGATGTATTCCCTGATGCTTCTCATGGTTGGTGTTATTGGCATATGAAGAATAATATTAATACGTACTTGCCGAAGTGTAGTAAGGTTTATAACAATTATGTTCTTGGGTTGTTTGAAAAATGTGCGTATGCTAATACACATATAAAATTTACAGAGAGCTGGCAGAATCTGTTGCAGGTAAAAAATCAGAAGTTACAAGATTATCTTAGTAGATCTCCTGTTGATAAATGGGCAAATGTTTATTTCTCGGGTTGTCGTTATGGTAGGTTGTGTTCTAATATTGCTGAGAGTTTCAATAGTTGGATCGTTGAAGAGCAATATAAGCCTATAGCGTTTATGGTTGATGAGATTAGAGTGAAGCTTATGAATCATTTTTGTGTACGTCGGGATGAATGTGCAACATTATTTAAGGGGGGAGAAACTTTGTGTCCAGAGTTTGAAACTGAGTTGTACAATAACAAGATGCATGGCCGTGAATACTCTGTCATCAAGTCTTCACAATATGTTTTTGAAGTTCATTCTACTTTAACACAGAAGGTTGATTTGGAAAAAAAAACATGTACTTGCAACCGTTGGCGCATCAATGGTTTTCCTTACGCCCACGCCATCCGATGTATCATGTTAAATGGAGAAGACCCGTATAAGTATGTTGAATTCTACTTTACAGTAAAGTTTTATCGGGAATCTTATGCATGACCAATCAATCTTGTCCCCACAGTTGAAAAGCCTACGACTGTGTCTCCAAATTCTATTGTTCTTGGTCCTGATGTTCTACCACAACCTGGGCGTCCTAGGAAGAAGAGAATTCCTAATACTGGTTTAGTTCCTAACAAGAAGATGAGAACTTGTAGTAGTTGCCATGTTTTGAGTACCCATAATCGTAGAACATGCCCTGCGCGGCAAATATGATTTTAGTTTAACAATTCATTTATTTTTTTCATTCATTTGTTTTTTGTTAGACTACTCTATGTTTCACTATTCATATTATTTACAGTAAAAATTTCATTTTTCAGAGTTACAGGTTGTTTTAAGAGTTGCATTTTTTGTTCTCGTACACCTTTATGGGCTGAAACCTCTCCAGGTTTCAGTGCAGCATTATGTTTCCTGTACACGTTCATGGGCTGAAACCTCATCAGGTTTCAGTGCATCATTATGTTCCTGTACACCTTTATTGGATTAAACCTCTATCTTTTTCATATGTTTTTCCATATATAGGTTCCACCCATTCTCATTTGATGTTAATTTTCATTCTCATTGACTGAAACCTCTTTAGGTTTCAGTGCATTTTTTGTTCTTGTACACCTTCATTGGCTGAAACCTCTATCGGTTTCAGTGCATCATTATGTTCCTGTACACCTTTATTGGCTAAAACCTCTATTGGTTTATATGGTTTTCCATATTAGGTTCCACCCATTCTCGTTTGATGTTAATTTTCATTCTCATGGGCTGAAACCTCTTTAGGTTTCAGTGCATTTTTTATTCTTTGTACACCTTCATTGGCTGAAACCTCTATCGGTTTCAGTGCATCATTATGTTCCTGTACACCTTCATTGGCTGAAACCTCTCATAAATGAAACAGAAAAAATATTTTTCAACATTTCTCATAAATGATACTGTAATAAGATCAAATGAAAGTATTGATTGATAAAAATACTGATTAAAACTTAATAAGATGTTTTTCTTCTAACTACCATTTTTACATTTTCATAAACCAAATGATTAACATATTTTCAACCTAAGTTTCAACATTTCTCTTTTTAACACACAATCAGTATTATTCTTCATCTCTATCACTGATTATTTATATGCCAACTTGGGTCTCATATTTTGCACCTTTTGTCTTATGCGCTCTTCGGATGAAAGATTTTCTTTCAATAGGCTTTTCATGTAATAGCAAATATGAAGTCCGCAATCATTCCTGAAATTAACAAATGAATATATTTAGATTGAAAAATACAAAAAAGTATTTTAATGAAGATATATTAAGTTATTTTTAGAAAGTACTTACACATCTTGTTGGCAGCATAAAGGGTTGTTCAAAATAAAATCATTTGGTTGACTGGTTGGTTCCAGGTTTAGCTTTGATAGATGTTTGATGAATGCTGACACCATCCTTTCCTTCATGCTTTCAGCACTTTTTCTGCATTCATCTTCAGTTGAGGCCATTGAGTTGTAGTGACTGAATTCTCCGGTCTCATTATCAAAGACTAAAAAGGTCCAATGATATGTCACTTCACTCAGTTTTGTCAGTATTGGAATGAATATATATTCTGGATTGTAATCCATTTTATCAATGAAATCTTCAATCACAGTCTTGCAACTTCTCCCGATTGAGTGAAGTGTCTGAAATTAAAAAAAAAAATCACAATGAGAAACATTTGTTGAACCTGTATACTTAGTAATTAAACAATTTTCACAAATAAAACATAATTGGATGGAACATAAACATTTATTGGTTTCAACACATACACAGAATTGGATGGAACATAAACATTTATTGGTTCCATCAAAACATTCATTTTTTTAAAAATCACCAACATTGTTGAATGAAACCTATTCGGGTTCCATCCAAAAATTCATTTTTTCACTGGAAATTGTAACTGAAACAGATGAATTTTTTCTTCTTTATGAATATGTTGATAATGAAACTTGTATAAGATAAGTTATATGAAACTTACATATACATATGTGTTTATGAAAACTGCACTTTTATACTTAGGTGTTCCATCTGATTTCATGATGTCCTTGGCTATGTTTTTTTGCAACTTGAGCATGTAGAACTCAATTATATCACCTCCAATTTCACCTTTTCTTACCAAGTTATTGATAGCTTTTCCTGTAATATACATGTTCATATCTACTTTCTCCCATGCCATGTCCCTGTTATGAAGAATAGTTTAGCATGTTTAATTGAATTTAATGTTTAAATTATGTAACCAAAAAAACAATTGTATGAGTTCCACTGACCTTTCATTGTGCGTTCTAAAATATTTACACACCAACTGTTTTTCTTTTGAACCCAACAGGTTCATAAGCTTTAAGTTATCCACGGGTTTCAGCTTTTCTTTCTCTTCTTTTTTTATATTTTTCTTTTGATTTCTGCTCACACACCGAGTCTTTTTTATTATTTTTTTTTACCATCTCCAGGTTATATCCTTCATCTTCATAGGTGCATTCATGGCTCTTTTGTTTTTTCTCATCCTTGAGATTATGTTACTTAATTTCTTTTCTGGACTGATGTCTTCACCTTCTTCTCCGTCACTCTCAGTGTCAGTCAATTGCAGATTGAAATTAGGCACTTGATCTTCTAAATGAATTATATCTGTTGCCATGTTTAGAACAGAGTAGTAGCACATCCCTTTACTACTTGGTTTTGTAGTAGAAGTTTTGGTTGCATACTCTTGTTCCATTTGCTGAAAAACTTTTTCATCAATTGAGTCTTGGCTTTTATTGATCTCCAATTCTACTCTCTCAGCTGCTTTTATATCTTCTATAGTGTTTGGAGTCAATTTAGAAATTTCTTCAATTGTACTCCTCAAGTTAATCTTCTTCAAAGAAGACTCAATTTGTTCAGCTACTTGTATTTGTTCAATTGTGTTCGGAGTTAACTCTGAAACTTCTTCAATGTGAATATTTTCTTTGACTGAAACCTCTCGAGGTTCCAGTGCTTCCTTATCTTTCTGTACAGTTTCATTGGCTGAAACCTCTTCAGGTTCCAGTGCTGCCTTATCTTTCTGTACAGCTTCCTGGGCTGAAACCTCAACAGGTTCCAGTGCTCTATCTTCTTCAACCATTTCATCCACAATTTTTATAGCATTTGTTATCAATGCTTCCATATCTTCTTCAGTGTATGAAACTTTTTCTGTCTCATCTCTCTTACGTTTGTTTCTCACGTAAGTATTCCTTACTTTTCCTATTTGTATGTTTTCTTCAATTTTTTCAGCCACTAGTATTTCTTCAATTGTGTTCGGAGTTAACTCTGAAACTTCTTCCAATATAGTTTTTTTCTTTTTCTTTTCCTTTATATCAGATTCTACCTTCTCAGCCACCTCCAAATCTTCCATTGTGTTTGGAGTTAATTCTGAAATCTCTTGAATTTGAACATTTTCTTTGACTGAAACCTCTTCAGATTCCAGTGCTGCCATATCTTCAACCTCTTCCTGTACAGCTTCATTGGCTGAAACCTCAACAGGTTTCAGTGCATCATTTTTATTCTGTTCTTCTTCATTGACTGAAACCTCTTCAGGTTCCAGTGTTGCATTATCTTCATGAACAGCTTCATGGGCTGAAACCTCAGCAAGTTCCACTGCTCCAGTCTGCAATAATTATTGATTTAATGACAACAACCAAATCAAATTAAACAAATCCAAAATAAAAAAAATTCTGGTAAATTGTTACCTCTTCTTCCACTGCTCCATCTCTCTTACGTTTGTTTCTTACGTAAGTCTTCCTCATTGGTTCTTCTTGTAACTTATCTTCTGCATCATACTTTGCTAGAATTGATAGATCTTCTTCCGAAAGATCAATGTTGCCAATTCTTGTAAGCTTTTCAATCATTATTTTTGCCCACTTGTACTTTTCTTTGTATGTGGTATGTTCATTTCCAGTTTGAACAGCCACTTCATTTGTCTCACCAATATCTTCATTTCCTTCACCTATAATCTCAGTATCATCTTCATTATCCTCTTCAAATTTGTTTTGCTCTTCATTTCTTTCATTTACTTCATTTTGATCAAGTCGCTGGACCAAGCGCATTTCTTCTTCACTATAGTCTAACAAGAAGGATCCTTGTTTGTAACCCACATTAATCTGTTGTATACAATTAAAGTAATAAGTAGTTTTTTTATATTAAATAAACTATGAAACCTTATTTGGTTCCATAGTTATAATCAGACATTAAATTTTTTTAAATAACAAAATTTGTTGTTGTTTCTACCTTTGAGTAAATTTCTGTTTTGTTGTTGAGATTATCCAGATTATTAATCACTTGATTGCTTATTTCATCAAGGTTCCATCTAGCGAACCTTGCGTACCTTTCACTCTGATATTCTCTATGAGTGATGTTTGTCATCTCAGCAAACCAATACTGTAATAAACAATAGACATTTCAACTTTTAAGTTAGTAATTATACTATGGTAAAATAAAAAACAAACAGTTTATGAATCAAAATAAAGACAAATTAACTTACCAGTGGGTAAATAACGCAACCCGATACGTCATCAACATCTTCAGACTTTTTTAAAGAATCAATTAGATTTTCATGCAAAACTTCAGGCCAACACACTTTATTCATCTCCAATACTAGGTACAAGTAATTGGAAGGAAGATTCTGTCCACCTTTGTTTGGGACAAATATTGCAACCAACAGATACAATATAAAAAGCTTAACGAAGTCTTCAGCTTTTGTTTCATCCGCTGCTGCCTTCATCATACCTCTTACAATATCTGTTTTTTTCATCTTTTTTGCTCCATTAAAGTATTCAACTTGAAACATTTTCACCCTTTTCTTCAGTTCAACTTCTTCTTCGTCTATATCCATATTCTTTATCATTTGTAGACCAAAGATGACAGCAAAATGCTCAGGCGTTGTCTTTAATATCAATTTCTTTGATCTCATTAGCTTGAAGCAATCTGGTTTCACATGGTTTTTATTTTTAAAAAATTTCCCTAATATCTTTTGAACAGCCATTGTTGATTTCTTTATTTTAGATGCTTCAAGGTATCCATCGAAGAATGGTTCGAAGAAGCGCCAGAATGGACATGCTAGAATTTCTTTCATGTGTTGTTCTTTATTTTGTATCAGTGTTTTGATCTTTGGTGCCTCTGTATATAAATGTTGTAGAGAGCACCTATATGTATCTGTTACAGAATAAGTAACAGTTAGCACAAATAATTATTTTTTCCTGTTACCGAATATGTAAACAGTTAGCACAAATAGAAGTAATTAGGATGAAACCTCATAGGGTTCCATCAACACATTCAGTTTCTAAAAATCATCATCATTTGTTGTTTACAACTCATACATAGAACAGTCTGAAACCTATGAAAATAAAAATTGTTACGAAAAACATGCACAGAATAGGCTGAAACCTATGGGTTTTCAGCCCCAAATTCATGTTCTAAAAAACATTCATTTGTTGGAAACAGACAAGCACAGAATAGGCTGAAACCTATTGGGGTTTCAGCCACAAATTCATGTTCTAAAAACACAAAGATTGTTTGCTGCAAATCTGTAAAGAATAGGATTAAATTTTGTTTTCAGAATATGTAAACAGTTAGCACAAATAGAAGTAATTAGGATGAAACCTCATAGGGTTCCATCAACACATTCAATTTCTAAAAATCATCATCATTTGTTGTTTACAACTCATACATAGAACATGCTGAAACCTATGAAAATACAAATCGTTACAAAAAACATGCACAGAATAAGCTGAAACCTATTGTGGTTTCAGCCCCAAATTCATGTTCTAAAAACACAAATATTATTTGCTGTAAATCTGTAAAGAATAGTATGAAACATGTTGGTGTTCCATCAAAATACACAGTGAACAATTCATCTAAATAAACATTTTCTAAACATGTTTGCACAAACATGTTTGAAACAGATCTACGCAGAATTGGCTGAAACCTAAGAAACCTAGATGAAATTCCATGAAACCTTATGATTAAACAAGTTTTCTCAACAAAACAGTAGAATATGATTATAATCACAGAATATGATGAAAATTTCAATTTACCTTTCTTTGTTTCTTGTTTTCTAGTGTATTGTTTGTTTTCTTCATCTGCTTCTCCTGTTTCTTCATCATTTTTAACGAGTTTTCTCTGTTTTGTTTTTGTTTTTAAACTCTCACATAATCAATTGCTACTTCACACTCGAATGCTAATTCACAGAATGTTGATTATGAACAATCGTATTATAATCAGTTGCTACTTCTCAGAATGTTGATGATGATTTTATGAAGGGATGATGGAGTTTTATGAACTTTTCAGCCTTCTTTCTTACCGTTTTCTTTAGCTAAACGGTCTGATTTTGATTAAAGAGAGATTTAATGAGGTAATAATTGCAACTTCATTAACTACAACAGATTTAACGGTGGAGACAATGGAGAAATGGTGAAGAAGAAGATGGGTTTCAATCGTGAGTTCGTGGGTTCGTGAGAACAGATTTTGTAAAATGGGTTTCGTGAGTTAATGGGCGGGTGGTTGTGTGTGGTTTGTTTTTGGGTTGATTTAAAGAAGGGTAACTTGGATAGATTTTGTAAAATGGGTTTTTTGTGTGAATTTTATTTTGTTGGGCTTAATCCACTTGGATAGTGACACCCTTGGGGTTCTAACTCGTGGGCTGTTAAAAGTATCAGAAATTTTTATCTCATTGTTGAACTTGCCAGCAAACATGCTGACATGGATACTTCTATAGTCCCTTGGATCGAAAAATAAATAAATATGTTCCAATCAACTGATCAAAGTCAAAGTTGGGACAGCTGGATGAGTAGGGGTTTTTGCTCGGTAAAGTCTCCAGCTTCAGAGTTGCTTGCACCCATGTCCAAAGGTGGAGTAGCAGGAGTTTGGGGAGGGGACTCATTATCACCTCTGGCCATGTTTCAAGGTCTAGCTTGAGAGGTAAGAGTCTCCAATGTGCCCTGATGACAAGTTTTCAGTAGGTGGAACCTCAGAAGGATCATAATTTGGTGCTCAATATTGTTATTTTCACTTGCTAATTCACAACCTGAGGATGTTGTTCTTGTAATGGGTTCAAGCTGGCATTGTAATAGTCCTCAAGAACCACTCCTTGGTGATTTGCAGCTCCCAAAACTTGTTCATTCTATAACTGATCTACCACTATTCCTTTTGAGGCCCCTCATTGTCACTTTCATTCAAGGAATCTGCGTCAGTGAAGTCTTGCCCAGGATCAATGAACACATTGTGACCATTCTCAGTATGAATTTGAGTCTCTTGTTCCCTAGAAAACCCATGTTATCCAAACAATATTCCTCGGAACCATGTCTAACAGTTCTACAAGGATGCAGGGAGCAAACATGTTTGCATCAAAACAGTACTGGATGTACACAACTTGACGATCATCTCTTCTAGAAAGAAATCCTCTAGGCAATGGGTTATCACCTCTCACAATAACCTTAAACCTAAAGTGATTTCCCCATTGATTATTTAGCATCAAATGCTTCAATGGACTACACCATTCCTACACAATCTGCAATGGCTTCAATGGACTATGTCATTCCCCATTGTGCCATAACCTAACGTAAATTGCTAAATTTCTTACCTAAACTGCATAATCTTGATTTGCAAAGTTGAGGAGGTCATCTGAGAGTAGCGGTGTTTGTGCTATTGATTATCCAATAATCCATATGTTCAGAGAAGAGAAAAAGGAATTTATTTATGCCAAAATCTTTGGCGTGCAACTCATGAAATCGATTCCAGAAAATCTTTTCATGATCTTTTGCCTCTTGTGCTGCCATTAGTTCATTTCTCCTGTAGACTTCACCAACAAGAGAGTGATCCCAATTAAGACCATTAATCTCTCTAATGACTTGGTGAGGTACATAGATTTGGCCAGCTCCAGCCACTGAGTTCCAGATGAGAGCAAAGAACACTTTCTGTTTGTGAGGTTGTGAAGAAATGCTGTCGTGTTAGAAGACTCGTAAGATGTGGTTTTGAAGCTTAGGTATGGCCATTTGGGGCTAGAGTGTATTCAGTCGGAACATAGGAACAAATGATGCTATTTTGTAAAGAAAGAAAGGGCCTGCTGCAATGCAGAGAAAGCTCGTGGTTTTTGATTCTTTTGAATAACATAAGCTAGTTCCTATGTACCTCTCAAACTAGCTAATTTGCCCATGTTACTCTACTATGCGCACGGTAAATGAACAAAATGGCTGGGAAAACTGGTAAATCTGTAAGTTTTCCCATCGCAGCAGAGACTCTAGCGAGCGACACATCTTCATCGCCAGCGATAGAGAATGTGTCGTGCGATATAGACTCAGTCGCCTAACGGCTATATCATCCAACGGTCCAGAATCAATCCCCTATAAATATTCAATTTCAAATTAAATTCAACTCATACCTTCTCTACACCTCAATCTCTCATACATATTTGTTCTAATCTAAAACAAAACTCTCCTAATTTTTCTGTAAAATGGTTTTTCAATCTCAAAATCAATCGTATAACCAAAGTTTGTGGTGCAAAATCTACAGTAGCCGAAGATGAAAGCATTTGCAGAAATTATGTTCATTTCACAGAAGATAGTATCAATGGTACATCTCTAACAAGCAATACCTTGTGGGACAACATCTTTCAGAGATTTCAAGAGGAAACAATAAACATCAATAATCGTGTTAGGCATGAGTTGACAGGTCACTTCCTTCAAATTAATAAACAAGTAGCCTTGTATGTTGCCCAGGTCATGCAAGCCACTCGAACTCGAAAGAGTGGTGAAACCGAAGTTGATGTGGTAAGAATACTTATATTACATATCGAATTTCTTCTTAAAAATACATTTCAATTTGTATGTGATCTTTAATAAATTTATTTTTTAAAATTACAGGAACGAAAGTGTTGGTCGAATTGGCACCACAAAAACAACCAAAAATTTCAATACGAAAGTTGTTACCATATCTTGAAAGTGTTGCCCAAATATAATCCATTGATTCTAGCAAATATACAGCAAGTTCCTGAAAAAATCACCATACTCTCCTTTTCCTTTTGCACCAAATTCAGAACCAAGTCAAACCAGTTCACCATTGTCTTCACAGGATATGACAACAAATCCAAATATCAATTTGAATCTCAATGCAGGTAATAACAACAAACGAAAAGGTTTAGGAAGAAACTAGTACAACTGGCTAGAAAATTAGCCCAAGAAGAAGGATATGAAGGTTTTAACATGACCGAGTTCATGGATCATCAACGGACATCGAGAAACATAGAGAAGTTGATTGGAAGTTCGTGAATAAGGAGTTGAAAAAAAATCGTCTTTCTCAAGAGCAATTTTTAGCCACTGTGACAATCATAAGATTCTTTATGCAGACATTGCAACAATGAATAAGCAACAAAAATTTATATGGCAAATGGATTATAACAAGCTAAGAAGGCAAATGGAAGAAGAACAACGAAACAAACAACAATTTCAACTTAACCCAGATGATGATGATGATCTTCAATTTCTTAGTTAACGTAATGGTTTTACTTATTTAGACTTTAAATCGTATTTAATTAATTATGATATAATAGTTAGTTAGTTGGTTTAATAGTTAGTTGGTTTAATAGTTAGTTTTGCTTTTCTTAATATGTAATAGTTAGTTAGTTTAAATGTAATTGTCTGTTTTGAATAAAGTGTAGTTTTTTCACTACTTGAAATATGCATTACATAAATTAAAAAACTTAAAAACAAATTAACAATGCAAACATAATACCCGTAAGATAAACCACATTATAACAATTGTCGGGTTATGAGGAAATTCTTAAGGATGTGGAAACAAGCTTCGTATTTGAAATTCTTTCCTTTCTATTTTTGTTATTTCTCTCAAGAACTCGCTCCAATCTCAGTACCGGTTTCACCCCCAAGTCGATATCGATTGACAATCCGAACTAAAGTTATAGATTATGTTATTTGTGTTTTTATTTTTTTAAATTGACAGTACAACATTGATACATTACGGTTATATAGGTTAACAGTGTCAACACAAGAGTTTTCATGAATGAACTTCCAATAACTCACACTCACAAAACCATTTTTTCTTCGTTCTGCACCCGTGGCCGGCCACATTACATATTTTTTTGCAAAGAGATGAATCTTCTTCCTGAGTAAACTTAGGTTAAGCCACATTTCAAAAAATTAGAGTGAGATTAGAGTGAGAGTATATAAAATATTTGTGGGAAGTGTGATTTTTTTTGGGGATAGGTGGGTATATATAGGGGATGAATTGAGAGCCTTTGGTGATAGACACATTTTTATGTCTTATTTGTTCCTAATTCTCTATGTTGTAGGTACTTAATTGTGTACTTATTTCGATATTGTATGTGTTTGTAGGTGTTTTCGGGAAATAAACATTTGTGGAAAAATTGGCTCAAAAAGTGATAAAGGCACCCCCAGGGAAAATTACTAAAGGCACCCACCGTTTGGATTAGGGGCACCTCCTTCTTTGTTCAAATAAGAGAAAATGGCGGGAAATTATTTTTCTTCGTGAGAAAGTATCTGAGTCGATTTGGACCGAGGTTTAAGGGATTAGAAAGAGGTTTCAACATATCAAAAGGAAGAACTAATCAAAATATGTTGAAACACGTCATTATGAGTGTTTCATACCGTAAAAAATGGTGGAAAATCCTTATCATGGTCGGAAACTAATTTGTTTTGATTTTAAGATAAGCACGGGATTGGAGTTGGTTTCGGAGAAAAATTTAAGTCCTTATCGACTTAGGAGGATTAATTAGGGTTTCTAAGACTTATATAAGCTTAACAGGTCGAGAAAAATAGGAGGAGGAAATTGGGGAAAATTTCAGAAAGAAAACTTACCTGCTGATGTTCGAAGGAAGAAGATGAAGATACTACAGTAAAGAAGAGTCACAAGAAAACCGTTAACAATTCATCTTCTTTACAGCGACCAAGATTTGTTGTTCATTTCCAAATCATTTTGTAACGGGGAATACACAGTCTGCAATGCTTACAAGCGTAGCAGTTGCCTTGTTTTATTCTTCTTTTTTGTTTCTTTTCTTCTTTTCAAATACTTTTGAGCCATGTTCTTATCTTTTGAGAGTGTTTTGAGTATGATGAGCTAAACCCCATCACTGGGACAATGGAGGAAGCCATATTTCATGAATGAATTGTAATTATTTTTTATTCTTTATGACCTTTTGCATTGATTTTATTGATTTATGATTTTTACTAATTAGTTGCGATTTTGTTTGATGGTGTATGCTGAGACTTGGAGCTTTTGATGAGCCATGCTTACAATTGACAATTAATGTTTTAGAAATCTATTTTTGGCGAAGGAACAAAGACAATAAAATAGCTATAATTGTTAAGAATCATTGTATTCATCACTCAAATATGAATAGTGGTGGAATCCTGAGTCCCAGTTTTTCCCAATATTGTTACAACTTTTACTTATTTTCTAGTTTAAATTGGAGTTAAATCTAAATCGAATCTTCACAAGTCTCAGTGAACGAACTATTTTTAACACTTTTCTAAAACGATCAGTTGGCGGCTAAGTCTTTGTCGCTCGGTCAAGTGTTTATCTCCAACGGTTAGAAAAATAGCCTTTGCACTCCACATCATCCGCATAATATGTTTCAAATTTAAATAAATATTATACAAAATAAAAAAACTTGTAATAAATTACTTGAAATTAGTTTATTCATTACTTAAAATTAGTACCATAAATTAAAAACTTAAAACAAATTTACTTGAAATTAACTTAAAAGTGCTTAAAAAAAACAAAAACAAAGACAAATAAAACTTCATGTACGCCCGCCCGATCTTCCATACTCGACCCAAAGATTCGCAGTCAGATCTTCTCTTAACCTCTCGTGTAAATTTTGGTTTTGAATGTGATAAGTCATTTGCAAATAATTATCCCTCTTTCTGGTCGAACCCCGGGCCTCAAATCTTGATCAGCATGGTTAGTCCAATTCCTATTACATCAGGATTCCAGAATTACCATGTTATGCATAATTATGCACATGGGTATACTCTTATGTATTTCAAGAGCATTCAGAGTCAAAAATTCCTTTTCACATCCTTCTTCAAGCCATTTGCTGCGTGTTAAAATACCTTATTGAGCGACTCGCAACGCCTGAGGGTGGGGGGGGGGGGGGGGGGTTTTGACGGTGTGTTTGGACTAAGGTATACCATTTAGGATAGATTTCATCCGCAAGATATTACCCATGTGTGTATCGGTTCCCATTAATCTTGATTTATGGGGCCAATTTCATACTTGAGGTATTCATATAGAGGTGATTTGTGCATAATATTTATGTCATTTTATGAACGCCGAAGACCAAAAAAAGCATGCCATATCCAACAATCATAAGTAGAGGCATCTTCGAAAATAACAGTTGGTTTTGTATAATGACCATTATATTAACTATACCAATATATAGGTAGGGTATCCCTTCCATACCCAATGCATGTAGTCAAGACTACCTAGTATTCCTGGAAATCCCTTATCCTAGTTTGGGTTTAATATTTCTCTAACATCTGCCTCGGTTGGTTTTTATAAATACGTTGGACTAAAATGATTAATCATAGTTTTACAAAACAATGAAAGATACTTTTATGAAGTTGTTTTTCCCGTACGAAGATACTCGTCGTTAGAATTTGATGGACGCCCGTAAACTAGAATTTTTAGGGCCAAGGTAACCTTTTGTTCTGGACTATGACCTATAATATTCAGTGCATCAAACTTATAATTAAATTCAGGTTGTACCTGGAAACGCTTTTCAATAATATTTATCACCAAGTGCCATGGATTGACATTGGAAATCTCCATTAGAGTACACACAATCGACATCGAAACAACCGTGCATAGCTTCTCTTGGAACTCATTCATCCCTCGAAACGTATATCTTCTTGTGAATACTTTTCTTGGCTCAGGAGCTCTTGGTATCTTCTCTAATGAATGTACCAGCATCATAGTGTTGGTTAGTTCTCTATCTTCATCTGACTCGTCATCCATTTTTCGGAACACTCGAACATAAGTTTGTTGCTTTGACGTAAACAAATCCATAATAATTTGAACCTTTTAATTAGAAGAATCCATTGATTATGAAATCAAACGTAAAATAAATAAGCATAAAGTTTGAAATTTTTGTAAAGAGTGGTGTCAGTTGAATGAAATTGTTGGGGTGTATGTATAATGGTGGAAAATTTGGTCATTGGGCTGAATCTAGCCGTTAGAGACATAGTCTCTATCGAGCGGTAGAGTCTCATCGCTGGTGATAAAGTCATTGTATTAATCATAGATATAAAGTTAGTCAAATTCGCCGGGCTGGAAAACTAGCCCATTTTCTTCCATGTATATGAACCTGCCTTAGTAAAGTGGTTGAGATGCCAATTGAAGGAAGATGATTGGATTAATTAGAGAAAAAAAAGATTGGGGGACACTCTCTCCGTTTCAAAAATATTGACATGTTTTACTATTATGGGTTTAGTAAAAAGATATATATGTTTTCATTTAAAATAGTTTAGAATGTATTCTTGCTTTATTGTACACCATTTTCAACAAATACATTTAACATAAATCCTCTTAAGATTTATAATAGGTAGTGTAGTTATTAGAAATCCAATACTACTTAAAAGACCAATCCAAAAGCCTAAAACGTATAGAGATGTAAGCATATAATTGTAAAGACCATTATATATATTAAAAATACAAAGATTTGTGTAGTTCGTTATTAATACCCAAACGTCCACGGAATTAGCTGATTTCACTATACTGTGGTAAAGGTTCCCTAGATTGGGAAAAAAGCTTACTAGGGAAAGTATTCTGTGAGCACTCAATGAGAATTGAAAAAGATGAATATGAGGAAACTTTAGCTTAGGAGAATGCGTACTTTCAAATCAGAAAACATGACAAAAACATGTTCATCTTCAGATTCTTTGAATGGAAAACGTATAATGTTGTACTAGAGAATGGTCCTTGGTACTTGGATGGTTATCTCATCCTTTTAGGGGAATGAAATCCTTCAATGATTTCAAGAGAATGGATTTCTATACTCAACAATTTTAGATTGGCATCAAATTACTTCCTCTAAAATTTATAAACTTGGAAGTGGAGAATCAAATTGCTAAATTCTGATAAATCTAATCAAAATTGGTCCTGAAGATGAAAATTTTACTCAATGGATCCCAACTTATTTCCTGAAGCAACCAAGAAAGTTATGCCCATCTTGCCTTATCATTGATCATATTGAAGCAGATTGTGAAGAGAAAATTGAGCATATACATACCATAACTGGATACATCTTTAAATTTGGAGGGGAGTATGGAGATTACATTGACCCAAGGTCTAATAATCCTACATATGGCCAAGGTGAGGGAATCTTAATTTCTCTAAATAAAAACAAAGGAAAGAAAATAATGGAAAGAAAAGCCATTCATAATCCTTGAGGATGGCTACTATGTTTCAACCATCAATGCTTCAGTGGGGTAAGGAGGAAAGCTCTAATGCCAGAAAACCCAAAAGAACCATATTCATGTCAAGGAAAAGCAGTAACAACAGTATCCATAATCTTGCTTTGGAGGATAATACAATGTCCCAGCAAGAGATGAATCAAGACCAGTACTACCAGCAATACAATGAGATGAAAATTATGAACTATAGTCAAAATGTAACAATGATGAACTATGGAAGCAATGCAATAATGGGAGAGTGGGATATCCATACCAATCAACTTGAGGAAATGCAGCAAGCACAGAAGGAAGATCTGGTTTTAATCTATAACTCTTATCTTCTTTTCTCCAAAAACTTATTTTACGACATTTATCATTGTCATGTGCTTTTAGATAACAATTATATATTTGCATAATAGTAGTCACAATTTTTTTATCCATAAGAATCAGTTGCACAAAAATATGAAGATACTAATTAAACGGAATGTCTAAGGCTTAGACAACAAAAACTCTAGGAATAATCTTAGAGATTGTATTCAAAATTACAACCCAGTAATTGGATTGGTAATTCCTCAAATAGAAGAACCTTAATTTCATAAATCAATAATCAAAGGCAAATTACCAATCCAATGTGAATAATAAAATTACTTCTACTGGGTATGAAAAAAAATCTTATCAACAGAGTATGAAAACAAAGATTCACGGTGAAAATGAAACAAACACAGATCATTAATTCTTATCCTAAAGTGAAAAGAAAACACAAATTATAAAACGCATATGAAATTGCCTATGTTTTCTTCTTCTTTTATGTCTTCAATGAAACGCATATGAAACACAAATTATGAAACAAACCCAGATCTTCTTCTTCATCTATGTCTTCGTTGAAGAAATCTCATTAACAAAACGGAACCCCATATCTCTATGGAAACCCAGTAAACAAAATTCAGATTCGTTGGCACCTTATACAGGAAAAACCCATGGTAACAAATTACTCACCACCGCCACCACCTTCATAAAATTCTGTGGACTATATCCCATTCTCATGATTTCTCTGCCACCATTCATTCCACATTATAATAGATCAGGAAATTAAAGATAAAACCCCTAATTATGCAAAATCAGGAAACCCTATATGCGAGAGATAGAAGAGAAAATAAATATTGAGATCAAATCTCGAAATCGAGTCCATATGAAACCAAACGAGAAGAATTAGAGATTGGTTTTTACTGTGAGGAAGATCGGAAAAGTAAGAAAAAAGTGAATTTGATCGAAGAATTTGATGTTGTTTGACGTGAAATAAAAAAGGGCTATAATTGAAACATTTCTCAAAAAAATCAAAGGGTCTGACTTTGATTAATATGGACCGTCCAAGTAATTGATGGGTTAAGGATTCAGTTAGTCATTGTTACTAAAGGTAGAGATATATTATAACTTAACTATTTAATTGACCGAAAGTTATACGCGTCATGGCTAGTGAAGTCTACTAAAGTCAACGTCAATTCCCCCAAACTCTAACTTGGACAAAATTTAGACCAAATATTAATATTGGACAAAATGTAAGTATCAAACGTTAATTAATCCTAAAAATGTTCATGCTTTGTTAAATTCTACGAATTATCCTAACTTTTGGTGCTATAATACTAAAGTCAGAACAGATGACCTTGCAGTCCTATAGAAAAATGGTTTTAAAATTGAATTAATGCGATATAATGATTTCATGATTAAGTTTATTGTCCATATGGGTCATAAAAATATGTAGTACGTCTCAACTTGTCTTTATAGCTCTTGTTATCCTTCTGAAAGAGAATAATAGTGAAAATGATCAATAAGATAGGAGATAATATGAGTATTTCATGGGTGTTATTAGGGGACCTAAATATAACTTTGTCAAGTGGTGAGAGACAATCCTTTTCAACTTATTCATATCCCACCCCCTTATTATAAATCAAACTATCTCCAGATATGAATTACATAAAATTTTATACAGTGGCAATTGAAGAGGGGAAGGGCACCACCAACTTTTTTGTTATTGAACCTATATGCAATTTCCTTGTGTTAGCTTCAATCCAAGATTAAAGCAGACTAGAAAATGATCCTTGGATAATCTCTAAAATATATTCTTAAATCAAAAGGATTAAGTAACGTACAACTTACTTGTACTTAATATAATACGAAAATTAAAAGTAAAGCAAGACACCGGAAAAAAAATTAATAAGGAAAACTGTGAAGCAGAAAAACCCCGGGACCTCGTCCAGTTTGAACACACATTGTAATAAGCCGTTACAAACACTAGCCTATTATAAGACTTCGGTCTGGAATGTAGTTGAGACATAACCCTCCAGGCTATTCAATTATTGTTGTGCCCTAACGTCTGTTGATTCTCGCAAGAACCTATGCAGTAGATTCCTCTTGCTAATTTCCTTTACATCCCTAAGAGTTGCTCCACAGTCTATCGTGAATACTAGCGCTACCTTTCCTCCAGCAGGATGCTTGGTGATTTCCTTTCTGAATCTAAATCAAGGGTGTCTAAATCAATTCATTGAATTTTGGAGAATCTAAATCCAAGATTAGGGTCATTCTCTTTAAAACTTATAGAGATTCCTAATCTTCTATTTACACAAGAATCACAATCTAGATTTTAATCTAAGATGTATTCTCGTGAAAAACTTATAGATAAGATTTCAATAGATAAGAGTTACACTCAATCGTGTTTGTAGTTTTCTATAACATCTGGATTTTATTTGCAATTCTTAAATGGCCTTATTTCATAATACAAGGGCCTTAGAATAGAAAAAAAAATTATACGCAACACAATAAAGATAAAGGTTACGAAACTACCTTTCTTCAAGATGGGTGAAACTGTGCTCGACGAATCCCAACTGAAGTCTTTCAAAGTCGAACCTTAGATCACGAAGATCCTTAGGTCTTTGAAGGATAAAATTTGTAACAACATACCCAAGAATGTACGGATTGAGTTTTCTGTGTTGCTGAAGTCTCCAATTTATAGTAATCAATCAAGGTTGTTTTCTTAGGATGTAAGCAATGAATTTATTGCAACCCAAGTTAATTTTCAATTATTAATCAAAATCATTTTCTAAGATACACAAAACTGTTTCTTTGGAAATATTTTGACTTGCAATGATGTTATTTCCATTGTTTGAAGTTGTTGGACAGTTGTTAGCTCAAGTAAATTCTATGAAAATAATTACTACCAAAGATAACTTTAAAGTTTTAAGAAAAAAACTATACTTTCCAACCAAAGGAATTATCTAAGCAATAGAAATTTGTAAGTGTGTAGAAATTTTGCAGTGAATAGTCAAAGAAGAATGAATGAGCCCAAAGATATAGAGTTATGGGTTGGCTCATTATAAGCTTTTAGGTCCATGAACTCACGGTTGAGTTTTTGGAACAATAAGAGAGAAAAAATAGAACTCATAAGCTTTGTAGGATTGTGAAATAAAAAGAATTAACGAACTCAAATAGATATAAATATAAAAGCATAGACCTTTATTAGGTTTGCAAACTCAAATGATGCTTCAAGAACAAATATGTTTGTTGGGTTCGCAAACTCACCCCTTTAGGTTCACGAACTCAAATGCTCAAAGTCATAGGACAATTTCTCTTGTACTAGGTTCGCGAACTCAAATGACATTAAAGCTCAGGAGAAGTTTTTTTCATTAGGTTCACGAACACACTGTATAGGTTCGCAAACTCAAAAAATAAAATTTCTCAGAGAAATTCTCTTTAATAGGTTTGCGAACTCACCATATTAGGTTCACGGACCCAAGTGACATATTAACCTTATTTTTAAGTTCTAAAAGTTATAGGTCCGCAAACTCAAAACTTAGGTTCTTGAATTCAAGTGATTGAAAATCATTAGCAGTAAAATACCAAAAAAAACTTACAAACTCAGGAATGAATTTCCATGCCTTGATATTTTTATTAACACATGTGCTTTTCTCTCAAGCTTAGTTTTGAGTTTTCTATAGGCATGAGCTTGGAAGTCAAAGCATCACTAGACTTAGCAAGAAGTTAATCCATGATAAGATTTTATTTGATAATGATCATTTACTAAAGTCCTCGAGTTTTGCTACGATAGATAGATGGAAATGAGTTCAAAAGGAAAGACCAGTCTTTGTTACTTACCTCAATGAAGTTCTTCAAATTGATGTCTTCGTGTGATCTTTAATTATTCCAGACCGAACGTAACTTTCGTAAGATAAATCAAGAAATAGTTTTGGCAACTAAAATTGACAACATACTTGACATTCTAAGATATGTAGGTTAAACCGAGCATTCGCTCTAACATAAATTGTTAGAGAATTGCTCGGTTGAAACCACCAAGCGTTGGTATGTCAAGTTTGATTGTCAAATTTAGCTCCAAAACTCGAGTCGCTTGATTAGATTACTAAAGTCAACTTTGTTAGGTTAGACTATAAACATGGTATTGTTGTAACTTTCTATAGTTACTCATGAAGACCTGAAGATCTATTGAAGAAAATGAAGACACCATCCTTAAGTTTGAGGTTAGTAACTACAGACTTAACTTGTAATATTTCTTACAAGTCTTTATTCATTGAAACATATTATGCGAAGTTATGATTGTTACAGTGACATTAATATTGCTGAATTGGCTATTATATTATGATCAAAGTATCAAAAGGAAATATAGTTGTTTCGACAACTTAAGTATATGGATTTACGAAGAATAGTTTATCTTTGGACTTTGTGTTTTTGACATTGCACTAATTAGTAACTTGTTATTATTTAGTGTCTTGAACTTCCGGATGAATCCTTACTTTAATAATTATGTTAGAAAGCAATTTCAAAAAACATAGTTTGAAGAAGTAGACTTGCGAAACTTGTTTCGTAGTTGAAAAGGGATTTAAGACCGATCCCAAGACCGATGTTAAGTCAGGACCGATCCTGACTATGTCTAACTTGTTTTTACATTTTTGATATTCCTGTTATCTTCACGGGTTTCTGAAAACATCGACATGTACACGAGTTATATTGAGAATGTTCATAAATATAGACATAATATTTGAACATGTGCTATACTCTAATATCTTATTGTTTAAGTATACTCCTTTAATACTCGAAGCAAGATCCTATAATATCGATTTTCAATATCATTTATGGTATCAAAATTATATTCTTTCCATTCCCAGAGGTTTGCGTATCTCTAACGACTATATTGGTCAAGTACATGGATGTGTGTTAGCTAATTATAATTGTCATACTATGAGAGAAATCTATTATGAGTTGGATATTATTAGATATTTGTTGATTTTGAAAATATACATTAATTTCATATTCTTAAGGATTTTCGAAATTGGTAGATCTTGTTTCCAAACAATGCCTTGGTCATAACATAATAAGTAGGGAATCTTATATTCTTACAAACTCTGTAGTGTGGGAAGTTAATTTGAGAAAGAAGGGAGTAATCTAATTAGGTAAACATCTTCCATTAACTTCGTTTAAAGTATTATTTGGGATCAAGAAGCTCCATTGATATTGTTGGAGGGAAACTAAGAATCGCACTGCTTTAGTTTTATTTGTTTATTGTTTTTGTTTAAGAACTAACGGTATAGTTATCTTCAATAGAGCAAACTTGTTTATTCCACGGTCCTTCCTTTCTGATATAAGGCCACTCAAATTTGTTTAAAGATTTTACTATCACATGTCTAAGTGATTTTGGATCCGTGGGATAGAACTGTTGATCAATCAACGTTAACAGACTCCGTTCTGTATGTTTGATCAATAATGGGAATCAAGTTGTTTGATAGAATTACTTTGAAGAATACATATTTTCTTTTTGGTTTTGATCTTTTTATGAATTTCTACGAGTTGATTATCTGGGATTAAAAAGCTTTTTATACTGATAAACATAAGACTTGTGAAAGATCGAACAAACTGTCTAGCGGCATTTATTTGCTTGGATAGATCTTGTTCATCAAGATTAATTATTTCGATAATCATTATCTTAGTTTGATCTTTTGACCAAAGGTGTTTATTGATATTAAAGGAAGATCCTTTAATCTGCTTTATCACTGATCAAACGACTAATTTGGATGATTGATAAGTGAGTTGGTTACTGGAACAGATTTAGTCCTTTGTTGTTTAGGGTTACGACCCAAAGGAGTTAGGTGCAAAAGTCTTCACAGCATGTGTAACAACGCAAGATAATGGTTTTTGTCTTAGGATCCACTTGTGTTGGCCAAATTGGTTGTAAGCACATGGATATTAAAGAAACTGGTTAACTATGGGTAGTTTACTTGGTCTCAACTATACAAAGTTGCGGTAGTCAATTTGCATAGCGGCTTATATCCGAGAGTATTCAAAACTGGACTAGGTCCCGAGGTTTTTCTGCCAGGAAACTTTTCTTATTAACATAATTTTGTGTGTTTGTGTTATTTACTTTACTTATGCATTATATTGTTTAAATTTATTATTAAAGTAAATAAACTTGTACGCTAATTACATCTTGGTAAAGATCCCATAATTAGTTTGATCTGAACCTTGACTATTACCAAGACCGCCTTGTTGATATAATCTTAAGGTCGTTATTGTTGCGATAAGATTATACAAGGTGAGTCTGCATATGTTGATATCGAAAAGATTAAGGTGTAATAGGTACCCTCGTCATTTCATAAACCTTTATGCAAATAGGAAATCTTCCACTTACAAATATCCTTTGGACGTTCTGTGCTTTGCAAATCTTAAGGTTAAAAACCATCTTCAGCACTTTGAAATTGAACTTGTCGATGGTCAAAGGGGTATCGTGACTGGAGAGATTACTAGAAGGCCTTGGTCATTTGATGATGTTTTGGTTACATTTGGTGATTTAGATGTTGGTCTTCACTTGCCTATGTACCATTCAGAAAGTCCATTTAGGTATAAGGTCATATCTTAAATTGATCCTTATTGGACCATCTATTAATACTCGGACAAACGGTATGTACTTCTAGGGGAGTATTCGAACATTGAAATGTTAGTCAGTATACTAAGGACATTGCTTCAACTTATCAATCGTAGGAGGATCCCAGGTATTCTCTTACCATCTTCCTCCATAATTACCGAAATAGTGTCTTCCCCTCGAGGAAATTCAAGGGATGGGATTTTGGTTCTCTTTGTCATCGAACTCTTCTTGTAGGTTCTGAGAAACTTCTTACAGATTTGGATCCTAATTCGAAAAAGGATTCTAACCTTCTTCTTCACAACATCAACAATGAGAACTAATACAAAATTCCCATCGTTGTTCAAGGTTCATGGATCTTCGGGGTGCTCGGGTTTGGATCATCCATATCGGGGTCTCTCTTTTTACCAGCACTGGATTATGGACGTTTGGAAGGCAACTTCAAATTTATTAGATGCTATAAATACCCATATGGGTTTAGTTGTACAGTAACAAGAAAAAAAGTAATAAAAACACTTCTTTGTATCAAAACCTGCTTTATCTTTATGTTACACTAGACACTAGTAGAGGTTATGTGTATTGCATGTGAATAACTCTAAAATGCAAGTTGAATGTATTTTTTAGTCCCTTAGTGGAATAGATATTGATGAATTTGATTTAATATCCTTTTTACTTTGGGTTAATTGATGTTTGGTACTTAAGGTTTTGGCTAGTTTTAGTGTTTGGTCTAATATTTGTCCAATGTTAGGGTTTGGTACCTGGACTTGACGTTGACCTTCATTGACTAAGTTAAGTTTAAACTTCTGTTTAATAATTATTAAAAAAATATATAAAATCTAATTATTATATTAGTTTATAGTTATGCCCTTCCCTAAAACTAAGCCTAAAATCTCTTATTCCTTCCCACTGAAACCCTCCACCGCCTTCTTCCCTGCCTCAGCCACCACCATTAACAAACAAGACCATGTCAACTGCAATCCATCACTGTAAATCAAACCAATACACTCAAACACAAATCTTGTCATAACATTCATCTACCAATCAATCCAAACTCAGCCACAGTTCACATTCCATTTAAGCTACAACTCCAAAACTTCAATGCATTGATCCATACCAACACACACCAGCATAATACATCTACACTATCAGCATCAGAGCTTCGTTTCCTTCTAACCCTAATTTTAATCCACTACTAGAAATCCCTAAGTCTAGCTCAATCATAACCATCATCTTCTTATTATTTCTTCCCTGCTTCAGCCACACCTCTTCCTCCGACTAGGTTATGTCTTTAACTTCTTTTCTTCTTTCCCCCAAATCACTCCGAACAATTTTAATTGCTCCCTTTTGATCCATCATTAATAAATTCTCAAGCTCCTTTGAAAACAACTCAGATTCATCTTAATCCAATATTTTCCCCACATATCTGTTACAAGAATAAATCAGAAACCCAATTTATGAACTCAATTCCAAAATACAAAAAATCAAATCTTTAGATTCTTCATTTCTTGTAACTGAACTGACCCAAATCAAAACCCTAACTTAAATAAATTTAAATTGAATTACAAATGAATCTGCTGATGAATTTTGAATATAGTCATGAACAGATAACAAACCCAAAATCCCCAAATTGACAACCCTAATTTTTTCTTTTCCTTCTTTATTTTCCGGCCACAACACCAAATCCCCTTTTTAGAAATTGAAAAGAAAGTAGAGACATGGGTTCGTATGAAGAAAAGATGAAAGTTAAGGCAAAGATGAGTATGGGTCTGTTGGTTACTGTTGTAAGTGAATAGGTGAAGATGGTGCTAAGGGTTCTGTGGCTTTGAGGAAATCGTAATTGGATAATGGGTTTGTACCTAATCTTGGTCTTGATTGAATGGTGTGTACGTTATTAAGTTGCATAAGAATTAGGGTTTATTATGTTGGATCAATTGGTGTAACTGATGCCAAGAAATGGTGTTGTTAGCAGCTGTTGGTACTGAATCAATTTGATTTTGAATATAAAGATGAGATCACAGAAGAGAAGGAAGATGGGTTGTGGTCTGATGTTCGAGCACATGATGGTCTGATGGTAGAAGATTAAAGAGGAAGAAGCGATGTTATTAGAATTAACGTTATAATAAACTAATCGTCGGATTGATTTATTGATAGTTGTTTAGATTTATGAATGAATTGAATGGGATTTAATTATTTTGCAGCAAGCTTTGGTATTTTTCGATGAGTGGATCAAGCAATTTAGGTCTGGTTGGAAGATGGTGATGGTGGTGATGGTGGTGGTGGTCTGTCAAAAGATGAAGATGATGGTGGCGGTCTGTCAGAAGATGAAGGGAGAAGAAGGATGAAAAGTTAGGTTAGGTTAGAATATTCCTTCCCAGTGAAGGATATAATAGTAAATGCATAATATTTAGATTATAAATTGAAATTAAAAGTATATTTAACTGAGTCAATATGAGTTAACTTCGTCAACGCGGGTCAACGTCCAGTCCAGGTACCAAGCCCTAATGTTGGATAAATATTAGACCAAAGACTAAAGTTGGTCAAAATCCAAGTACCAAACATTAATTAACCCTTTTACTTTTCATTTATACGTATGGATATTTTAGTAAAAAGTCCCCCAAAAAGAGCTTTACTTAAAAATATTAGAGAAGTTTCGATGTTAGTTACTTAGTTAGTACTATAATACGATGCTACTTAATTAATTAGGAAGTTTAGCCAATTAAAGAATTATCATATCTTTATTGAGTGGTTAATAGTTATTGTGGGATAGCCAAAAATCATACCCAGAAAAATTGACCCTGGTGATTACGTTGCTAAAAAACAAGTAAAAAAGGACTACTATGAACAGGTTTAATATGAGATAATAGATGGAAAATGTAGTTACGACATAAATACAATCATAAAAGATAAGTAAGACGTCAGCTTTTTGTGCATCGCCTGCCTACTTATTTTTATTTTTAAATATTTATATTGGTTTTGGTAATATTTATATTGGTTTTGGTAAACGAAGACCAAATTGCTCAGAATCCCTTTTGCTAAGAATTTCGTAAAGTAATTTATAACAAATAAATTTAAATCAAAGGAGCGGGTTGGAATGTCACCTGCCAACTAAAAATCACCAGCTATATAGACTATAAAAGTAGCCCCATAAACAATAACGATTCACATACGTACAATGGAAAATACCAATAGAAACCTCAACCACTGGAAAACCTTTGACATAATGGAGTAGTGTTTACTCATAAAAATTCGTCAAAAGTTGGGATTTTCTGTTTAGGGGTGGTATCTGGTAAATCAATACATAAGCACTCAAATTATTTATGTATTTTTAAATGGTTACCCAATAAATAATCTACATCATTCTAGAGGTCTCAAATAAGAAGATTCTCTATCTCCATATTTATTCATTGTATACAGGGAAAGATTTAGAAGAATGATTAGTAATGCTATCAATAACAATATCACAAAACCCATCATTCCTGCTAAGAACTTCCCACCCATATTACATATGTTCTTTATTGATCATTTTATTCTATTCATCTTAGCTTATAGAAACTCTCTCAGCAATCTCAACAGAATTACCAATCAGGTCAACAAAGTTACTGGTCAAATGGTTAATCTGAAGAAATCCATTATTCATCTCAAAAAAAATTCAAGTGAAGTTGCATATCAAGACATTATCAAGATTCTGGGTGTGCAAGATATGCCTTTAGATGGAAAATACTTAGGGAATATTCAACCAAGAGAAAAAAAAAAGACATGTTTCCAACAAGTTCAGGAAAAAAATGCAAGTCAGAATCACCAAATGTCAAGGAGAAAGAATTAATCAAGCTGGCATAATAAGTCAAATCCAAATTGTTGTAGGGACAATGGCTCAATTTCAAATGAGTTGTTTCTCTATGCCTCAAAATAACATAAGCAAGTCGGAATCTATCCAGAGAAATTACTTGTGGAACAAGAAAAATAACAAATGTCTTTATTTGATGTCTTGGAATTCTATTTGTATTCCAAAAAGGTGGGGTGGATTAGGAATCAATAATTTGAATATTTTAAATGAATCCCTCTTATCCAAACTTGAATGGAGACTCATTCATGAAAAAGATACAATGTGGGTCAAAGTTATTCAAGCTAGATACTTCAAATATGCCAAGCTACTTCATGATGGTAACGGCTCCAAATGAACCTAGATTTGGAAAAACATATGTGTTGGTCTTAATTGGATCAATTTTTTTTACATGTGACAGATAAGTGATGAAAAAAAAATACTTGCTTTCCATGACAACAGGATTGAGGATTTTACCCACAGAAACTATAATCTAACTTCAACAAATATGATGAAATTCTACATACTATACAGGTTCAAGATCTCATAGACATGCATACTAAGAATTCAGACCAAAACCTTCTGGAAAACTACTTCATTCAAGAACAAATCAACAAAATTCTCAACATATAAGACCAATTAAAGCATATGATGACAAGCTAAGGTGATTTCTCACTCACATATTACACTTTAATATGATCTCAACTTACAATGTTATTATCAAGTACAAAACCTTCTGCAAAACTACTTCACATAAGAAAAAATCAACAAGATTCTCAACATAAGACTAGTTATAGTCTATCTCATACAAGACTTTTACTGTAAACTCCACTTATACAATGCTATTCTCAAGTACAACAACCAACACTTTCTCAGGATAAACAAGATTCCAAGTATTGGTTAAAGCTACGACATCTCAAAATTACCTACAAATGTCAAATGTTTCTATGAAAGCTTTCACATGATATTCTCTCAATACATAAAGGAATCAACAAACATGTACTGCAAAAGAGTACTTTACGTAGGTTCAAGATATCAAAATCGAACATAACGAACCTAAGGAAAGAAATGGCCGTTCACACCCTGCTTCGGTCCCAAAGGTGGAGATGATGTGTTGATCTTAGGGGAAGGAAGCAAATAAGGATGAGAAATCACTGAGTGATGAGAAAGTGATGGTGTGTAGTTGAAGACTGAATGCATGAATGTAAACCAGATTATCTCTGGGATAAATCTCTGTTATGTTCTTAATCCCTTCCTTCCTTGTTTTGAATAGATGAAGCCATCTATTTTACATTCTTGTTGTAAACACACTGATTTCTCATAAGTGGTGGAATTTACCAAGATATAAAGAAGTGATGATCACGGAGATTTTAGTGGAGTCATGTCCGATAAGTCAACAAGACTGTATGACCATTACTGCTCCTCATCCTCTCAACTGTCCTAACTGTCCCACTACTTATTAACTTCTCGTAGTGGATGTGTTTCCAGATCGCACGTTGTTGTAAACCGCCAGACCAATACCCCAATGAGAATCCCCTATGTAACATATTTGATGTCTCGTACAAAAATAGTAAAGTCATGGAATACTACTATTTTGGTTAAATTAAGTCAATAACCTGCTAAATTAGTGAGGCAAGTCGCTAAACTCACTAAATGGTTAAGTAGACTGATCAGTGTCAAGTCTAGTGAAAATAGCAAGTTTAGTGGTCATGTATTGGCTTAAAAGTAGCATGACATAAATTTAGAAGTATTCAAAGTTAAAAATATATAAGAGTTCCCAAGGGCCGAACATGGCGCTCTCGAGGACAGGGTAAAAGTGAACATGGCGCTAGCAATAGGCTAGCGCCAAGGACTTTGTGGCTCATATGCAAGTGCCCTTATGCTATGGATCCATGTAACTCTATCTCCCCATATTAGCCAACAAAATCAGAGAGGTTCGAGACATTCATACATGTATGAAGAGCTGGAGCAACATTGAAGTTGATGTATCCTTCGACAAAGATCATAATATTAATTTCATTATTGTGACAATGTGGTTTGCACGAAAATCTAGATATGACCTAACTTTTTAAAACATTAGGATACCTCAAACAACCTTGGACATAGAATAATTAAATTATACGAAGAGAATAATATAAATATCATCACTAGAATAGAAAACTTCCATGGTGAGGACATTGTTACTAAAAGTAGAGTGAGAAAAAACCCTAGACACACAAGTTGGGTATCTCATCCCTATGGGTGGATTACAATAAATGTGGATGTTTATGTTTTACCAGGAAATAATATTGCAGGTCTTGCTCTAATTATTAGAGATTTTACAGGGAGAATGGTGGAGGCATGGACGCTGGTAGACAAAGTTAGGGATGCAAAGAAGTCTGAAGCTATCGTGATGCTTAAACCTCTTCATTGGATTGTACAACTGCAACTCCAAAATTTCATTCTAGAAGAAGATAACAAAAAATTCGTCGATAACATTATCAATGCCCTGCTCCGCGCGAAGTGGGAAAACCATAATATTCTACTTGATTGTAAGTCGTTGGTTAAATATATAGGTTATGTTGTATATGTTTTAGGAGTAGGAAGGGCAATCAAGTTGCTGACAAACTTGTTATATTTTCCAAAAATAATTTGTGTTCTAAGGTTTGGATTTGAAAGAACCACATCTTAAATTTTGTTAGTAGTAGATTTGTTGTTGAAAATGTTTGCTTATAACTCTTTGGCCTCTGGCCTGAAAATCCTTTGCTTTTCTTACAAAGAGAAAAGAAAACCTCAATCATTAACTTGAAAATGTGGAATTAAATAATTTCTGGCTAATTTGAGGTGTACCCATTTTATTTGAAGCCTACCACTAGAAGTTAAAAAAGGACATTTTGAAGTAAAAGCAAAAACCTCTTATCCAACTATTTTTGTTAACATATACTTTGCCCTTTAATAATTAGTGTTAAGTAATTCAATTAATATTTGTTTAATCGTGTTAGCTGTGAAATCAAATAGTGTTAAGTAATCATCAAACATGAAAAAATCTTAGAAATTTTGAATTTTTTTAAAGTTAATCAAACTAGAATCGATGGATACGATGGTTAACGTATGCCGATTATGAGTTGACGTTCTTCAATCACGAAGGACACTAGGAATCGGTGTATATATCTATTAATAAAGTTCGATTGTTTCAATAGGACTATGTTGATATTTTTATGCAACGATTGTTCTTCACTTTCATAAAGATAAATTTCATTCATAGTGTAGGAAATTAGTGCATTGCATTACATAGTTTAGGAAATTAGCGCATTGCATTACATAATTTAGTATGTGTATTATTGAAGCTCGTACATTAATACATCGTTAATGAACCTCCGAGCACGTTTGTTCAACACGATGTGTTCCCTCGCATGCATGAACATTGTTTCCGTGTTTCGTATTCGTCATAGGCTCCGAAACCGTTAGCCCTAAAATTAAATCGATGACACGTTAGTATGCAAACATTAAATGATGATATAGGGATAAACATGCCGAATTACTCACTTTCTCGCTAGGAGAAGCTTAGGGATGATGCTCGAAAACCATTCTTCTAATTTTACGGAACTCCTCCATTTTAATTTTGATGTAGCCAAATCTAAACGTTAGATCTACCTATTTGTGATATTTAGGATTCCCGGTGCGCTCATAGAAGAATCTTTTAACTCTTTTAAATTTCATACGGACGTTCGTGGAAGATGGGAATGAACGACTTAACGAGATTCATATTTTCTTCCGGTTCCCATGCTATTTTCCCATCTCTATTTGAGTACTGGATGAAGTGGGAGTGAGTAAAAGGTGTAAGTTTGGGGGAAATTGGGTTTGTGATAGAAGTTCTTCTTATATAGAGGAAGACCCAACGTCTCGTTTTTTTCGAAAAACTCAAAATATGGGTGAGATAGTCTGTAACAATCATTCAATATATAAACCCACATCGAACGATTTTGGCTTATCAAAAATGTTGAAAACTAGGCTTGCTACAATCAGTTTATATATATAAAAACAAATAACAATTTTGGCTCACCAAAAATATTGAAAACTTGGCTTTCTCTAATCGATCGATACATAGGTCCACATCAAACGATTAAGTCCAGAAAAATAACTAGAAAAATTGGCATTTCCTCTTTCTAGAATTGTTCGATATGTATGTCCACATCGAATAATTGTAGCCTAAAAAACCAACATAAAAATGGTTTTTTCTCAGGCCCAAGAATCGTTCTATATAAACGTATAATCCACTGATTCTGTAACCCTGACAAACTTTTTACATTTTATCCCCATAATCATTTGATATGAACGTGTACATCCACCGATTTTGTAACCCTGAAAAAGGTTTGGCATTTTTCCCCATAATCGTTTGATACGCAAATCCATATCCAAAGATTGCAAACTTGTAATTTCTCCCAAAAACCAGAATCGTTCGACAGGGATATCCATATCGAACGATTGTTTGTTAAGAAATTACCAGAATGCCAATAATAAATTGTCCCAAATTGTAGTTCTTTTGCCGCGTCTTAGCCAACACAACAATTTTAAAACCAACTAAATTTATTCATTCATAAATTAATAAACCTAATATGTTTAAATTTTAACGACAAACATAAGTTAAAAATATGAGTATCCATAGTTAAATACATAAGTTCAAAAAACAAGGATGCATTCATTCAACATCATTATCTTCTTCACCACAACCATGACCATGACCAGCACGACCACCTCGACCTCATTTGGTAGGTCTTTGTTCAGCGTCATCATTATCGCCACTATCATGTTGGTCATATCTGCCTTGGCCCTTGCTTGATACACCCCGAGAAATATTTTTCACTCTACTTTTTTTCTTTAGCACCGTCTCCCCATACATATCACCAGCTTGTTCATCCTACAGAGTGTTGTATTCGTCAATCTTCCTCTGATTCCCCATAACACGTTCTCCTCTTCTCATACATGCTTATGCTTTGTTAATCAGATATGTGATTCGTCTTCTCGGTTTTCATTTCAAACAACAAACATTTTACAAGTCATGCCAAACCCTTAACAAACCATAAGAGACTACAACACGTACTAGAACATCGAGAGCTCTATCATGGTTTTTGATTAAGGTCCTCTCTTCTATTCATATCACACGAGTATGAGAAACGTTACGGTACCACACAAGGTAATCTGGAGATTGTTCATCATCTGAGTTCGGAGCCCTATCCATTCCAATTATGTGACACCTCTTATCGTCCCAAATACCAGATGATGGTAAATGATCGTGTACAACCACAATTTCATTCTCAAGGGACTTACATTTAGGGTTTTCAAGTTTGTACTTGAGTTCATCAGGGATTCCTTGCACATCATTACATTGCCTCGCCACTTTTGTCGGGTTGTATATTACATAGCCTTTGGGGGGGAACAGAGGTTCAAAGTATTTTTGTTCCTCGCACCCAACCATCCTTCCTTCCTCAAATTCTTGTTTGTAAGGGTGAAAGACAACATCCGTCGTCGTCAAGTTGTCCAGTTGCTTCCTCAAATCAAGGAGGTCCTTATCCTGACTCTCCCCGTTGAAGGAGTATTTATATCAAAAAAAAAAACACGGTCCCAATCCCCTTTCACACTGGCCCTTTTAGAAAACTCGGAAAGTGCAAGTATATCCATAATTGCACCAACGTAGGAAAATATGTGAGAATAACAAAAGTAAGATAAACAAGGCTCCATAACTACACCCCTTAAATTACCTGGAGAAGAGCCAAACTCCCTCTAAATTGGGTCATGTCTAACCTAGTACATTTTCTCATCTCATTCAATAAGAAGGAAAGGCAAACACTGCTCCAAGAGTAATCGCGGACTTTGTCCAATGGTTCCACTAACTGGATGTAGTTGCTTTCACCCGAAAACCAGAAACGTGGGGAAGATAATGGATCCCAAGATGTAGAGAATATATACGATGGTTATAGCATTGATATGGTGCACGGTCAGCTCACCTATTTTATCAAGCTCCTTTGTTCCCGAGAATTGTTTCCTAAGGCTCTTGAGATTGACTATTCTTTGCTTTTGCTTAGATACTATCATCCCCCTCTCGGTATGGTCCTCATCCCAACCAAACACCCTCGAAGTGAACTCATATATGGCCTTCCAACTAAGCTCACTCACATAGTTGATCCCCTCATGACTTTACCTCCTATACTGAGACTTGTGATTATTTGCACATCATCTGTTTATAGTGGGTAATATCTCTCGAGGAAGACAGAAACAAGGGGTTTGTCATACCCAACCACCGAGTTATTTACTCCATACATCAACCCCGAATATTCGATGATCTGGACGACTTGGGGTGTTTCTTCATACAATGGCCATAAAATCATTTAGCTGATGTAATTTTAGAAAGTGGTAAATAAAGGTTCGATTCTCGAACTTGTGAAGGTGATGATTTTAGAAAATAATGATTTAAACTAACTCTAGAAAATTCCAGGAGTAAGAAAAAGACTAAATAACCTAACTATGATTTTTAAATAATTTTAAACGTACCAGGAATCAGGCATCAGGTAATTCTAACAACCTATGTGATTAATCAGATAATTCTTCTTAAATTAATTGAAGCCCAAATAATTGCCAAAATTGGTTTTGTTATGCTAACAAACAGAGGTAAATCACAAGCATGGACTATCAAAATTAATTAACTAAGCATAATCCATCAAGCAAAAGCACAACTGTTGAAAGAAAACCGTTTTTACTATTCAAAACTATGCAATTTTAATGATAAAAGAATTATAAATAATTATTAGAAAATAATTAAATCACATAAAATTGAAAAAATTACCTTATCCATCATCCCAGTAAATAGACTTAGCTCATGGTGAAGAAAACTTGCTCAAAAGTTGATTTCATTGCTCAAAATATTGATTACAAGGTTGAATAACGCTGTAACAGCTGATTTGATACGCTTATAAGCGTTACAGGAGAGGGTTCAGCTGTTACAGAAAAGTTTAAGCAACAAATGGTTTGAAGCAATAGACGACAGGAAAATTCAAATCAGCAACACATATAAATGTTACTGAGTCTTCTTCTCCGGCAGTGATGGATGAAGAACAGCCGCCCGGTGCAGCAGCAGCTCGTCGGCGGTGACGGAATATTGACCGGAAATCTCTAAAATCTTCTCTAAGCTTTTGTACTCGATTCTCTTGGCTTCTCTTGGTATTTATAGATAGTAGAAACCCTAGAGAGAGTTCTAAACCTAATAGAACTCTCTAGAACAGCCCACAAATCCCAATCCTAACCGAAACCAAATTCCGGCCATGTTCATGATTTTTCAACTGATTTCACGGGATCTTTTTGCTGTTTCTCAATTGTTCTAACTTGTGTGGGTTATCTACTAACATTTGGAACAATCTGGAAGCAAAAGAAACCAAATTTCACGTTGCTTTTGTGTTGCCAGTAAAAACAGTCGAGTCCGATGAGTTGACCCGGTGACGGCCCGATCCAGCTCGCTGGGTTGACCCGCTGGGTTGACCCGATCCAGGGGTGCCCCAATCCAAAGTGTGGGTGCTTTGATCCATTTTCCCGGGTGCCTTGAACACTTTTTGAGCCAATTTTTTCACAAATCTTTATTCTTCTAATGTACCTACAAAAGCAATAAAACACGTAATAGACACAAAATCGAATACTAACTCACTAGAAATTAAGGTGCAAATTAGACACTAAAATGTGTCTATCATTAGCTCACTGATGATTGGTGATTTGGAAGACACACGACATCGTGTGATCCTAAATATAATATCACGAAAAATTGGAAAGTGCATGACAAATTAAGTAAAACTAAACGATGTACAACATAAGGTTGAGATACTTACTATGGTTTCACATACCATAGCATCCCAACTGTGTTGGTACCCCCATAGAAACTCTCCTTCGTCACTCGGTAACCCATGAATGGGATGATCGGGGCCGCCACCTAAAATCAACTCGAGCTTTGGCAAGTATCCTCCTTTCTTCTTCCTTTTTGCGGTTGCATCTTTATCTTTACCTTCCTTTTGCGGTTATTGTGGTTGTTATTCACCTCCTCGTTCTTCCCCATCATGGCTCTCGTTATCTTCGTTATCACGTACCTCTTCACTTTGAACTCTATCAGATTTTGTATAGGAAGAATATTCTTCTTCTCTTCGGTGCTCCACTTGAGTTGGTTCATTGATGGAGACCCCTTTAACTTAGCCTGTCGAACCCCTACAATGTCTAGCTCCCAAGTTCTGACCATCCTTTCGATGAGGTACCAAGCTCTGAGGAGAAGAAAGATCATGTTTTTTTTTTCGATCTCTTTTTCACTTGCTTTCCCTTTCCCTTTTCCCTAAAGAGTATGACAACATACGATAAACAACAACCGAATTCAAGTAAATTTAGGAATTCCAAGAGTACAATCGGCCATCATGATACATCCACACGCGACGATTCCTAGCAATTTACACTAAAGAATAGTTCTGTATAGGAGGTGTTTATATCCACCAATTTTAGGATATAATTGGGTGTTTTCTCGACTAACAATCGTTCTTTATAACCACCTATGTCGAACGATTTTGGACATTTATTGCACATCCACCAATTCTACCCAAAAAGACAACAAAGAAATGGGAAATTTCTTTAAAAAACAAAATCGTTCAATATAATGCCAACATCGAAGGATTATGGTTCGATGTTCTTCGTGGCTTTTCAGTTACTTTAGAATCGGTCAACAGGGGAATGAACATCGACCGTTTCTCACAGAATTTGTTCGATGTGAATATGAACATTGAATGATTCTGGCTATCACATAAAACCCATAATTCATAATTTCCAATTTCTGACGAGAATGAGACAGAAGGTCTTGATGTGGTGAAATATGTAAAGAGTGGTGGTGGTATTCCATGTGGTATCATGTATAATTGGTTATCCTTATTCAAAGATGTACCATATATGTTGCGCTATTCGGATAAGACTACTCGGGTTTTTATTTTATGGATGATTGGTCAAGTATTTTTTATGAATGGTGTATCCATTGCAAAGGTTGGATGGTTGGAGTCATTTAAGGATTTGGAAGATCAAACGTCGTTTGATTGGGGAAGTCCCATATTGGCTACTCTTTACAAAGCCTTAGACGATGTTAGTAGTGGGAGACAAAAATCATTTAACGGCATGTGGAACGTCTTCGAGGTATGCATTACTACTCATTTCAATATTTTTATTTTTTGATGCAACTCCTATATTTATATTGTGTAATTGCATTTATGATGTGTTTTTTTTATAGTATTGGTTTTATTACAACTTCCATACTCTTTTCCCCAAAATCCTAAATAACCCACCAATTTGGCGTGATGTATGGCCCAAGATGAAGGTATTTAAGAAAGATAGATTAGCCAAAGCTCAAGAAGATTTTGGTAAGTTCTCCTTTTGCAACGCTCGTAAGCAAGTGGATCTTAGATCAATAGAAGGAACAACATGGCAACCATGGCGGGATAATAAGCATGCTAATCAAGTGATCCTGAAACATAGTTTGTTCTTATCACAATCAAGGTGTTTATATCGATGGTGGAAAAGGCTATAGGTACTTGGGAGAAAAATGTTGGCGTCAAGTGACCGATGTTGTTGTTATTCCTCAGAAACCACCAACATAAATTTATATACGGGATATCATAGGGAAAGCATATGAAAAGTGCCAAAAATTGATGACTTGTAGGATTCGCTTTACACCCGCTAGTATTGAAGAATATATGAATTGGTGGTCTAAAGTTTCGGTCGGGACATACCCCAAATAAAAAAACAATTTGGTTAGAAGACGAAATCGCGACGACATAGCCTCTTCATCACAAGAGAGAATTCCATATCATTCTCCTATGCACATAAGTTCACTTGCTTGTGAAACCAATGAGAGTGATTTATAATTAGCAAGAGATTTAGAGAAGGCCCGAAGAAAAATTGAAGAGCTTGAAGAAGAAAATGGGCGTCTACGAAGAGATAATGAATTATTATACGAAGCAATTTCAATTCTCAACCATGTTACAATCCATATATGTCCGGACCTTCTTCGGAAGTTGTTAATGAAACTCAAGTTCCTCAAACACAAGAGCACATACAACATCCCTCGTTTGGTCTAGATAACTTTATGGATAATTTTGGCATCCAACCGAATGCTAACTTGTAAAACGTAGATTGGATGCATTGGACTTGGAAGAATTGTACTTTAAATTGGGTGGGTTATTACACATCTTATAAAGGTATACCGACAATTATCTTAGAGGGGTTTGCTTCTTATGATTTGTGGTTTTGGCATGCATATTTCGGGGAACCCGGTTCAAACAATGATATTAATGTACTTAAGTCATCTCCATTGTTTGATGATATCTTCAACATAAATTCCCCAAAGGTTGATTTTCGAGTAGATGGTAAACAATTTGATATGGTTTATTACTTAGCGGATGGGATCTATCCAAAGTTACCAACTATTGTTAAAGTTTATAAACATTGATGCGTCGGAAAACCGACTTTGTTTTACCGTATGCGCACAATGTCGAAAGATGTAGACAAGAGAAAATATGGTTCATTCCCACGAGGAGTGTGTATTACTTATACCAATTAATTTAAGTGAATTTCGAGTCTAAAGATATTTTTCAGATTTTTAATATAAAGAATTAAGCTAGGAATGAATTAAAACTATTTAACGAAGATTGAAATCAATAATAGAAAAACGTTAAGGTTTCGGGAATCCGTTGTAGATTAGGGTTTACTTGCGTTCATCACAAAGGGTATCGATCTTACTTGTGCAAAATAGGAAATCTAGCTACTAATACACGAAAGATATTTCGTTTAAGAATCAAAAAAAATATTTACAAAAAAATAATTTACAAAAAAAATTTGTTTGTTCTCAACCTAAGGTAGAATTTCGAAGTACTAAGTATATGTGGCATAAATAGTCAAAGAATATTCATAAAACGATTACCTCGAAAGGGTCAACGAATTCTTCTACTAACCAAACAATGAACTATCATAGCATAGAACATGAAAAATCATCGAGAAAGATAAAACATTGAAAGAGAGACAAAACATTGACATTAAGCTTTTATAGTTGAAAACCCTAGTTTTGAAACACAAGAAAATCTATCTCTGCAAGTTCATCCTTTCACCCTAACAAAGAAATTTAGCTAGACATGGCTTTCTTAAAAACCATTAAAAATTGATTAAGAAAATATTCTATTTGTGAGAAGTAGTGTAGAAAATTGTAGCTAGGCTCCCCTTTATATAGGCTTTGGTAACCTCCTCTTGATCCTTATCCAACTAGGAAACCTAATCTCATTAAACTTTTCCACCTCCTTTTGATTCTTATCAAATTAGGAGACTTAATCTCCTCAAAAACCAACAAAACCCCTACTTTTCACGTCAAAGGCGAGCCCAAAACGCTCCCCTTATTTCTCTTCCCGCGCAGGCCCAATAAGTCCCAACAGATACCAAATCCAAGTTGGTTTCACGGTTTTGCTCATAACTTCTTCATACGAACTCGGAACGACCTCATTCTTTTTGCGTTGGCTTCGTAATTTAATTCTCTAATATATGGTGACAAGAAATCCTGTATTTGGACAAATTACATCTGATCTTGAGTCTTTATTCCTTTGTATCACTTCTTTCCTTGCACGACTAAGTGCTAATTCAGTTCTTCTGGATGGTTCCACCTAATAAAAGATAAATAAACAAAAAAAAACTTAATATACAATAATTCACATGAAATTTAGCAAATAAGTGCATGAAATTGACACTCTAAATATGTAAAATATGCACTTATCAAACATCCAATTACCATGTCGTAAAAATGCTTTACCAAGATGCAAGAAGGGGATCGAAAAGATGTTGAGCGCACATTTGGCGTTCTACAAGCAAAATGGAATATTATGAGAGGTCCGGTAAAATATTGGGATGAAAAAGACTTTGAAATATATAATGTTGGCATGTGTAATCATGCATAACATGATTATCCAAGATGAGCGACGAGATGATGCATGGAAAACACTTGGAGATGACGACTATAGAGTTTTTCGTGATACTACACCAGGCCGGGAGTGAGCTATCATGAATTAAGAAATGAACCAATGTATGACCATCTCCTTTAATGTCTAATAAATCATGTTTGGGAGCAATTTGGTGCAAATGTGGCGCCTAACCAACCGCTACAATAGAAGAGAAATATGGGCGGAAAGGTAAAAATTGACGATGTTTTTTGTGTGTGTTTTGACTGTCCAGTTTGGAATAGCAAACGATATTGAAACTTTGATTTTTTATTATTTTTTATTTAAAGGTGTGTTTCTCTAGCTTTCATATTGATAAAGTTTATTCAATTCCGATATGTTATGAATTTTAGAGACATTTTAGAGTGAAAACAGTGCAGAAATTGAAAAATCCTGGCGAAACATTTTGTTCATGCATTGTCATGTTTTGACTGTCCAGTTACAATAGCAAACGTTATTGAAACTTTGTTTTTTTTTTTTTTAATTTGAATGTGTGTTTCTCTAGTTTTCAGATTGATAAAGTTTGTTTAAATCTGATATGTTATGAATTTTCGAGACATTTTAGAGCGAAAACAATACAGAAATTGAAAAATCATGGCGAATGCATTTTGTTCGTGTACTGTCCTGTTTTGACTGTCCAGTTTGGAATAGTAAACGATATCGAAACTTTGAAAGAAAAAAGTTCATTTAAAGGTGTGTTTATCTAGTTTCCAGATTAATAAAGTTTGTTGAATTCCAATGTATTATGAATTTTAGAGACATTTTAGAGCGAAAACAATGCAAAAATTAAAAATCTAGAAATACGAAACTGAAATTAGAAATTTAAAAACAATAACCAAACCAGACAAATTACTCTCTACTCTATTGAACCGAATCATTTTCAAATATCTCTCTTTGTTTTTGTTGAAGCTATAGACGACCTTCCGGAGTTAACTTAGAAATATCAGCCATCATCAAGTTTTTCTCACGTTCTTTTAACTTGTCTTCCCTACGTCTTTCATTCTCCTCTTTTGATTGTTGCAAATGATCTTCTTCTTGTTCTTTGAGATAGGTTAAGAGTTTTTCATTGCTTTCACTAAATACGGTTTCAACCGAATTTCTTGAAGTTCCTCTGAGATACTTTGCTTGTTTTTGAGCTTCGAGGTATTTCTTTTCGGGTCCTCTTTGCTTCTTAGTTATAAATTCGGCATCGGTATCCAGATTTTGAGTTGCATCAGTGTCAATATATTGGACTACGATTTGTGCGGGAGGAGGGGGATGCGGAGCATCGGTATATGTTTTGTAATCAAAACCGGGTTCATGTTTGTATAACTCATAGCACTCATCAAAGCCAACGGGTTTCTTAAAAACCTTCAAGTACTCAATTCGACCATGAATCAACTACAATGAAAACGATTGTAATTAGTGCAAAGTCAATAACTAACCAACATAAGTGAAACATATAAACAAAACAACTCACCAAGTCCTCGGACGCCTAACCACTTCTCCCTCGATATAATTTTTCGAGAATACCGACAAATAATCTAATATCTTTTTTGATAGCACAAATTCGATTTTCTAAACTATCTTTTTCTCTTTCGTTTGGATTTCCATTTCTTTAGGTTGAAAATAATGGAACAATTCTATTCCAATAACGTTTTCTTGCTTGACTAACACCTACACTACCATCACCCGTAATTGCAATATGTGCTTCACATAGTGCTATGTCTTCTTCCGTAGTAAAATTAACTTGTATCCTTCTAGGTTTTCTTGTTTTGGAAGTAGACATGGTTGTAGAGGAGTATGAATGAAAAAAATTGGGTATGAATTGAGTAGAAGAGTAGAGAAAATTGGGTATGAATTAAGTAGAGTAGAGAACAATATATATATGGGAGAAAATATCCGTTTCTATCCGTTGGCAACGACTATAATTTTTATTTGAAAATTTCCTCCAAACGACTAAACTTCACCCGTCTGGAAGTAATAATACCCAGACGGGTGAAGTTTAGCCGTTTGGAAGTAAATAATACCCAAACGGCTCTTTGGACGGGGAAAAATCATCCTTTTGTTCCAGACGGTTAAAGATCACTCGTCCAGTGAAGGCTGCCAGCACTCCTTCGATTGAAGTAATGGTTGATAGTTTTGGGGGAAAGACTCACTCTACTTTATCTATAGTAAAGTCTAATTAAATTTTTTTGGGTGGAACTCCTTCACTTTGAATGAGAACACTCTATCCATAACCCTTGCTTTTTGGGTAAAACTTCTTCATTTCGAAGGAGAACACTCTATCCATAGTCCAGCCCTTGCTTTCGGAGCAGATGAGTTTTAGCAATTTCTCTCTACATTTTAACACGTGTTATGCACGTGCATCACAAAAGTGTCTTACAGGAGAAGGGGTGCTGTTGGTTCCGTCTCGTATATATGGGGACGGGAAGGGGACGTGGAGAGATTGAGATAATAAAACCTTGAACGCAACGAGAGGAAACCCTAAACATCAACTCAAAGAAGGAGACAGAATCAAATCTTAACCCTATTTACATTCCCAAACCACAAGAAGAAGAAGAAGAAGAAGAAGAAATTCCCTAATTTAATCCCGATTGAGGAAAGAAAAAACAAACCCTAAATTAATTTTGTAAAAAGATGGGGAAAAAGAAGAAGAGAGCTTCAAAAGTATGGTGTTATTACTGTGAAAGAGAATTTGATGATGAAAAGATACTAGTACAACATCAAAAGGCTAGACATTTTAAATGCCATGTTTGTCATAAAAAGCTTTCAACAGCTGGTGGAATGTCTATTCATGTTCTTCAAGTTCATAAGGAATCTGTTGCCAAGTAACAATCTTTAAACCCTAATTTCACTCTCATTAAGTTTTATTTCTTGAGTTTTGCTCTTACATTGTATAATTTTTGTAATTTTAAGTTACATTTGTTTTGATCCGTGTCCGGGATATTATGGATTTTCTTCTATATTACTCATGCGTAAAAGGAAAAACTTTAGGTTTAAGCTGTGAAATGTTTGGGTGATTTACAAACTATTCAACTCTTGTATAGTTCCACAGGGTTGGTGTTTGAGGCTCTTAGAGTGTGTAGTTTTGGGTCTGAGGTGAGCCGGAGGTAGCAAGTCACTTACTAACTTGGTTGACGCCTAGAAAATTTCCTAGGCTTAAATTGTAAGCTGGTGTCAGTTATATGCGTTGCTGGTTTGGCATTGTTAAATTTTCTTAGATAGAAACAAGAAATGTTAAATATATAATATATTAGCGTGGTACATGTACTGAATCCACCTTTCTGTATATCAGTTCTTACATATTAGCCTAACATATTAGGTCCTCATATTATATACTAATGGAGGATTAGATATTGATTAAATGGCGATTAGTTTGAGTACAGATTGAAAATAGTTTGCAATTGGATAGATGACTGTATTATACATAATTGATCTCGTAAAATCACCTCTGTGAAACATACTGGTCAGATAAGCAACAACGGTAATCTTTTAAATCAGAACTGGAGAAAAAAAGGTGACCTTTAGATTGAAGAGTCTGTTCTTCTGTATGTGGAAGCCCCTCTTTTCTTAATTTATCGGGATAATATCTCTTGAGACGCCAATCTCCAAAACTGTTGTTTTAGTTTAAAGTCTGGTTCAGTTCTTGAGTAATATAAGTTGCAAGTTTGTTTTAAAACATTGTTAATAGGAGGACAGTTGCGTGATCATTTCTTCGAAGTACATACCCATGCCACCACTAGAGGCAACCTGTTACTATGATCAGAGGTTACTTGCATGGCGGAAGTAACACACAATAGGAAGCTTTACTATGCATTGGGGGGAATGTGTTACTGTGCACTAGCTACGATAGTTTATTAGGTCATGGTGAATATTGAGACTGGGTTTCAAGAAAGTTAATAGACAATTATTAGTATGAAAAAAGGTTCCGTGCAAAAAGTTCATGCCTGTTTGCACATTTATTAGTTTTGAGGCTGATGGTGGTTTTTGTCGGACGAGGCACAAAGAAATAAAATATATTTTTTCATTGGTGTCTGATTAAAGTGTGCATATTGTCACAATGAATTGATGATACTTTTCAGGATAAATTCTTTGTCATTATGATTAATAGACTAGAGATTATAGGCTATGAAAATTTTATGAGCTTGCAACACTTTTGAACTTGATCTTATTGTGTTTTTATGTATGTCTTTTGTTATTTTCTTCTCTACTATATTGTGACTTTTATGGTAATCGGAAGCTTAGTTCTTCTGGAACCTTGTTTTAGTTTTTCCTAAGCCTATAAGGAAAGTTTTTTGGCATTCAACTATTGTTTGACTGTTTAATTACTGTTACAGGGTTCCTAATGCTAAGCCTGATCGGGAATCAACTGAAATTGAGATATTTGGAATGCAAGGAATTCCTCCAGAAATTCTGGCAGCTCACTATGGAGAACAAGGTAAAGTTAATGTGTTCGATGTAGCTAGACTTTTGCTTCTCTTTGTTTTATTAAGAATGATTCAAAATTTATTCTCTAAGTTCTATTAAGCACACCATG
>JAJJMC010007037.1:1437499-1528889 GCA_023531435.1 Papaver californicum
AAATCGCTAAATTTTTCAAAATTCCAACATTCTTAACATGCATAATCCATTCAAATGTTAGAACATTAAACACCAGTAATGTTAAATACCATAGACATATCCATAAAGTAAACAAGTTTGTTACAAATCAACTAACAAAATGATGTTCTTTGTCAAAACAACCACAATCTAATTTCGAGGACGACGAGCATCAGCACTAGATGAACCGCGAGATCTTTTTTGTGCTTTGCTGCTAGCCTCTTAGGCTTATTCTCTCCAAACTTGCTAGCATAGGCTTCATTATCAATGTTGTCACTGAGGTCTTTAGGCTCTCTCATCTGCTCAATTGATAAAGGCACTCCCGCATTTATGCACCCAGCTAGCTTCTTGGAGAAAAATGCAAACCTTTCTTTCTGTTTTTATACAATAACAATCAAACGATTATTATCTAAAATATTGATCCGTAATATTAAAATCAAAAGGAAATAACATTACGTACCAGCCTTTCATGATCACTTTGTAGAGGCCCCGAAAAAATTGTATCTTGGGCTTGCTTAGATCGCCTTTCCCTGAAAAAATAAAATAAAGAACAATTATTTCCAATAAGACACCGTTTAATCACTACATAATCGGTAGTAAATTAAAAAAAGTTACTACCGATTGCGCATATCGGTAGCTCGGACTCTACATTATCTACAGATTGTTCATATGGACACACTACAATCGGTAGTTACATAAAAAGATTAACTACCGATTATGCCTAAATTTTGGTCCACGAATATAATCGGTAGTTAATGACTAAATATAACTTCCGATTATGGTCGATGTTTTTGAGGTTCCTCACTAACTTTTATAATCGGTAGTTTAACCCTATACGAAACTACCGATTATGCCTAAATTTTGGTCCAGGAATATAATCGGTAGTTTATGGCTAAATATAACTACCAGTTATGGTCGACGTTCATGAGCAATGAAGAAAACTAACATAATCGGTAGTAAAATACAAACACGAAACTACCGATTATGACATATAATCTAAAACCCTTGATATTCTATTGACGATTTCATTCAATTGAAGCAAAATAAACACAAATAATGGTAAACCCTTACTTTATTGGAGCCAGAAGATAGTTCTGGAGAGGCCGATTGTCAGAATCAGTCTCCGTATCTAGATCATCATCTTCGTGTTCTTCATATTCCTCACTATGTTCTTCAACAATCTCTTTATTTCTTATTCTCTCGGCAAAATTCGTCCAGTTAGTATTAGCAGGTTGACGGGTTGTTTGCTTTTTTTGAGCCATCTTTTGATTGTAATTACGACGATGAATTGGTTTACGATGAAATTATTTAGCCACAATTGAGAAGAAGAAGAAGGGAAAACAGAAAGAATCAGTAGAGAAGAAGGTGAAAATGGTAAAGGTTTAGGTTTTTAGACTTTTATTAGTGAAAAGGTGTTTAAGTATTTTTACATACCACTAGGTTATCTCATAGCCACATCTATGGTATCAACCACTAGCCACATCTATGGTATCAACCACTTCAAGATGCCATTGATCAACAATTCATTTCAATCGCAAGAGGTACGCCAAGCCATTTAAGGCTTCACTAGGCTATTCTACCAAGGATTTATGGATTGTTCACCATCACTGTCAATTGTCAAATTTTGCAAGTAAATGGGCCAATAAGGTTTTGACCTGTTGATGGTCTTGTCTCGGAATGGGACAGGTTTTACCTAGTTCTGTAATCAAATATGAAGAATCTACATGTAAGCAATTAAGAACCAGAACATGCATATATATATCAATAATATAGTAATTAGGTACTTCTGAACATCTCATTTAACTAACTAATTAAAGCAACATCAAATTAAAAACGAACACCATTTACTTAACTAACTAGCTAGGAAGATACTACTTGTTCTAATACTTGATCAATCGTCTTCTCCGAGAAATAACTTTAAATTCCTGATTCATGAGGGGAGACCCAAGCCAAGATGGGTGTAAAAAGCTGAGGTTCATAAGCAAACCCACGCAATCCACATTCACCACCGCTATAAGGACACGGAGGAATCCATTGCCATGCTTTCTGATAAAAATCAAACAGCAACATAATGTCAGAACCAGGTAATGTGATAATGATGAAATTACCATTACCTACACAGTCAAAACCTTCATCCCCATCACCACCAGCTTCACTAAATTGCTTATAGAGATTTTGTGGCATTTTTTCAGCTTCTAACCATTTTTTCTGCTGGTTGGTTGTAGAAGTCGATGATGATCTCTGTAAAACCCACATTCTCAGACTCTTAGGTACCTTGAGTTTACTCTTCTCAACAGCAGCAATTAAAACTAACCTTCCTCTACATTCAACTAAGTTTGGTGATCTTAAATGCCTTCTCATCGGTGCTTCTATTTCGAACCATTCGTTCAACCCAACATCATAACCTGATATATTAAAAGGGCTATAGCTCATGCAATAGAACTTTCCATCTACATACACCATCTTCCCTCCTGGTTCAAGACTACATTTATCAGGAAGTGCACTTGTTGTTCCACCCCATAATGAGTATCCACCACCACCACCACTACTGTAGACATGATACATTTCACTACTTACATTTTTGACATTAAATTGTGATATCAAATCATCACCGGCAACAACCACATCAAGAGATGAATTTGTAACATGTAATCCAACTGATGGAAAAAGTCTAGGTGTTCGAGTAGTAATAGTGTTCATCATGAGTATCGAATGATATATCTTTACAAGTAGTGGATTACATAGAATTAAGTTTTTGATTCCAGCAACATCAGATACCCAACATATCAAACCTCCAGATGAAGAACATGGAGAGAAACCCGATGGTATGACTGAACCGAATGATATTCTATACCATTTCATCTCATTAGGATCAAATAAGTATCCTTCACATGAAGATGATTCATCTTCTTTTTCCCTTAGCTTGTAGTTAATACCGGGAATGTAACTCTTTAGTTTCTTATATTTGAAAAACAAGAACCAAGTGTGACGTTGTTGTTGTAGTGCCGATGATGATATGCTTAGATACATTTCAATGAAGCTGTTGGAAATTAATAGATTGGACCATCTTTTACATACTGACCGAGCATCAAAAAAAGCTGGTGGAGGAAGAAACGCAATCACTCGATCAATTAGTGTTTCAGGAAGTTTACTCCATATCTCACTATTCATTATAGAATTTGCACAAGTACTCATCATATTAACGGATGATGATGAACAACTATCAAATATTATACCACTACTGCTAGTGCCACCAGTAGTATTAGTACTAGATAAGAAGTTGTTATATGAGTTAGGATTGAAAGTGAAACCTCTTTCCATGATTATGGAATCAAGTAGTTAGGGTAAAGAAAACAGATATATATGAAGAGATGGGTTTAGCTACTAGTGTTTTTGTGGACATGTACTACTTGTAGTTTCACACACACATGTATATATATATAGAAAACCAAGTTACCATGCACTTGAAAGTTGAAACTCATCACGTAGGTTTCTTGTGCATCTTTGGTGGATATTGAAGTTAGAGAAAGTTTGATGTGATCGTTCAAGGAAAGGTCCAAAGTAGAAATGGTTTAAAGGCTGAATTTGTTTCTAGGTAGGTTGTACTACGTAAATGTTAAATGAATCATCAAATTCTTATTTAGCTTTTGCTTTCTCAGTAATACGGTGAACCCACTTAAAATATTTAACAGGTAATTTTTTTGACTTTGAACACTTCTGTATACACCATGTTAATATAGTCCATCTCGGTTGAGATCTCGCCAGGATTCTCCGTCTCGGCATCCAAATAAAACGTCATACAATCTCGACGATCCGAGATTATAACGGAAATCTTGACCTGACTCGGTCAATCTTAGCCAAATTCAGTCTAACTTACTGAGATTTTAACGGGAATCACGACCTATCTCGGCCTAACTTGATATACATTAAAACCTCACCGGAATAAAATTGTCCGGATTGAGACCGAAATCCGAAATTCACTGCATCATTTTAAACACCCAAAAAGAACACCATACTTCGGAAGGGATAAGAATAAACTGAATGCCATACATCTAGGAGGATGGAGGTGTCTTTTCTTTTTACTTCACCAAATGAAATACAAATGGTTTCAGCAATGTTTATTGCTCAGTCAGTAAATCTTTTTTTGTTTGACTCAAAAATCGTTTAGCATTTAGAAATAGCTTAAAACAAAACAAATTAGAGCTACTATAAACCCTGGTGTGACGTGTGAAGCTATAATTCTATAAGCTCGTCGCCATTGGAAAACGCAAAAGTCTCACTTCAGATGCTCCACGAGCCTTTGAATTACACACCTACAATTTTACCAAGCATTAATGGTGAACCTTTTGTTGTCCACCTGGCTAGTAATTTAAAATACATTACTTTTACTGTTTGTTTAGTCCAATCAGCTTGGTAGTTGATTGGCTGTATGGAGTGTACAAGTGTCCATATTGCATTGGTTTTCACACTTACAATGCAGAGAGGAACAAACAGACTGAACAGAAGAATCGAAAGAGATGACTATTGAGAAATGAGATGATGACAATGACAATGACAATCGAGTGTGTGAAAGTGTAAAAGATATTAGTCTACAGTCTGTACTACTTTGGAATGATCAACCAAACTGAGACAGTGATACACCTTAAAATAAAAAGAAAGGCTAATTAGTTAGCAACGCTGCTAATGGAGTGTGCCGGATTGCTTAGACCGTCCACAGTCGTTGGGGCAAAAGACGAACGAAACTTATATTTAATTTTTGGTCCGTCAAAAGTCAACCGTATTGGGATGAGCATTAATAGTTTTTGGTCCGGACTTACCATTGTTCACCATAAAAAATGGTCTGATTTTCGGACCAAACGAACTATAGTCGTGCGGGCATGTAGTAAACTGTCTGATTCTAAGCGGATATGTAGTGAACCGTCTGGTGACAGGCGTTCATCTAGAATAACGCTTCAAAACACGGGCGTTAACCAAAACTCCGCCTGATGAAGCGTTCACCCAGAATTACGCCTGATGAAGCGTTACAGTAGGAGCACGCCAGTTACAGGCGTAAGCCAAATCAACTCTCCAATGAAGCGTGAAGCTAGAGATCCGCCTTGACAGGGCGTAAGGCTAAGGCTCCGCCCCACTTCAAGCGTGCGTCTGATGCTCCGCCTGGTTCTAGGCGTGCGTCTATGGGTACGCCTGGTTGTCTCGCTGATTTTTTACCGTTGATCAACGACTATATTTTGGTTTGTATTCTGATATACCTATAAATGAATTTATACTTTTCATTCCCATTTCAAATCCACAACTTTCACATTTCATAGAAGACTTATAATCTCTCATTTTCATAATTATGGCTTACGAAAATTTTAGCCTTAATGCAGAGAATTTTACCATAGAGGAAGATTTATCCCTATGTGGAAACATAGTATTATATTATCCAGCAAGGGGTCATGAACGTCGGATGAATGGTTCAATGAGCATGGAATGGTTAGAACATATCCATGCTAACTTTTGTAATGAAACCGGTAACCCCAATAACCGGAACGGAGTAGGTCTTTTTTGTCGATTTCAGGAAATAGGTAGGGCAGTAATCCAATTTTCTACTTTAACCGCTAAGGTGAATGAAAGAAGAACTAAGAATGAAACTGATGATGAAGTTGTTGCCAGATCTCTGGAGGAATGGAGAAGATGGAAAGGTTCAGATTTCAGGTACCAACCTCATTTCGAGATCTTAAGGGTGATGGAAGAATACAACCCTTTTGTGTTGATTATTCTCCGAAGATATGAAGAACTTCATATGACCCGTTGAAGGTTTGATTATAGGTTTGCTTAAGTGTTTAAGTGTAATCTAATAATTTATTGTATTTCCTTTAATGTTACACGATGTATGCCTTTTCGATTCAATGAAATGATTTTACGTTCAACTGTTTTACAAAAGCAATTAACTAATCTAAATCACATTTTAGGACTAATCAAATGTGGGCACTTTAGCCATTTAATAAAATATATTGATAGTACATGAGCTAATAAGTAGACCTAAACTCACTTTCGCAGGCATCGCGGCTGCACTTAGCATGTGCAGCAAGCCTTTAACCCCTAGGTTCCCCTAGTGGACGAGTGGTGTCTCGGGCGGTTTTACAAGAGATTTACCCACAAAATCTATCCGCAGGATTTAGAATTTGTTATTCCTCACCAAAATCTGACCATAAGTGTTCGATCAAGTCATTTCGCAAACGAATATGAGTATCTTTGTTGTGTACTGCACGTCGGCGTTGGTCCACTCTCATTCTCGAAAGTTCAGCAGTATTCTGTCTAGAAATATTTAGCGGTGCATGGTGGCTACGTTGATCATACTCATGCGGCCAATCACCGGGTAAACGCTCATCCTCCACTATCATATTATGTAGAATGATTGCAGTTTTCATTATATATGCTAGTACGTCTGGATTCCACATTCGTGTTGGTTGCTTGACGATTGCGAATTGATTTTGTAGTACCCCGAAGCCTCGTTCTACATCTTTTCGGCAACCCTCTTGCATTGCAGAAATTTTTTATTTTTTCTGGGAATCTGGATGTTTAATAGACATCACAATAGTAGCAATATCTGGGTATATTCCATCACCAAGATAATACCCCATATCATATTGATGTCCGTTTACAACAAAGTTCATAGGGGGTGCTTTCCCGTTGATAAGCTTTTTGAAAATATAAGAACAGTTCATAACATTAATATCATTGTTAGAACCAGGCATACCAAAAAATGCATGCCAAAACCAGAGATCATATGACACCACTGCTTCCAGCTGATGGGCATTTATCCCATTTATAGTGCATGCAATCTACACTACCCAGCATCCCCGGAAATCTATCCTTGTTCTCATTAAGAAGCAGTTCAACATCACGCTCAGTTGGTGTGCACAAATATTCTTTCTCATACAAATGCACCATCGTCTTACAAAACCTACGAGTTGCTTCCAAAATAGTGGTTTCTCCGATCCGTAAATACTCATTTATTGCATCGGTCGCACATCCATAATCTAACATTCGTATCGCTGCAGTAACTTTTTGATGAGGGGTTAATCCAAGAACGCCATAAACATCTTTTTTTTGAACAAAATAATTATTTGTAGCTACGACATCTCCCAATATCCGGTTGAACAATTCTCGCCGCATTCTAAATCTTCTACGAAATAAATTAGGAGGAAACATCGGGTTTCTGCAAAAGTAATCTTTCCATGGAAGTTTTGCACCGGCATCACATTCTCTTGGTATTTGGAAATGAGTATGTGGCTAGTTCATACTTGAAACGATGAATCCCACAGTGAATGCTTGGTTATTTTGGCTCAATGCAAGTAAACCTTCGTTTGATGAGTACAAACTATTGTCATCATCATCACCAGAAAAAGAAGAAGAAGAAGAAGAAGAAGAAGAAGGAGGAGGAGGAGGAATAGAAGAACAAGAAGAATAATAGTGATTGTTATTTTGATAGTATGCCATTGCTTATTGATGTTTGTAGTTTTGGTTTGTATACTTGGAGAATCGAGTGTTCAATTTATAGGCATATTAAGATAAGTCTTTGAGTTTTGATATGACCAAACACGCTTGGTATTTTAATGCAAAAACATAGTTGAGGCAAGTGGGGTGAATAGACGCATCAGAGATAAGAAGTGTCGGTTGACAAGACAAGACCAAATGGGAAAAACGACAAAGGAAAAAAATAAATTTCTTTTTGAATTGACAATACAAAACAGATATAAAGGACAAAAAAAAATATTATTAATATCTTTGGAGATGACAACACAAAGCAGGTAAAAGACAACGAAAATGTAAGAATTTTTTTTTGAAATTACAATTCAAATCTGGCAAAAGAAAAAATTATCTGTTCAACTGACAATTCAATGCAAATGAATTACTACTCTTCCGTATCTTGATTCCTGGACGCCGAGCGTGGGGGCATAAATGGAGGGAAAGATGATCTGGATGTGTAGTTACTTGATTGCATTGTTGATGATGATCCTTGACCCATGGTATTCCACATTTGTGGTGGCAAAGTTTGAGAGAAAGTGCCAAACCTAATGGGTGGTTGTTGTTGACGAAAATGGGTCAACTGTAACTCCAAATTGTTGATGTGAGTTTGTGGACCCCGTATTTCTTCATCTTTTGCCATGATAAACTCCATCCTCTCCTTCGTTTCATTTAACGTAAACTTACGAAACTCTTGCGTAAAATCAACATATTGTTGAGCCAAACCATAAGCTTCGACCTGTTATGAAAAAATTTAATCACTTTCTCACCCATTTTTATATACAAAAAAATACAGTGGTTTGTTGTATACTTACTATGACAATTGTTGTTGAGGAGGAATGAGTACATGTTCATTAGGTTCTTGGATGTGGTGTTTAATACGGTCACCAACATAACAGTATCTTTCAACCTCCCAATCGACTTTGGTGGCATATTTCTGCAAGTTAGTTACATGTCGCCAATACTCCATATACAAATCATACGTAACAACATGCACTAATTGTCTTGCAGGGACCACTTCGTTTTCCCTCATCTCGTTAGCTTCGTCATTGTCCAGGTTGCTAATATGAGTAGGCGGGTTGCTGGGAACGCCCCATGTTTCGTGGTATTGCCTCAAACACCGTTTTCCGAGATACACGTTATTCTGTGAAAAGAAAATAACTATCAACAAATATCACCAACCTAAATTCAAAAAAAATAAAAAACAATCCTATGGAAATAAATTATCAACTCACAGTGCCTAGCCAAGTGAATATAACCATTTTCTCTGAGAGCTCTATTGCTTTCCGTCCAATATCAGTTTCTAGGACTAAGATCGTGGATTCCCACGGTTGCCAGGTCACATCGTCTACAGACAACTGATTAAGAAAAGTCCTTGAACGAACAATATCAATACTGTTCCTTCGTGTACCCTTCAACCGAGAACTTATAGGCCACACTACTTTACTTTCACTCGTTGGGTTCTTTGGTCGACATATGCCCAGGTATTCGTACCCCCAAAACTAGAATGTGAAGACAACCAACGGAATAAATAAGTTAGCAAGAAATAAAAATTTAAAAGAATTATAAATAAGACTATGAAATTTACCTCCAATATTTGGAAGGGTCCGGCTAATGACCTTTGTCCCCTGCCAGATGCGGCGAGACCGGAATACAATTTTGCAAATGCAGCACTACCCCAGTCATAATTGGAAACTGCATTTAGATCCTCAAAAGCAGCTAACCATCCAGCATCAATATAGGTTTTTGCATTTGAAAAGAAAAACTGACCCAAAACATACATACAAAAGGCTCTGGCCACTCTATCAGCAAGTATGCTATCATCGTTAGCCGCAATCAACGTTTCTGGATCAAAATATATGCTCAAAAATGCAACCGTAATTGCATCTGAAACCCACTGGTTGGGAATATGTTCTCTTTTACAAACCTCACTATCTTTAATTTCAGGAAAAATATGCGCCCGGACATATTCAAATTGGTAGTTCCCCGAGTCATACGGAATAGCACTACCAATACCAATACTTAATCCTGTCAACATTACCCAATCAAGGGGTGTGAACCCAATCTCACCAAAGGAGAAGTGAAAGTGTTCGTGGTATCCCAAAAACGCTCAACAATGTAGTCAATCAATGCATGTGATGAATCTACTACATCCATGGTAAGTAAACGGTCTCATCCTGCCTTTTCAATATATATTTTACCCTAGGGTTGTGTTTAATAATACCTGCATAGGTCTGAATGACCGATTTGAGGGAACCACGATGTAAATACTTGAATTTTGTATCAGTTGAACATGTAATATTGGTCGAGGCGTGACCCTGAGTATCTTCCACAACATTATAGTTCGCCAACCCGGGAACATCGACCCTTTCTTCAGTAATAGGGGCTTCTTCTGAATCCACAACAATTTTAGTCTTCTTGTTCCTCTTTCTTCGACCAACGAATCTCGACGTCACACTGCTCCACATTTGGGAAAACAGTACATACAAGTTTGAAAATCAAGAGTAATCCTCATAATGCACAAACATAAAACTCTACATTAATGAATAAATCCACAAAAATAATAATTTCATCATTACAAAAGTAATTATCTAATTAGACAATCAAATGTACCAACATACAAAAATCAACCAAATTACAAAATTCATGATTCACAAAATAGTCCACTACTAATCAAATCATCAATTGTACAAAAAATCATCATAATTCCCCAATTCTATAATTCCATAAACATTCTTTATAAAACATAAACATTCATAATTCCCAAATTTGAACGACAATCAAGTCAATTCATCATAAAATTAACCACAACCCAACTCAAATTAACCAACAACTTAATCAATTCTAACTTCAATTCAACAAATTCCCATCAATTTTTTATTCTCAATTTACAACATCCATAAACCCTAAAAATTATCCCAATTCCAAAATTACAATTTCTAAAACCTAATATGTCTATTTCATAATCACATGTTTAATCATACAACATATATAAACAAATTTAATTTACAAAACATAATAATAAATCATAATCTAAACCTATGAAATCAATTACAATTTATATCAAAGTTTAATTTTATTACCTTGATTGCTTTGAAATAATACCACTTGTATCAAATCTGCCTAGTTTTTGGGTGTTTGAAAAAATGTTGAGCTTGAATCGGAGCTTGATTTGGAAGGAGAAATGGGTTCAAACGTAGGCGGTGGAATGGTGTTCGTCTGTGAAGAGGGTTCAGGAGAAAATGAACCGAAGATGAGAAGAAGAAGTCCGCTGGTTCTATCCGTTGATGCAAGCGTTTGCTTGGTTTTGTAGGCGTTCGTCTACAGATCCGCCCGGTTCTTCAAGCGGTTGGCTAGCTGCACGCCTGTATTTTTCCGCACACGAGGCACTTGCACGTGTAGACAATTGATCGGGCGTATGCCTATTAAACCGCTCCATCAGGCGTTCGTCTAGTAAAACGCCCGTCTTTGGGGCGTGCGTGTAGGAATCCGTCTATCATCATGCGTAATTTTCGTTACCGCCTACAATTAAGCGTTCAACCAAATGTCCGTCCTACACAAGCGTTTTCTTAGACGTACGTCCGTCTCAACAAACGTATACCCAGATGTCCGTCCAACTATAAACGTTATACTAGACAACCGTCCGATCATTTTTAGTCATAAACTCGTAAAGTTTGGGCAAGATCAAAGAGTAAAATTATTACTCTTTGATCTTTGAATTTGGTCCTATGACTGTGACGCTTTTAGGGATATACTAAAATCCATGTAAAGCAAAAACTTTCTCATCAAAAGGGGATTTAAATTTCTCGCCTCTTAAGTTGAAGTTAGATCCCTAACCAAGTTGGCTAGATATTTCTAGTTGGGGTTGAGAAGAAAAATGTTTGTCATAGCTATCCCTAGTTGAGTCACAGGTTGTTTTGAAGAAAAGGTGTGTCATGCATGCTTTTTTTTCGCTTTTTTATGTGGTGCTCAGTAATTGATGATGCAAACTCAAATAAATTAATCTCTAGTCTTGCATACGTCTTATCTCATGACCACCTAGCCCTAGGGTACATTTTGATTCAGGTAACCTGTACATTTGAGACTTCACATACTTGTAGTCCCTGCTCCCTAATCTATACAAGTAAGCCAAGGAGAGAGGGAAACTCTATGTTAGACTCATGATGAATGCTGTAATGTTTCTCCCCAGCTTCTAATAATTGAAAAATCCATTTGATTTAACATAGAATAACACTATTGGCTAGGCACCTGGTTAATAAGGAGGTCAAATATTAATATCCCCACCTCACAGTAATTTCTGTCCTCCTTTAGTATGCTGTAGCTTGTAAGACCAATACAACATTGTTAATCATCAATTGTGACATATAGTTGTATGCTTTCACAGTCTACACGCCCTATGTTATGCTCCAAACATATTTACTTCAATGCATATAAAAAGTAAATAGAAACATTTTCATTTCAACAACATAAAAATCAGTTCATATTCTGTGATACAGGGAGTTAGACACGTTTTTAACCATGATTTTTTTTTTGGAAGAATAACTCAGGAAAGGGTAAGATTTGGAACATAGAATGGTTTCACTGTTACTTTATTTTTACGTATCTTTTGCTGGGTCTTGTTAAGGGAAGCTATGGAAGTCATAAAGTACTACTACTGCTGGAGAGAGAGAGAGAGAGTCTAATCTGATGAGATAGTACATAACAGGGAGGGGATGAATTGGATGTTTCAAGTATACAAAAATAGAAATTTGTGTTTAAACACAAGTTAAGATTACCAACTAAAAATAGAAAATATTGAGCGGTACATACAATTAAGATGCTTGGATATATTATGATGATGATCAGAACATGCAAGAACTGGAAAAGACAAGACCACGAAAAGAAGCAAATCTAACGCAAAGATAGACTAGAATTACTGGATTCACTGTGTTTTGATGTAGAAAAAGAGTACCAAGTATACAGTACCAGAATCGGTGATATAGATGATGCCATTGTATGGTATTTATTGCGTATGGAGGAATTATCCTGGTTTCCATTTTGGTCTGTTAGGATGCACCAGACACCTGTATCTGAAGCAACTTATAAACAATTTTGGTTTGCTCTTTGTCTTTGAATGAACCATCCATAGTCCATCCATGTATCTCAATTGATTCAGAAATTCTGGGAAACAGCTGTTGAATGCCTGGTGAGGTGTACATCATTTGTCTCAAATTTTATAACACGATTCCCCTCCACAATATGGTCATGTGAATCCGTTGCAAAATATATTGGTGAAAACATAGAGGTATAAAGTTTGGACACTGGATCCCAAGCCTGCTCAGTGACACATTCCTCCGTTAGTTCCTACCGCTAACAGACCTTAAATTTCCAGTAACATCCAAAATACAACACTTGCCTCTAAACTCTACAGCGAAAATCAGACTACTCGGGCACTGAGCAAGCAATCGTGGCAGCAAGATGCCCCGATTTGGCTTTTTTACCAAACTGAGTTGTTTCATTCAAACTTTGTTTGGAGAAATTTCCCTCAGCCTAAGCTCTGCTTGTCTTTTTTTATTTTATTTTTTTTGATGGAAAACAAGATATATTAATTATGGAACGTAGTTCTGCTTGTCTTCCGGTTGACCCCAACAACCCAAGATCGCATAGCATGGTTGATATCGCACATTTATGTGTACGAGAATTACATGACCTTACTTCATAGACATGCTTTGGACAATATATATAATCAACTGCAAGATAATTGTCACGTATTAAACTAAAATGTCGAAATAATATGAGCCAGGCCTAAGCAAACAAGTTGCAAAAGCCGCTCCCACTGTCTTGTGATGAAATGCAAACAGTTCACCACTGTAAGAGCTTTACACAATAACACAGAAGCTTGGAAAATTCTTCACAAACCGAGCTCGAACAAGCCAAACTTGATACACGCTTGAGGTGTGTTAAGCCTATTTAAAGTCCTACAAATAGCTCAAGGTCTCTGCTTTCTTTCATTTGTTTGGTGAGGAAGATATTTACCCTAAATCTTGAACCAAAGTTTATCCACCTGAACGAGTGTTACATTGATGTGAATGTTACCCTCATCTTTCAAGTTTTTTTAAGTGTCTGCCTAGAACTTCAAATAAATAAACATCCCAAGATTCCCAACCATGCCCATCTAATAGAGGTATCAACCTCTAGTTCTGCAAAAAGATACAGAGAAGTTTACATCAGCTTCCTTAGGTACATAAACTCTCTAGTTGAACATTTTGGGCTTGTCCTAAAAATGTACAGGGGCAAGCGCTCAAACTCTAACTTCCCCAATAGAGAATTCAACATTCCAATTACATCCCCCAGGTAATTGTACATTCTGAACTCATGAAAATCGGTAACCAAAAATAGCTGCTAGTACAGTTAGATATGTCAAGAAGAAGGGGCTTACTAGCCAATAGGCACTTCATTTAATCATAGGGTTGATAAATATCAAGATGGCTTGTTCCATCAACCAGAAGATACTAGCAAACATTTGGAATTTATGAGCGCCTAAGTGAAACTCGTTAGCAGAGCCTACCATCTTTGACATACTAAAAAGGTTTGACAGTAGGATTTTTTATAAGCTCACAAATAAAATACCATCCCTCTCACTCCTGTCCTATTGCCCTCATAGTGTATGAACATTTAAATCCCTTCATCACCCTAATGTCTTTGCTAGGTTGTGTTTGACATGCCTCTAGTTTTGGGTAAATAAACCCGATCAAAAGCAAAGTAGCTGTGCAACAAATGTCTTACATCATTGGACTAAGATGGAGAACCAATTATATTTGGAGAATAGAATGAACATTCTCAATTTACAGGTGCAAAAATCCACACCCTATTCCCACCATATATAGAAGTCAACTAAGTTAATAGAATGATTCTTCCTATCACTCCCACTAGCAAAGCAAATTTATAAGGTTTTGGCAAATATTCACGAAATTCAGCATCATATAAAGAACACAACCTTAACCTGTGAATCCCAAAAGTCCATCCAAACCTTCATCATTCATTTCTCCTTCAGATAAAACTCTTGTAAGTCTGAAAGAGAAAGAGATTGCTTCTTTAACTCAGACGCATCTGAGCTGGCAAAACTTCGCAGCTAACTAACTTGATACCCAGTAAAGCTCTCAAACAGAAACTATGTTACTACTGTGATGCTCATATATGTATCCTGAAGTACTAGTTAGAGAGTTTATTCTTTAAAAGAAGATCAAAAAGCTTTGACAGAGGAAAGAAACTTAGTAAAGGAAGAACATTGAGGTAAAGCAGAGAAAAGGAAATTGATGGAAATGAACGAAAGAGTACAAGAGATATTATATAAGCAAAAGGGTACACTTGCAATGTGCAACAAGAGGGTAAGGATAACAAGTCTAATAATATGAATCAAGAATTTTAAAGATGGACTGTTCTGGTTTCCTATTTGGTAGGGTTGGATGTCAGAGCACAGCAGGACGGCTTACAGGATGATAAGAGAGTAAAACATCCAAACCAAAATTGTATTCAATTAACATTAATACATTATGAATCACTGACATGACAACAGAATTTTGTTTTAAGTAAGTATCCCACAAGAAAAATTATTTCTCGAAGATATAAAATGGGAGAAGATGCATATACAAAGCACAAAAATTTTGATAGTGAGTGTCTGAATTCGGTCATTTCATTTTAAAATACAGAAACAAAAAACCATAGGTGCAACAAACATTAGTGAAGGTAAACTAACTGTTATCTCAAATCCTAACATGAATTCACCGACTAAATAATTTGTTGTATGTTTGGTCCAAAACTTCGTTCTGGAGCTACCCTATAAAACTAAAGAGTAAAGACTATACTTGGGGTAGTTAAAATCAAAGTGAGCATCAAACCTGGTAACTGCACTCTGCACGTTCCCTACTACTCATGTTTCTCACGTGCCTGGGAAGGATCTTCAGTCTCACTTGAAGAGTGTTGCTGCTTGAGACTGGCTTTAGCTTCAGCAAGAAAAGCAGGATCAGGTTCGTGCTTATTTGAAGGCTCCTTCATCGCCATATAAATATAGAATGCAATGACAATATTGACAGATATGACCGCAAGCAATCCGCTCAAAATCGTCAGTGAGTGAGAAGACAACTGACTTGACCCTGTTAGAAAGAAGCAAGCTAGATTATAACACAAATTAAATTGTTATGCTGACCATGAAAAATGCCAACAATTTTTGAGGTCCACCTTTACCTAGAAATTCATAATGAAAACATAAAAGAATATATCCATACTACCCATGTTTTTTATGTAAAATTGAGAGAGGCATTGTGTGAATCCTATCTTTATGAAAACCAATAAGCTATAACCAAAATAATGTACTATCTCAACAATCTGATTCAAATTGAGGTGTCTATTGGAACATACTCCCTCCGTTTCAGGAAAAGAGTTACTTTCTCTTTAAATTTTTGTTCCAACAAAAGAGTTACTTTCATTTTCAATATAAGAAACTTTCAAAACTACCCTTGTTATTTTAAGAAATGTTATTATTCTCATTATAAAGATATATGTAATATTAAACTTTTTGTTAGGATAAATCTGGAAATAAATTACAAAAGTTATTCTCTCTCATCTTACCTTAACAATTGTGCAAATAGGAAAAGTAACTCTTTTCCTGAAACGGAGGGAGTATAACATACAAGAAAGATGAACTAAATTCAAGGAAATTTTTTAACTTGTGAGGAGTCTTATTTAATGCTAGTTGCTTCTTTATATAACCTGAGTTAGCCAACTAGTTTTGTAATATGACAGATCTCTGGGTATTCACTAACAGTATGATCCTGGATCTACGAAGAGGGCAACCTCCATAAAACTAAAACTAATTTTTTAAAACATAAACCTTGTACATCATAAGTAAATCAACAAAAATCAATGGAACGTTGGGTATGAAGGTAGAAGAAAGGTTACCAGGAAACAATTTATTGTTAAAACCATATAAAATCAAAATTGGTGCTATCCACATAAGCATTGATGCGGTGAAGAACTTTCTTACAACATCTGCCATTGATTATCCCTATACAAAATAAATAAAAATAAGTGTTAATTGTTCATCTCAGAGTATGGATGTAAAGATGGTGTTCTTACATGATGGTACATTGCTTAGAAGTAAATCAACATTTATGGACAGTTTTTATCGGTAACAAAATATTGGAAATTTTGAGTGAGAAACCTATCATGAAAAGGTAAAATTTATTTCAGCGAAATCGAAATTTACTTCTACCACTAAGGTCTTTCAGTCAATATACCAAGCACATCGTAAGCAACTAAGTATATACTCAAAAAACTATATTATACCATTATCATACAAGACTGGATTTTGTTAATCTATAAAAAAAAAACTATATTCTCCTAGATTCACAGCTTTTGATCAACATAAAAATTTTGTTGTTCATAAATTGAGGCAGAATAAAAAGTAAATCCTAGAGAGATAGGATGTAGAGGAATAAGAAATCAAATATTTATACCACTGACTTGCAAATTCAAGAGAAATCAATTTATACCCTAGTAGATACTTATGAGAATGAGAGACCAGAGAGGGAGAGAAAGAAGTACCTTACTAGGCAAACGATAACTGGTACTCGTAGTATTCACAGATCAGGAGGTGGGAAATGGGAATTTGGAGTCGGATGTTGAAGAAGGGTGTAAAAGTATGTAATCAGTGGAGTCTAAATTTGGGCTACTTTCAATATTCCCTTTTTAGTCAACGCAGTTAAGAGCAAAGGGGGTAGATCCCCTCGTCACAATGATAGACTTTATCAAGTTCGATCAGACTTAATGTTACTACACATAGAAAGAAATTCTCTTTCATCCCTATTAGGCCAAATCCGATACACCCTATCGAACGGGTTAGTAACATGGTGTATCACTACGGGATATACTTTGGGTGATGTAAACTATGTCACTTGATATAGTTTTTATCCCTTACGACCGATTTCTTACCGTCTATAAATAATCAATCTCTCCTTCACAGTTTTACATCCTCCACAAATTTATCTCACCAATATCATTTAGAGTAAAAAAAAATACTATAAAAAAACTTCTGTCAAAATGAATTTTTAAGAAATAAAAAAAAAACAGAAAAGGTCAACCAAGAGGCGGCCAAATAGTGGAGTGGACTAGAGTCAGAACAGAGATGAGGGGTTCCAAGAGTTTAGATAGCTTGCGGGCACTGGTATAGTGGAAGGTCATATATCAGACCATCAAGAGAAAAATGGGTATACTAAGCTAAGAGGTGGCTTAACTGAATTTATTTCCGTGTATGGGTGGCTCCCTGATGGAGATTAAAGAAAGAGTCAACAGATATTCGTGGTATCGTTTATATTCATTCGAGCCTAAGAACCATAGGAAAGTTGGTGTTCAAGTAATATTAGAACGTTGGTGGAAGACTACAAATACGTTCTATTTTAAGGATTTCGAATGCGGTAAGTTAATTTATTCCTTAATTAATTTTTTACATTTTTATTTTTGGTTTTATATATGCAAACTTTAGATTATGCAAACATAAGGTTGATGCAAACTTTAGATTATGCAAACTTTAGGATTTAGAGCCGAAAATTGATTTGAAAATGTTGTTTGTAGGAGTTATGCCGTTAGATATTTATATGTTGACGGGAATACTATGCGAGGTAAATATTATTCCATATAACCAACGAAAGTGGGAAACAGGAGATAGATGGAAACAACGCCTTGTATTGTTTTATTTTGATGAGTCAGGAAATAATATGCACATAAGTATCCACGCTGGTGGACTCAGAGTCGCTGGGTTGAAAGCTTTGATGCAGCGAATGTGGACGAGTATCCCGAAGAAGAGAATGTTGAGCACGAAAGAGTTTTTTTCTTATACATGATAGGGCAATTTCTTTTTCCAAATTCTAGCTCAGTGACACCTATTGGTTTTCTCAAAGCGCTTGAGGATTTAGATGCAACTCCAAATTATGATTGGGGATCTGCACTGTTATCTTCAATCTAGATCGCCCTCGGAGACTACGCGGGTGCCAAACCAAGTTTGAATTGTTTTTAAGGAATCTTGGAGGTAAATAGTTTATTTTAATTTTCTTATAAAATTATAAATGTTACATTTAACTAACTAATTAAATTTCTCAATGTTTTCACGGTATTGGTGGTATACTTACTTTCGTGTTGGTGAACCTACTCTTATTCAACAAGCCGTTGTTTTTCCAATTATAGAGAAATACCGGTCTTCCAACTGGTACCCATTGCAGCCAGATAACGGACAACGAAGTGAGCTGGTTAACAAGATTCAACAAACAATCAGAACAAGGCAAAATTTTATTTTTATGTCGTATGAGGACCATCCAGAGTACCACACTGAAGCTGCTCAAAGGATGCTAGAATTGAGTTTACATCGATCAGTGTTTTACATTCCTGAATTCGGGAAATGTGTTTGGTACTTTGGGGAAAGAATTCTTCTACAAATCTAATGGAGAACATTAAAAGCAATCAACCCACTTCCATGGGGGGAGATTTCCTTCGCGGATTACATTTTGTTGATACGAGATGGTCAAGAATGGCCTCATGTTGATGACTTGGTCGAGAGGAAGTTGACGATCATGATTATTTAAGTTGGTTCAACAAGATTAGCAAGCCTAACATTGCCATGGAGCCGTAACATGTGGGAGTTATGGATGTTCCAGCTCTAGGTAGATTGTCGCTTGATTCAACGTTTCTTCCATCCCAACCTCCACCAGCTTCTTCGTCAGCTGCCTATGTTTATCCCAGTGGCCAGGGAAGTTCATCTTATTCGTCAGTTATGCCATCGTTTGACTGGGAGATGTCGAGTATCAATCTACAAGGGGAGCGTATAAATGTTTCAGTAATTTCTACAGCTATGGATCAGACGTATCTGTATTGGGGGGCACAAATGACATAACATCATATGCAGGAAAGGATGAACGACCTTGATTGGCGATCACGCCAAATGGAAAGATATTACATGAGGCTCCTGCAGCAAATGACAAACACATTGAGTTTAGATATTCCAGATGGATCCAGTCCAGGAAGTCATCAGGGTTCACGAAGTCAACCAATTTGAGCAAGTAATAGAAGTAGGGTGAGTCGTAGAAGCAGTCAAAAAAGTGCTGAAACACTTGCCACACTAGAGGAGAACGTGCAACAAACTTATATGACACCTGAGTCCGGATGAATGAATTTGAAGACTCTAGGGGGTAATCAATTATTTGTGAATCTTTATACTGCGATTGCAAGAGTAGGAGGATTCACAGGTTATACCCCAGTTCAAGACGTTGGGGCATCCAGTTCTCAGCTTCCTTCAGTTTCTTTTGCATGTTATGGTAATGATGAAATTCAACCTCCTGACGCTACACAACCTACTATAGCAGCCATGTTAGCACAAGGAAACTACCCCCAAGATGAAAGTTGGATCTTTCCTTCTCACCAAGGATATCAACCAGGAAATAATATGTAATTTTAATTTATGTTTTAATTGAATCAAAAATATGTAATTTTGATTTTACATATTGAATAAAAAACTAGTTTGTTTTAATTTAATTATTAATGAATTGAGTTAATTTGATTGAACAATTTGATTGTAAGTTTAATTAATAATTTGATTCAATTAACTTAAATACTAATCTCAATTACATAACTCCACATTACATTAATTTACTACTATACTACGCTCTTTGACAAGATATAAACTAGGGCAGTAAAAACTTAAACACTTCAGTAAAAATCTCTGACAATCTTGGGCCTCCTGTTTAGCTTCATTTGACATATCTTCCATTCTATGCGCTCTTGGGAAGATTTTCCCTTATTTTTATATGAAATACTACTAACTTTCAAATTTTCTATACCATCCCTTTTCTTGCCTTGAATTTTTCTTTTTCTTTTCGGTGCAACTTGGTTAACATCTAAAACTTGAAGACCTCTTTTTTCATTCTCTATTTTCTTATAACCTTGATATCTTACTAACTACGGCTTCAAGAATGACTCCAGAAAAATATAGTTGTATTGCCAATTCAAGATTTACAATTTGGGCAATTTCGAAAAAAAAAAGTAGAATATATTTACAGTAAAAAATAAAGAAAGTAGGTTGGATAAAAATTTTGATGTAAAAACTTGATTTGAAATTGGTAAATTTATAGGCGAGAGAAAATTAGCCGTTGACGACATAGTCTTGGTCGAGTAACAAAGACGTGGCCTCAAACGACAAAGACTAAGTCGCTAGGGGTGTAGTGACAAAGAAAGAGTTGTTTGCAGGGAAGGGCCATAAAGTATCTTAACGTCCTTGTCGTAACTCAGCCGTCATATTATTTTGTGTTTGATCTTTGTTTTGTTGTTGTAAAATCAACGATTCTTCCAACTGATTACTTACTAGAGTTCTAAAACATTATAATAAGATTATTTAATTCTTTTTAAAAATTGAATTATGGACTAAACATACTTACATTCTCCATGCAATGTTTGCATCAACGAGTTACACTTGGATTATAATTCAGTGGTTTTTCATGGGAATCGGAATATGTATCGATATAGATATAATGTGTCGTCATAGAAGACACACTGTGTCAATATCTTCACTAGTTGACATCAGAGAAATGGGTAGACTAAGAATCTAAGATCTGAAATATGGATGAGAAAGAGTAAGTAAAATAAAATATTCTCAGCCAATTCAGTTTGTGTCTCATAGACATCGCACAGTGACAGAAAGAAATGAAAGAATGGCGATACAGTGAAGAAATCATAGAGGATAGTATCCAAATAAAATAAAATAAAATAAAATAAAATAAAAAATCTGACATATCCGGTGCTGATGAAAGTTTAAATTACCCTCACAAGTACATAAAGCACTTTCCCACCTCAAAGAATGGCGATATAGTGGAGAAATCATAGACGATAGTATCCAAAAAAATAAATAAAAATAAAATCGATATTTCTGGTGCTGATGAAAGTTTAAGTTACCCTCACAAGTACATAAAGCACTTTCCCACCTCTTATTCACTATTCAAACTCTATATAAACCAAATTGGCGATAATTTTTTTCTTCACCTTATATTAAATTCATTCATTTGTCTCTCACCATGAAAGAAGTATGTCATAAAGAGAAAAAGAAACTGCGTTACCAATGGAGGGCCAGAACGACTGCTGACAACTCGCAGAGGCGCCGGATGTTTATAGACAAGCCTATTTAAATAAAACCGTGTGATTTATTAGTATACGTACACACTGTTAACATTATGAACTTATGTTAAACTGATTATGATCGTATACTATAATATCATTCTATTTGGTGCTACTCATCAGCCTCTTTATTTTGGTCTCTACGGAGTGTTCACTACTACAAGAGGATTAATTAGGTACGTAACAAAGCAGTATGTATATTTTATTGTGTACAATATAGGCAATCATCATACGGTGTACTAGTCTCCTTTAGATGACACGAACCTCCTCAAAGATCAAAACAAATAACCTGAAATGTACCACTAAATAGCGGTAGTACTAGTAAAAATATTCAGCTAGGTTAATTTGCAAGGATTAGTAGCACGTATGCATTAGTACGAAGTTGAGGGTGATGGATAAGATCCATCATATATATTTCCATAATAAAGTGCAGAGAGAATCCAACAGAATTATCATATACATGATCTAGAAGGATTTACCGCATAATCGCACAAGCTCAAACATGACCTTAATTACTTAACAATAAATGTATGATTTGTGTATCTTTTATTTGATAGACAGGATCGTGTAAGCGAATAATCTAAAGGAATGCCATTATAAGCTTATAAAGGCTCTTTCAAAGTATGCATAACTAATTGCTAGACAAATACATCGTCTACTCAATGGATGAAAGAGCAAGCACTCTAACTTTGCCAAAATTCCCAGATCTTTTGGTGAGCCAACAGTTCTACTGTAAATTTCTTATGTCTATATATTTTCAAGAGGGTCGGCCCTGACTATTGTATTGTCTAAGACCAACTTCAAAATGTTACCTCTGCATACAACTATTTTCTTATGTAGAAAATATTTTCAATCAATTAAAAGTTACAATGAACAACAATAATAATAAGTGAACACTAAGAGATCGACAAACATAATAAATTTAATGAACACTGCAACAGATTGATACATTAAAATTTTGAACATTGAAAACTTAATTAGGTAATACGGAGAATTTGAAGTTTTTGCCATAAAAATAAAATTTGGGAAAAATATATTTGGTTGGTGGCTTGAAAAAATAGTAATACTAAAAGACTTATAAAAATAAACCATCATTCTTATACATTTAATAATATAGTGGCTGAGTTGTTGGTAGGAAGGAGAAAAAGAGATTGAATGACAGAGAAAGGGTTTAGGATGAGAATATTTAATTTTTATTTCTGAATTTTTCGTTTAATTAGATTAGGTTATTAATAACGGACCCTTCATCTCATTAACTAATTATACTTTTCCCCTTATTCCTTTTGGAGTTTGTCTCACCTTTTATATTTAATTACATAATACACCAACTTTGTTTTAATTTTTAAAAGAAACTCCCTTGAACAATTCACCAATTTGATGCCTTTTTGGCCCTTCTGCCTTAAGAAAAAGTCTTGGTAACCTTGGTCCAGGCAGGCCCTGTCACTTCATCATAACATAAGAACTATCAATGCACTTCTAATGAAACTATTACTGGGGTTGCAACCTTTGGTTTTTAAGGGATGACAAGATGATAAAATAGGGTAATCAAGTAGCAAACTTAATAACCCTTTATCCTACTAATTTTGATAAAAGTGACCTCTATTAACTAGTGTTAATGGACATAATTAGCTAAACTAATTAAGAGTTAGTTGTTTGATTAGATTAACGATTTTTTTTTATACTTAGATGTTTTGAAAATCAAAACAAAAAATATATTGTTTTAGAGGGATTAGAAGAAAAGGAAGTAGAAAAAAAAAAATAATTTAAAACCTAAAAACTTTGATTTTCTCCATCTAAATGAGTGATTCTAACAAGAGTTATGAGGTAGGTGAATCCTCTTCTTCCAAATCAAATAAGATATGTATACCACAAAACAATGATCACACTATGGCTGATTTTTTAGATAACCAAAAGTTTTTAACCCTAACTCAAGAATATGAACCTTATTATGATTTTGAAGGACCAAGCCAAGACGTGAAGAAACAAATGCTCAAAATAGTCAGGTATACCTCTAATTTAACTCCAATTTCAATTTTGTTGCTTGTAATTGCTTAAAGTACGTAGAAAGTTTAATTTTTTTGATGCCAAAAGTTCCCCAAATTCCAGTCGTAATTTGTTTATGGCTGGAAATCAAGGTATCCTAAACGTAAAAAAGATCTACGACTGGAATATCAACAACTCCCAGCCGTATAATTTGAAATACGGTTGGAAAATGGAAACTCCTAGTTGTAAAAATATTCTACGTCCAAGTCGAGTGGTTGAGAATCCAATCATAGGCGTATGGACTTATTAAATGCTATTTAATACTATCTTCTACGACTGGATTAACTGGCCGTCTTAGTTTGCTTTTACGGCTGGTTGCAGCTAGTCGTATACTAGCTCCAGGGTCACCTACAGTAAGCAATTATAGTAAAGTTTGACCGAATAAAGGAAAGAAATTAGTTTACGGCCAAGAATGATAATCGTTAAAAAATTCAGGATCACTTACGGTTAGATTATATACTAAATCTAGCCATAAAAGTGGTTTTACGATTAGGTTTTTTAGGTGTCGACCCAGCCGTAGGTAAGGTTTTGAGATGGTTTTTCCTGTTTTTCTTATGACTATATTTTTTTTTCTTAGATCGAGATTATACCTGAACCAATAGAAGATCAACCCGCAATTGTTAGCGTATTGAATGAGGATACAAGTGATCACCATGCCAATAACTTTAAATGGGAAAATAAATAATAAGCAAACAAGTGGGCTCGAGAACAAGGGTTGAAAAAAGTATGCATTATAGTCCAAAATAATCAAGTAAGACTCATCTCCTTTCAAATGATCTTAATTCTCATGTATTTATGCATAGAGATCCTAGTTCTCGAACCGGTTGTGAAATCTATCTATCAAGAATAACAAATAGCTACGTCACGGCACAGGTCATCTCAAAGAGTTAGAATCCTTGGATCATATGAGGGATATAATCATCACCTTTGTGCACGATAGCAAATGCCATCATAAACACTGTATGTTTTTCTGAGAGAACATTTTCCAGGTAATGTGAGGCAAGACTTACTATACTTCATAGCATTGTACTGCTTTTAACCAATATTTTGGGGGTTTATGGATGCTCTAAAAAACTAACAATGGATCACCTTCCTTGCCAGAAGATGTAAACATCAATCCTGACCAACTTTAGCAAAATTTTCATTATAAAATGAGCAATACTGAAAAGTATTATATACTGTCATGCTGAAGAACTCCCTTGCTAACAGGACATCCTTGGTATGACTTGTACGGGACTTCTACTGCAGCCATCTCAGAAGAAGCTTTCAGCGCATTGTAGTATATAGTCTCAAGTATATTTTTATTCAATTGCTGAGCCTCTGGAGAATCAAATGGCATTCCAAGCAAAATGAAGGCATCAGCAAGGCTCTGTACTCCAATCCCAATGGGCCTGTGACGTAAATTTGAGTTCTTTGCAGTTTCAACCGGATAGTAATTAACATCAATTACTTCATTGAGATTTTTAGTAACAATTGAAGTAACCTGTCAAAATAGAAAATAGAACAGAGTGATTATAAAACAAATCTTTAAAAAGGGGAAATCTAATATTGAAATAAAAATGACACGGTGTCTGCGAGTAGTTATTTCAAACATTTTCAGGATGGTTTGGGGTTGGTGGAGACAACGACAACCCATTGTTGTGCCAAAGCAAATGAAACTATCAAACATGGCATGCGAAGGTAAACATAAACCATTTAGATTGGTGAAATTCATAAATGGTAACTAAGCTAGTAAAGCAATAGGGACCTTCAATAGGGAGAAAATTCTTTCTTAGTCATCAACAAAGATTAAATATAGTGATGCTTCCTTAATCATCTGCAAACCAAAAACAACTTTACAATTTCAGAAAGAGCCATAAAAATATATCCATAGACTATTCAGGGTGTATTGAAAGAACAATGATAGATTTTCATAAAATAAGTGAACACATATGAAGTGAAGATGGATAGATAACATGTACGGTTTAATGTAGATTTAATCTCCACAATGATTATGATGTAGCAAAATATTTGGGTTCATTTTATGCTTTCTTACAAAATAAAAACCAATGAGACGCCTAAATCTACATGACAGCTGTGAGTAAAGAGCAAATAATTTCGTACAAGTCCCAAATGGTTTACCTATAAGGTTTACTGGGGGAAAGAGCCACACATTGTCATGCAAAAGCAAAATTATATTTTGGTTTGGGTCCAAAGATGCGCCAACAGCTAGAGTACCTGCAAGCAGAATTACTTTATGCTCGAGAAGGAGGAACTTCATTAAAAGAAATGCATGTATTTGATTTGGATATGTCTGTTTCTGTTATATACTAATTCAAACTTTATTCAAATAGCAACCCCTAGTAATGATACGGTAACATTTCTTATTCATTTACTGCTTATGGTTAAGTAGGATCTCAAGGAACGGATTATTTGTCTTGAGGCTAGTAATGAGGATCTCTCTAGGGAACTCCATAAACACCGAAAAACATGTATTACTGTAGATACTTGCAACCTATGAAAAAATGAATCAGATATGCTGAATTTTTATATCATCTTTTCATAAGTACATTCATATTCATTGAAGGTTTTCGATTAAAAACGATATCCTCTAAAGTAGTAGTTCATAAAATTCAAAAGAATAACAACTGCCATGGTTCCCTTTTCTTAGATTTAGGCCTTTGCAGCTCAACAATGAAAGATGGGTGGTTTAGTATTGATCTAAGTGATTTACCTGATGGATGGTAGCGCTTTTCTCACAATATCCCCTACCAACAAAAATCTGCAATAATACACAAAAAGATTTAAGTAAAACCAATCTTTCGGAAGAAAATCAAATAAAATTAAAGAAAAACTAATAAATGGGTTTTGCAAATTGACCTGCCATTCTTCCTACCTATAAACAAATGAAAATCAAAATTCTCTTTCATTAGTTAATCAAGATCAAAAATTCCAAAACCCTCACAATTCTAAATCAAAAATTAAACAAACCCAGAATCTAAAATCAGAAATCAAACAATAAAAACAATCTGAATCAATGTTTAAAAAAAGTATTACACGATGATGGCATTTGACCACCAAATATCATAAAAACAGACATTTGAAGAAGGATACGGAAAGTATCCTTAATATTAACAGCACTAAACTCATTGAAACTCCCATCACAATCAGCACCTTGAAGTGAAAAATCTTTACCCATAGAAGAGGTTTGGAATTGAAACATACCTGCAGAGGGAGAAGATGAAGGCATAATCTTTGCCTGAAACGGGAAGAGGGGGAGATGAAGTTTGGGAAATCCCTAATCTGAATAGGTAACAGATAGGGTTGCACAAGAACCGACCCGAAAAACCGCACCCACCCGAACCCGATAAAACCACGAATTTTATAACCGAACCGATCCGTTACGGGTTGGTATACGGTTTTGAAAATTTAAAACCCGGTCACCACGGGTCGGTTTACGGGTTTAGTGTAGCACCCGCCCAAACCCGCCCGTTTAAACCGTTTATTCTGAACCTGTGTTGCTGTACTGTTTTGTCAAGATGTTTTCACACTGACCTGTACTTCAATACCCTTCCCTATTATTTTTATGTCAAAGAGGACTCTCTCAGCTTTCAAACAAGACCAAAATTTCTGAATTCCATTGAGAAATGATTTTTGTACGAATTTTTGATTTCAAACTGCCGAAACTGCATTTTCTGAATACGGGATTCCTGTTCTGTTTTTGATGAGTCTTTTTAACATAGCTATAAACCTTACTGTATTTTCTTACAATTTTATTGTGTTAGCTTATTCTTTCTAGTTTCAAATGAACCAAAAATCACTCATTTTCATTGTGTAACGAAGCCTACACAAATTTCCAAAGACAGACTATTCCAAACTAAAATTTTCAGAAATCATTTAAAAATCTTACCATTTCAAGTTCTATAATTGCCATATGAACTTCTAAGATAACGATATAGATTCAACTCCATACAAATGATAAGAAAGCAAAGAAAATAAGTTAATCCTTGTTTTTGTGGCTAGTGTATATCCCTTGTATAATTGTATATGTTAATTATATTTTGACGATATTTGGTGTTTTTTGCTGTTTCTTAGGAGGCTTAATGGGTGATTCATCAACTCAATCTCTATCTGCCTTTTCTTTCCTGTTTTTTTTCTTTCTGTTTTTAGTGTTTTTTGCTGCCAGTTTTTTTCTATCTGCCACGGGTTAACCCGCAAAATAAACCGAACCCGCCCGACCCGCTTCGGGTTGAAACTGACCCGACCCGCCTGTGGACGGGTTGGTATACGGTTTTGAATATCAAAACCCGCCTCTAGAAGGGTTGGAGTTGGTTTTACCCCAAAACCGACCCGCCCGCCCGTTGTGCAGCCCTAGTAACAGAAGAGGAGATTTAATTGAGAGTTAATGGGTTGTGTAATTTGAGAGGTTATTAAAGAAAAAAGAGATCTGGGCCGTTAGAATAGGGCTAAAAACATGGATTAATTCTTAGGCACAATTTATCTCTGGCGTAATAAGAGAAATGATAACTATGTTGTAGATGGTGGATTTTTGACAAGGATAAAATAATAAATTACATCTTAAGGTTCGAGTCTGAGAAATACTAAACTTTAAAATTTTACAAAGAAAACCTTAAACAGGTGCTTATCTCTGTCCCTTCTCAGGTGTTCATCCATGTCCTCTCTCTAAATGTATGGCCAACTACATGCACAACTAAAATTACTGAATGAATCAACATTCATTACTATACAAAATCATCAGAATGACACTGGCGCTTACTATGTCATTCCCAGACATTCTATAATTCTACAAGTGAATTAATGACATGAAATGACACTGGCGCTTACTATGTTATTCCCAGACATTCTATGATTTTACAAGTGAATTAATGACATAAAGATTCATTATCTAATATCCAAGGCGCAATCAAATGGTCCAAGAGGCCTAGAAGGAGTTTTTACATTAAGCTCGTCAGGTGCAATTTTATACTGCCCTGTACAAAGTTGTGAGCTGAGAGCAATTGGTAATGAATCAAGGGAGAGTTATATACCAAACTATTTGTATGGATGTCCTCTACGACATGCTAAAAAATCACATCAATCGTACAAACGGTCTAAGAGATATGATAAAAACATCCAACCAAGTTGCAGTTGAAAGTTTCCTAAATTTTCCCGACCTTTGTCTGTTTCGTCTTTTTGAGGCCCTGAACGAACTCAAAACTCAAATCTTACCGAGGTAGGAGATAGCTGGTTGTTTGGGCATGAAAAAATTGGGGTAAATCATCAAAAACAGACTTTGTATGAAGATTTTATAGTGTTTTCAGTGAAAACCCTAAATCTGAATTTTCTAAGGACGAAATTTCACAAGAATTCTCTTGTTCGTCCAAATCTAAGGGGCTGATGCCCCCCACCTTGTACATATTAGGAGAGATAAAGCTTGTCCTTCTTAGTACAAAGTTGTTCATCTTAGTCTCAAGACTAAGCATGTGTGTCTGCGTCTCAAACAATCAAAGAGTACTATCAAACCCTAACTGGAAAAAGAGACGTTTTACTCTTTCACCCTTAACGTGTGAGCCTTGGAACAAAGAGTAAAAAAGTGGACTCTTGGCTCTTGTCCAAACTTGACATTTTACTCTATCGCCCTCAATGTGTGAGCCTTGGTACAAAGAGTAAAAACGTGAATGTCTTAACTCTTGTTCAAACTAGGCGTTTTAACTCTTTTACTCTGAGCTTGTGCTTCTTAGGTAAAAGTGGCAAGCTTGTGCGTCTTCACTCCAGAAGCAAACTCATGCATCAATGCCTCTTTTGTTTGAACAATGAGTATTACCCTTTTGCCCTCAGCTTATGTGCCTTAGTGCAAAAAGAAAACACATATGTCTTGCCTCTTCAACCAAAATTAGGTGTTTTACTTTTTTGCCCCGAACTTGTATGTCTTAGCTAAATAGACGAACTTGTGCGTCTGAGTTCTAATGGGCAAGCTCGTGTTTTTTGTTTCAATTGGAAAAACTAGTGTAGCTTAGTTAATCCTTTCAACTAGGGAGCTTTAACGTCAGCTTCTAATACTTGTTTATTAGGGTTTGTTGCATACATACAAATTTCAAAACCCTAATTTATTTGTCAAAGGCCATGCTAGGTGATAAGCACATTTGTTGTCTGATTTGATCTCATTTCTCTATTTTGATAATACTCATTTTGTACTTATTATTTTGTCATTTTATTATGTTTGTAGGTATTGTTGGAAGAATAAATAATCATGGAAAAATTGGCTAAAAAGTGTTAAAGGCACCCGAAAATTACTAAAGGCACACACCAGGAAATGATAAAGGCATCCAAGCTTTGGATACGTACACCCTTTCTTCTAAATTCAAAATAATATTTGGCTGGACATATTTCTCTCGACCCGTGATAGTTATATTACATGATTTTGGAGTTTATGACAAGGAATATATCTTGCCTTAGAAGAGTTTAAACATATATGGAAACCTCAACAGAATCTCGTGATAAGTTTGGGAAATATTCTTTCAAGATGTCAAAAGTTATACTCGGTGCAAAAAGAAACACATGGAAAAAATATTTAGGGAAAACGGTTATTCTGTTTCCATCTTCGTATTAATATGATCTCGAGCAACAACAAAAATAAAGAAAGAAAATCAGGGAAGATCGAGTTTCTTTTAAAAAGAAGTAAAAAGAATCAGCTCACCGATGGAGAAGATCTATGTGAATTAAATGGGGAGATTTGAGAGAAGATCGGGGTTGAATGTTCTAGTATAAATAGGAGTCGAAGATAACAATTGGAGGGGGGGTTTGGCTTTGGCCAAAAGTAAAGAAAATCAAAATCAGAAAAAATCTTCTCATGATGAAGAAGATAAAGAAACATGGCTATAGTTTTTTTTTGCCCAAAAAGTTTGAAGATTCTGTTGCTAAAGCTTTCATTCTTTGCAACATTTATCTTTAGTTTGTAACACATAATTTGTAACAACGAGTTTGTAACGCCAATACACGTTGCAAACTCACTGCTTTTATTATTTTCTCTTCTTTTCACCTTTGTAAACATTTTTGAGCCATGAATCAATATTTTGAGAGTGTTTTGAGCATGATGAGCTAAAACCCCAGCATTGGGATAATGGAGGAAGCTATTTTTCACATTTTTTTGGCAGCTATATTTCGATTCTTTATGACTTTTTGCACTTATTTTAATTGTTTCATGATATTTCTTAATTGGTTGTATTTTAATTTGATGGGTCATGCTTAACAAAAGTGTTTTGATGGGCCATGCTTAGGATTTACAATCAATTTTTTAAAAATCTAATTTTGACAAACAAAAAGAGTCCACAAAAGAGCTTAAAAGGTTGAGAATCAATATTTGTACCACATGAATATGAAAATCGATGGAATTCTAAGTCCCGGTCTTTCATAATATTGCTACCATCTTTTGTATATTTATTAGTTTAGAATTAAAATTAGGTCTAAAATCGAGTCTTCACAAGTCCGAGTGAATGATACTTTTCTTACCACTATTACAACCACATCAATTTTTGGCGCCGCCGACGCGGATTTGTTTTTAGGTTAGGGTTTTAGATTATTATTATTTTTTTAGGTTTACTTTTTAATTAGTTTAGGGTTTTTATTTTTATTTTGTGTTAGGTTTTACTTGGGTATTTCTCTTAGCTTTGTTGTGCAGGTAAAATTTTACAATTTATTATGGAAATTGCCTACAAAAAAAGGTAAGTAGTGTACCTCAATTTTATTTTTAGATTTTTTGTTAATTTTTATTTCTTTTATTTGTATATATTTCTCTTAGATTTTATTTTATTTTGTATATAAAAAACACTTTGCACACACCAATTACATCGTCAGACTACCGATTTTAGGAAAACCCGTGGATAAGTAGCTGAACCCATGCCTTTGGGCCTGATGGGAGTTACCAGCTGAAATTCCACAAGCCTTAGCCTCGTACCTTTGACCATTCTTTGACTGTAGGTATATTCTGCTAAGGTAACCTGAGCTTACCTGTTGTAGTCAACCTTGCATTTGCCTTTGCACGTGCGATATAAAAAAAATCGAACTGGTATTATGAGGACCAATATAATAAATATCGGCATGAATTTCAAAATGGACATTCCCCGTACTATGACCATAGTGTGGATAGTACTTGGGACCACTACCAACTTTCTGAAGGTTATGGTTCATACCATGGCGATCCTAATTACTATTCGTACGTGCACCAGTCATATAAACGGGAAAACGAGCAAAATTCGAGTTCTTTGTCTTTGAAGGATGCCCTTGAGAAGTTGCAAGCTAGAACTAATTCTTTCGAGAATTCCATGAAGCGAATGGGATTTTCTACTCCTTATAATGACCCAAATACCATTCTAGAAAGATCAGTAAAGTTGTTACGACCTAGTACTCCTTATGAACCTATTATGCCTATAGAAGAATCACTCAAGATGTTGACTGAGAATACAAATAGGTTTTGTGTTAAAGACGAAAGAAAGGATTGCTCAAAATAATCTTAATTGCCAAAATAGTATTGCCAATTTTACCCTTGATACTAATGATGAATATTTACCTAATTTAGAGGACGAGGTTGGAACTGAAGACACTACTTATTAGATAAGGTTCAATCATCTTCATATTATTATGATGAGGAGGATACTGTTGATGAGGAAATTGAAATCCGTAGTCATAATGGTGAGGAAATGTTTTACAACAATTGAGCTTCACGATAATAATGATGTTCTAGTTTCAATCCCAATAATGATGATGATTATTTGCCTATTCAAGAGGAAAAAGATTTAACCAGAGATACCATTATTATAGATGGTGAAATATTTCCTTGTTATTATGAAAACGATGATGGTTTAGAGGAACGAGTTTATCCCGAGACTAGTGTTTTAGAGTCAAACGATTCAGGAACAATAGTCTCAAACGAAGAAGATAGACTCGTGGAGATCTTAAATATGAGTGAGGATGCACCACCTGATTATAACTTAGAAGAAGCAATTGACTATTTTCAGGAATCTGCAGACCTAGAAATTAGGGATATTGTGACTAGTCTTTCTAGAGACACCAAAATTCTAAGTTTGAGGTGATTATCATTCTCCCCGTGCTTTTCCTTTAACTATTATAAAGGTCCCTCACTTGGGACTTGACATTTGTGCCTCTACCTTTTTAAGAGATTATCTTCAAGAACTATTTCCCGAACCTAATATTGTTTAAAAAGAAATTCAGTCGTTAGAAACCCATCCTCTGATTGATGTGGTTTACCTAGGCGATAATACTATAATTGACTTTGTTGTCCCACCAAAATTTTATTGACCAAATGTGGGAAATTTTCAACTTCAAATGCGTCAATTCTTAAAATTTGGAACCAAATCCGATTATTTTAGAAAATTTGAATCGACACATTTTCTTAAAAATGACCACCACTTTCATGAACTCCATTGTGGTCAGCTATTTGAGTCAAATTCAATTGACTTCAAGGATCCGCAATTATTCAGATTATTCTTATATGATTCGTAAGTTGTGACTAATCCTTTCTTGGTTTGGCTGAAGACTTTAAACTTAGCGCTCTATGGGAGGCAACCTATATGCTTTTGGTACACGATGCTGGTAAGATCTTTCCATATCCCTATTATGTTGATTGTTTATTATTTGTTCATTCTTTTATTCATTTATCTTTAGAACATCGAGGACTATGTTCAATTTAAGTTTGGAGGTAAGGGAGAAAAATCTAAAAAAATTAGTTGTACCAAAAACACCAAAAATCTAGAAATTTGTGAACAATTCAGGATGACACTGACCATTCTAAGTAGATGGAAACAAACTTCTTGGTTGTAGGAGTTGAGGGACCAAGCTAAATGGTCTGTTCATAAAAGGACAAAGCTCAGGTGTCAGAAATAACATGATAGTCGTCACTATATCTCGGAGTCGTCACCAAATCACGTTCTGCTTCTATTTTTGCAACTTTTTGTGTTTCTCTAAGTGATTTGGTGGGGCACTAGTATCGACTTGTTGTCGCTAGGATGAATTAGAATGATTGAGATCAATCCCTATTATTTCAATTGAACTTGACCAATATATAAAAAAAAGACACTTGGATAGCAATATGTGTATGTTCTCTCTGTCTCTGTCGCCTAAGCAAGTGTGGAACGCAGGATCCATGAGAACTATCATGTATTTTACTGACAAAGAGCATGCGCTTAGATTCAAAAGATCTAATCATGTTGTCGAAAAAAATAAAAACAAAAAATAATTATATATATTCAATAAATCGACCGTTGGGGCCCTTGTATATACCAGCTGAGTTGATACTAGAATTAGGATTCAGACCAGTGAGTGCGTATCTCAATCCATTAGAGTTCATCTTGGCATGATGTTTATACAAATATTTTGGGAAACACCGTTCACCTTAGTCAACATACGCACACTTTTATCTCCATATCCATCTTCTTAATCTATTCTTGTGATTGTGGTATGTTAGATCCCGAGTATCGTGGTCCATTGTACGACTTTCTCAGTAGTGCTTTGTTTACTTATATATGAATATTAGTACACTCGAGTGCAAACTCGTGTACAACAATTGGATTCAAAACAGGGTAATTCCTCCTATAGTTTTTTTGTGGCAAAAAAGGTTGAAGATTCTGTTGTTAAAGCTTTCAATCTTTGCGACATTTATCTTTAGTTTGTAACACATACTTTGTAACAGCAAGTCTGTAACGCCAATACACCGTTGAAAACTCGCTGCTTTTATTATTTTATCTTCTTTTCACCTTTGTAAACACTTTTGAGCCATGAATCAATATTTTGAGAGTGTTTTGAGCATGATGAGATAAACCCCAACATTGGGATAATTTAGGAAACTATTTTTCACACTTGTTTGGTAACTATATTCGATTCTTTATGACTTTTTACACTTATTTTTAATTGTTTTATGATTTTTATTAATTGGTTGTCTTTTAATTTGATGGGTCATGCTTAGCTTAAGTGTTTTGATGGTCCATGCTTAGGATTTACAATCAATGTTTTAAAAATCTACTTTTGGCAAACAAAAAGAGTCCACAAAAGAGCTTAAATGGTTAAGAATCAATATTTATACCACATGAATGTGAAAATCGGTGGAATTTTGAGTCACAGTCTTTCATAATATTGCTACCATCTTTTGTATATTTGTTAGTTTAGAATTAAAATTTGGTCTAAAGTCGAGTCTTCACAAGTCCAAGGGAACGATTCTTTTCTTATCACTGTTACAACCACAACACTAGGTCTCATTCATATGTGTGGCCCCTCACACACATGTTTTTATGCGTGGCCTCTCACACATATATTTTTGTATGTGGCCGCACGTACATTTTTTCTCATGCTCAGCAGCATACACTTGTTTTTATAAAATAAGCATGTCAATGTAAAATTGACTAAGTTGGGCATACTGCTCCTTATACACAAATAAATACATATTTATTTTAGTTTGCTAGACTTATCAACCTAGTCAAGCAAGACATGTCTTTAGTCAAAAACTAAGTAAGTCTCACTCGACTTAATATTATGAGTAGTGCTCAAGACTACAATATTTACACGAGACATCAAATGTCACAAATGTGGGGATACTCATTAAGGTTTTGGTCTGGCGGTCTATGGCATATGGTGCAACAATGCACCCACTACAGAGAAACTCTAGAAAGTTCGATCAACAATTGAGTAGTTGAATGGTAAATTGAGTAACCAACTATTAAACCTCAATCGAAAGTGGAGAGCATTTGTCAACACCTTCTCCACCTTCTACACTTCACCACTACTCAACCATCGACACTTTATTTTAGAGAAGAGGTCAGGTGAACGGTTACAATAACTATGACTATAAAATGGATTTCTTAATCTATTGAATTAGGAAGTTGAACTATGAGATAAGTCTAATATAGAACAATTCAAGTTGAACAACTCAATCATTCAACCTTCTCACACAGAGAATTGTCCATAGTTATTCACACCTATTACATCCCACAGAGTCTGATACTTTGACCTCAATTCTTCTCCCGCTTCCCTCCCTAAGACTAACCCTTTTTTTCTCATTTGTGACTGAAGCAAGACTGGAATGGCCATTGCTTGGTTTAGGCCAAGATTGTACAGATTGATCTCTCGAATCTAAACAAAGTACTTCAACAATACAAATGTTTAAGGATTGACGAATTATCACCTGCTCACCCCACTTTTACTAAATTACCCTTCAATTCGTTTTCCCCCACAAACAACTGCTAACAATAAATTGAAGGCCATTGATTATTCCAACCACGTTTCTTTTTGTAAGATAAATATTATATTTATGTTGTTTATGGAGGGAGGGTATTTTTGATATTTGATATGGTTATTCAGTCCCCTCTTATCACATTTAGGACATTTGAATCCTATGCATCCCTCAAAACTAAAAGGGTGCATCCCCAATAATAGGTTTATTTCTCATGTCTCTTACATTGTAACTATATATTCAGGTGATGTTTGTAGTTCGATATGCTTGGAATTTTCGAACTGAATTCTTATCCAACAGACGATTCACATTTTGGCTTTGTCTGATATCCACACAAAGTTTTTGCTTTAAACTTGAACATTTACATTTTCAACCGAATGTACTTAGAGGTTATAGGTGTGAAAGCATTTGATCGTCTTGTCGGGGACATGAGTCATGACTACGTACTACAATTTGCAGGAAAAAAAAATCATTTTATAAAATGATATTACAACAAAAATTGGTTTTTGTTTTCTGCAAATTGTAGTACATAGTCATGACTCATGTCCCCGACAAGAAGATCAAATTCTTTCACACTTATAACCTATAAATACGTTCGGTTGAGTCATGATCGATCGCTTTCCGTTAAATGACCAAATTTATACGGGATAAAGTTTAAAATACCCCAGAATGAGAGACCACGTTTCAGATTTGGGAAAATGTCTCGTTCTGTTAGATTTTTTATCCAACTCGGTTAAATCACACGTGTGGAATCATACATACGAGAAACAAATACACCCTTTAGAAAAATGCCTTCTTTCATGTATTTTAAGGTTTCAAGGTTTAGAGTTCAAAATTAAGGGTTCATCATTGTTGTTTTTTAAGAAAAAAAAACTAAATTTGTTGCTAATTTTTTTTCCTGACCATCGAACCATTTGGTCGAAACTAAAATAAATAATAATAAACCCGGAACCCTAAACACTAAACACTAAATCCAAAACTCTGAAGGGTATATTTATCTTTTTCTTTACATGTGTGATCCCACGTATGTGACTTAAGCGGGATGGAAAATCTAACATAAGGGATCAGTATTCCAAATATAGAGCATTCTACCATATACATATATGTGAATTTCGCAACGTGTTATCTCATTTTGGAGCAATATACCGTATACATACATATGCGCCTTTAAAATTGTTAGTTTTCCTAACTCTTTACGTGTTAAGATTTTTGAAGTTACATCAAAACCTTTAAAGGGCTAACTTAATAGTGCGCCCACGTTGAACGGTGAGAAAACCCACCTCACCATTCAACGGTGAACACTACCCACCCTTAATATTTCTTAAAATCACAATTGGTAAAAGGAGGACGACTCCTATCTTTTCTCATAAAACTTTCCATCTTTCCACAATTGATATATGTTAATATCTTCGATATAGTTGGATCTTTTTTATCGTTAAAAAGAAAAAAACCAAAAAATTTCCGACTAAATCTCCTCCACCCAATTAGTTTTTCTTTTCCGGACGTATTATTGGCCTTAGAATAAGATATATATTACAGGGAAAGCTACAGTGACTAAAGGGAAAAATGAATTTTTCAACAGGGATCGACTGAAAGTCCATAGATGGGGGAAATAACCTCAGGTCTGCTAGCACTTTTTCTTCTTCCACCACGAACCCACAGACCCATCAATGCACCACCTTCAGTGGCGAATCCATAGCAAAAGTTCTATAGGGGCAAGGCAACTCTTTTTCTCAAAAGTTACCAAAACAGAAAACTGCGAACCATTATTAAAGTTACAATTAGGGTTACATATAAGAAAATTTAATAATTTTTGCAAAAAAAAACACAGTAGTGATCTTGATTTTTTTATTTTTTACAATCGTGAGTAGTGATCTTGATAACCATTTACTTAGACCATGAAAAAGTAAGCTAATATCTAATTATTTGCTATGATCTATTTTTCCTTTTTTTATTTTTTTGAAGTAAAATTAAAAATTATCTAACTAAACTAAACCTTAAACTCGAAAATATTGTCTTGAAAACATTGTAACGGAGTTTTGGGGTATCGTTTCTATTTAATTTGGGTGAATAAGAATCAAAATTTGTTTAAATTCCTCTATTTCAGGTAAAGATAAATATTATTGGTAGGGAATTAAATGTTTATTTTTTCCGAAGATATAATAAGGTATATTTGGATATATATGATTAATATTCTCTCCAAAATTTAGTGGGGGGAAGGGACCCCACAATCCCCTTACTAGATTCGTCAGTGACCACCTTCCTTACCAGTCATGCTTCCTTCGTGAAAAATATTCATGTTATCTCTCTATGAAAAAACCATCTTCTAAAATCATTTTAGTTTTATTTTTATAGCTTTAGTTTTTTTTTTTGTACAGAAAATAGATTGATCAGGTTAGATCATCTTCTTTTAGGTTAATAATCGATAATCAGTGTTTTCTTTGGTTTTGGATAACTAATTGATGATTATAAGAAACAATGGTATTTCAATTCAAGATCTAATTGTATAATCATCGATTGATAAAATTGTTGGTGTTATTTATTAAGTTCGATTTCGACACGATCATGACCAAGAATAGTGAAATAGCTGAATCCAAAAGGATATTCATAACTATGGCTTACCAAATGGAAAAACAATTGGATCATGACTGATGAAAAGTCGAAAAATCTATTAATTGTGAAGGTAATATGTACAAATATTCCTTCAGGAGAAAAAAAAACACAGTACAAAATAACATAAGGGGGACATTACATAGAAATTTATTTCCTTATTTATTTGTTTATTTCATGCTCAAGTGATCCAATATCAACTTTTTTTTGACCATAAGTCATTTTTCCCCTTATCATTATAGCTTTCCCAATAACAAAATCTAGATAAATATTCCATCAACTCATTTAATAGAACAAGATGATAATAATATAGATATTTGTTTAATGAACTTCAAATAGTTCGGTTGCGGTCATTCACATCAGTCAAACTTTGACCTAACTTCTTTAAATGTACCATAATACCAATTGTAACCCTTCAATCTTTAGTCATGAAGATTTTTCTGAAGAATAATATACATTGATACTCTATTTAGTAGTTTCGATTCTACCATATGTGGAGCACCAGTAATTTGTTCACATACTCATTTGTTAGTGGATATGTATTTAGATCAGGTACCATGGTAAGATAGGAATATGGGAATTATTACCTCACACACGACCTAAAGAGAGAAGAGGAAGAGAAACCACTATAGTATTTCTTACGAAACAACCAGCCATTAATCGTTCAATCTCTGATTCAATGCGACATTAAAAGTGGGGCTTTGGTTGGATTTGAGTTTGGGTCCGAATTGTTAGATTTTTGGATTAATTTCATGCAAAGAAGAAAATGGAGTCGATGGGTTAAACTTATATCTTCCAACACCAATTCATGCCCGGTATGTGCTCGAAGAAAGTTTCGAAAGAAATATTTCCTTCGTAATCAGTCTTTATAGCACATTCACCAGATTTGATTATAAGATTATTACCAAAAAAAATATTTCCTTCGTAATCAGTCTTTTAGAGATGACATCATGGAGTCTACAATCAAATAAAATTTTTTTCATCGAACCCGATGCGTAGCACGGGTTACATGCCAATCAACAATCTAAAAACTCAATATCATCCCTCACTCCAGAATAGAACTAGCGCTGGTGGTAAATAATCCCATCATCCCGCGAACGTAGGTTTTAACACCGAACAACGTAAATCTCCTGCGTTTATTGTTATTTCTTATTGTGTGAGTTTTAATCTTAAGGTTCAGGTGGAAGACGTAAAAAAGTGCTTTGGGTTGATCTTGGATGTGTTGTGGGATTTCCTGTAACTATATTTTGGCGCTAGAAACAGGGAAGTCTTGAATTTATCCTACCTTTTGTTCTAAAATTCAAGAGGTTTCATAAGGTTTGTTTCATTTTTAATAGACATATAGATTTTTGCTAGATCTAGAGTTTTATACCTTCAAACGTAAAAAAATAAAAAAAGTTTATATCTGAGTTTCTAAGAGCAAGTCTCTAGAAAAACAGTAATCTAAGAAGGGGAGTTCCGTAATATTTGTGGTTTTTCAAAGAACAACTCATAGTTTTGGGTAATAATTTTTTTGAAATCTTGAAGTTTTGAGCTTCGTAGGAAAAATATAGGAAAGGGATTTTGGATTTTGAAAAGGATTTTAAAACAGGATATTCCGTTTTTATCAAGTCTACACCAAAAGGAATTTATTATAAAAAAATAATATTATTTTTAGTGGATAAATTATAAGTAGTTAGGTAATCTTTTTTGGAATCTACCTATGATCTGCTGCAAAAATCATTGGCTTAGGTTAAACATTAGGTATTGATAGGAGGTTGTCGGATCTAGGGTTTATAAAACTAATTTTTCTAATCACAATCATTGGATCCACATTCAATATCGTGAATCGTAGGGGCCACTGGTAGGAACTCGTTAAAGGAGTACAGAAACATCATTTTTATTGTGCAGAAACCCTAGTGAGTAGCGACGGTGTCAAAAGCAGAAAAAGAGGTCCAAAGAAGAAGCACTAAGGTAAGGAGCAACAATGTAATGAACCAAAGGAAATACCGTCAAGTGGACGAGACAGAAGGAAGGAGTGGTGATGAAGAAAGAAGAGTGGTTCCCGAGCGAAGTGTTTCGTTACAAAATATTAACGAGGAAGAAGCCAGAGAAGAATCCCACATGTCTAGTGATAGGGATCAGTCTGATGATGAACAAGAGTTGACAATGGAAGAAATGAAATCTAAGCTCGTAAAAATTAGAGAGGCAAAGAAGAAATTAGCCCAGGATCGGGAGCTACTATGAAAAAAAATACCTAGAAAAACAAAACCTAAAATTACAGGAAGAAATTCCTGAGAAGTCAGAGTCATCAGTAGCGTATAGCACAAGTAGCGAGATCCGAATAAGAAACGAAGAGGAAATCGTGGGGATAGTCAGGAAGATGGTGATGCGAGAAAGCGTCAAGAAGAAACAGAACATCAGGTGAAGGGAGCCAAGGAGACAAATGTGAATCAAGAGGTGATAAAGGAACTAAAACATATGAGAGCCATGATTTAAGGTTTCCAGAACAACGGAAAGGGCCAACAATTGACAGATGCATTAGCAGAGGAGAAGCGATAACCTTTCAGTATAAATATTCTGTATGTATCCCTGCTACCTAAATGCACAATGCCAACTTTCGGAAGCATCTTCGATGGAACTGGGAACGCTATACAACATATTAAGGCATATCAATGATCGTTATTGCAATGGGAACACAAAGATAAAGTGATGTCCAAATACTTTCCAGCAAGTTTAAAGGCGATGCTTTGGCATGGTTTGACGCACTTCCAGAATGATCAATCACATCATTTCGAGAATTGGAAAAAGTGTTTCTGCCTACATGCACAATAATTTGCTGAGACCGGGAGTTAAAAAATTATTCAGCTTGAAGCGAAAACCAAGTGAAAGTCTGCGAAGCCTATTAAATAGGTGAAGGACATTGTGTAGCGAAGTTATGGGTCACGAGTCTGAAACAAACTTGGTTAGGGGTTTCGTAAATACGTTGTTCCCAACTGATCTGTTGTATATGGATATATTCAATAACAAGAATACGTTAACCTTGCAAGAACTTCGGGAGTTTCAAGAGGAATATATAGCTTTGGAGGAGATACAAAGAGAGGCAGCTTCGTAACCTGTAGTAATGAATGAGACCATTTTCCGAAGTTAACCAACAACTCAGCGAAACACAAATGCAATTGGTGAGTACCACAGGCAGACTACGGAGATATTTATTGGGAAAAACAACGACGAGTACCTCAAAAAGATATACGATCAAGAAGGGACTGGGCGAACAATGATACCGGGAGATTCCAGAGACAATGGGAGCATCCCTCTTGCCGAGGAAGATTCGACAATCAAAGATTTGGTGCACAGAGACCAAATGCTCCAGATTTGAAGACCTAAGGCTACCTAAATTGAACGCAACATTATCAGTGATCTTGCAACATATTGAAAGAACGGAGTCTGTAAGTATTTCGTATCCACACAATAGAGGGGTGGAACCACTCCCCCTCCAGGTATAGTAATCAATTTTGTGAATATCATCAATTTCATGACCATACTACTGATAATTGCAGGAATGTGCAAAAGATAGTATTACGGTTGATAGAAAAGGGAAAACTTCAAAATTTCTTGGGAAATCTACCATCTCCACCACCATTACGGGCGGAACCAGTGGTGCCACGAGTGCATAGAATTGAAAATAAACGAGGAACCAATTTCTTACGATGCAATTCAATCATTCATTCGGCGAGGACTGAGGCAAACTTTTATAGCAACATCATGGGCAGGGTGCATAAGCGAGACCGTCATGGAAAAGGGATCTTCAGTATTGAGAAAGCCCATCCCTTGGAGAAATGGATGGCACAGCCAATCGTATTTTCAGCATCCGAAGCACCTGAGAATGAGAAATCGCGTACAGATCCTTTAGTGGTCACTTTGAAAATGAACAAATGGGCAGTGGACAAAGTCGTGGTGGATATCGGAAGTTCAATGGACATCCTTTTCTACAGTACATTCAAGCGAATGAACTTACCGGATTCTGTGCTTATCCCGTTAACCTACAAAATTTACGGATTCAATGGGGCACCCTCAAGGCCGAAGGGAGAGTTCACCTTGGTAGTATATTTTGGAAAGTTGGAAACTATAACTACTTTCTGCGTAGTTGATGTTGAGTCACCCTATAGTGCGATCGTTGGAAGACCATGGGTCCATGGAATTAAAGGAATAGCCTCCACATATCACCAAAGTTTGCGTTTTCCAACACCGGATGGGGTGGCTGAAGTAAAAGGAGATCCCTTCGAAGCAAAATATTATAATAAAGTGGATGTTCGCCAATATGATGAACGAGGTGATAAGACCAACGAAGAAAAGAAGTTAAAGAAGAAGCAAGCTAAAGAGAGCAGGAATGAACAAAAAAATGCAAGTGTACGATGTAAATGCAGCAAGAGGAAATGAAATTTCGAGTGAAGACACAAAGAAGGAAGGTTTGTCAACATAGCAATTAAAGGGCCCAACTTCCCTCGGAGAGCCAATAATGAACTTCACAGCAGCAGAACCTACTCGAGATGTAAACTTAGGATCTGAAGAAGAGCCAAAGGTGGTCAAGACAGGTATGAAGCTAAGTGAGAACTAGGGAAAAAGGTTGGAAAATTTATTGAGAGAGTATGTTGACATATTCGCATGGAAGATGGAGGACATGCCAGGAATAGATCCTTCAGTAGATTGTCACAGGTTGGACATCGAAATCTGTATTGACTTCAGTGACTTAAACAAGGCTTGCCCAAAAGATAGTTTTCCTCTGCCAGATATATCTCAAATGGTTGAATCAGCGACGGAATACGAAATCTTCTTTCTCATGGACGGGTACTCAGGTTATAATCAGATACCGCTCTCCAAGGAAGATCAGGAGCATACTTCTTTCTTTACTCCAAGAGGATTATACTGTTACACAAGAATGCCTTTTGGGTTGAAGAATGTAGGGGCTACTTACCAACGAATGGTAGAGAAGTTATTTGCTCGGTGGGTGCATTCCACATTGGAAGTATATGTAGATGATATGTTGGTAAAAAGTAAATTGTATGAAGATCATGTACGAGATTTGAAGGAGATTTTTGATCAAATGCGCAAGTTCAAAATGAAAATCAACCCTGCGAAGTGTATCTTTGGTGTTCGGGAAAATTCTTGGGATATATAGTGTCAAAAAATGGGATAGAAGTTGATCCGTAAATGTACAAGCAATCAGGGACATGCCATCACCAACAACGTTGAAGGACGAGCAAAAACTCAATGGTCAGCTCGCAGCTTTAGGAAGATTCATTGCTAGATCTTCGGATAAATGTAAGCCATTTTCTGACACATTAAAGAAATGATCGAAATTCACATGGACAAAGGATCGTGAACATGCACTTCAAAACATTAAAGAATACTTGGAAAAGTTGTCAGTGTTACAAAGACCTGAACCAGGGGAAACAACTCTTGGTGTATCTCGCGGAAACTTCGGATGCCATCAACGCAGTATTGGTCTGAATGGATGAAGGTGTCGAAAAACTAATATACTACATCAGCAAAACACTTAGGTCAGCAGAAAGAAACAATATGAAGATTGAACAATTGGTATTGGCGTTAGTATATACGACTCAGAATCTCCGAACCTACTTCTAGGCTCATCCCATTAAGGTAATGACGAAGACACCTATTGAGTCAGTACTAAAAAGTTCTCAGCGAGTTGGAAGAGTGTCGAAGTGGAACACGCAAATAGAACAATTTGGTGTAGAATATGGAATATTGACATATGCCAAATCTCAAGTTTTTGTCGACATGCTAAATTTGGAGGAAGATCTCGCAGATCCCAAATATTTGCTTAAAGAAGATCATCAATAGAAATGTTGGCCTAATTCCACACCGGTTATATCGTATAGCCCTTTTAATGTGTTGACGGAACATGGTAGCACATTCATATTTTCCTCTGGCAGAAATAAAACTAAAAAAGGAATTATTTTGATTCCACTATCTCTTTCTCAACTCGTCTACTTGAATCATATTTTTTCGGATATCAAGTAATCACATAATATCCCCATCTTTTTTATCTCTTCTTTGGTATTCAGAATATAGTAACCGATTTAAAAAAATCTAAGTAGATGGGATATATATGCTGACGGGTCCTCAAACAACGAAGGAAGAGGAATTGGCATAGTATTTACTTCACCAAGAGGTACGAGGATTGTCCGATAATTTCGGCTAGAATTTTCGGCAACTAATAATGAGACTGAGTACAAAGCAGTAATACAAGCACTCAGATTGGAAATTGAAATGAAACTTGATGACATCAGGCTTATAAGTGATTCACAGTTGGTGGTTAGGAAGATAGAAGGAAGATATCAAACATTTGACCCCTCACTGATAAGTTATCGAAAAGTGGCAAGATATTATATATCTCAGATCCCGAATATCAAGTGGCGACACATCTTTCGAAAGGATAATAGATTGGATGATGTATTGGCTTTCGTGTCGTCGATAATGAGTGATCCTGAGACTACTTCGGTGCAAGTAGAATGGTTACGATATCCGTTAGAAGAACAGGTGGTAGCAAGTATGGAGACATTGGCAATAAACAGGGGCGACGATGAAGTAGTGGATGATTGGCGAATCCCAATTCATGAATACCTGAGCGAAGGGAAACTGTCCCGATCCAGATTGTAAGCTAATAAAATCAAAATTAAATCTACAAACTATCAACTGCGTTAAGGAATTTTGTATCGTCAGTCTTTTTCATGGGTCATTTCTATGATGCTTATCTAAAGAAAAGGGAATGAAAATCCTAAAAGCCATACACTATGGAGATGCAGAAAACATAGTGGCACAAGATTATTGGAAAAAAAAAGAAAAGGCTCAAGGATACTTGTGGCCCTATATGTATGATGATGCGAAGGAAGTAACCCAGAGATGCGAAACGTATGAGAGATTTGGTAAAAATATTCATGATCCAGCGATAACTTTGCATTCGGTGCTTAGCTCATGGCCATTCGTAAAATGGGGAGTTGATATTGTTGGGCCATTAGTTCCAGGATCAAAGAAAATGAAGTATTTGATCGTAGCTACAGATTACTTCACCAAATGGGTAGAGCGAAACCATTAAAAAACATTGGAGAGAAAGATGTGTTTGCTTTTCTATTTGAGCATATTATTTGCAGGTTTGGCATACCAGCAGAAGTTGTCTCGGACAATGGGAAACAATTCGAGGGGGAAAGCATTGCTATGTTGTTCCATGCATTCAAGATTCAATAAGGAAAGTCAACCCCGATATATCCAGAAAGTAATGGACAAGCTGAAGCAAAAAACAAAACTATTGCAGACAATCTGAAGAAAAAGATGGATAGAAAACATAAGGAATGGTGCGAAGAATTGCACAATATGCTATGGGAATACATAACGACCCAACGAAGTACAAAAGGGATGTCTCCGTTCCATTTGATGTATGGGTTAGAAGCGTCCCTCCCCACGAAAGTCATGATACGACAACAAAAAGAGAGGCATGGATTAAGAATCTCACTTCAGATCTAATATTATCCAAGTTGGATGATTTGGAGGAGAATCGAGAAAGAGCATTGCAACACATGAAAAATTATCACATCAGACTTGCGAGAGAATATAATAAAAAAGTCAGGATGCGAGACTACGAGTCAGGCATGATGGACTTACGAGAAATACCGTCATATCAAAAGGGACCTAGGGGCAAGCTAGAACCAACATTGGAAGGACCATGCATTGTGAAGCAGATTGTTGGTAGTGGAGCATATGAGCTGGTGGATCATGAAGGACAAAAGTTGGATCATCCATGGAATCCTAAGTACATCAAAAAATATTATCCATAAAGCTGATGACGAAGATTCTCGAAGAAGGTACGACGAGACACTTAAAATAAGTGCATTAAAATTCATAAAACCTCTATTATAGGCTGGAACCCCACATGATGTGATCTGAAAAACGCCTACGAGGCAAGGGAAGTCAAAACATGAGACCTACAATTCACCCAAGAGGCAAGAGGCAAACTTATAAGACCTATGACACATATTATGGTGAGGTTCTAGGATCTTTCGCCTAAAAAGGCAAGAAGCATACTGAGTAAGACCTACGAGGGGGCGGTTAAGACTTCATTAGGAGGTCGATAAGACCTCATACGCCAGAGGAAAGAGGCATTTAAGACCTAAATTTTGTTGAATATTGTCGGGTTGTGGTTCGCTGCTTCTCGCCGCATGATAGCCCGACAAAAGACATTCGACAAGAGGTATAGACTATGCAAGAGGCGCCGAGGTATAGTTTGAGGCATGGGTGCCCCATACGTTTGAAGCGTGACCAACCATTTCCATATGGCCAAGTCCTTGATAGTTTATGCCTAGTCCCCAAAACACCCTTTCTAGTTGTTGCATAACGGGATGGAGGGAGCTAAGTACTATCTACCAGAAGTAAGCTTCCTTGAACGGGAAGCCAGGGGGAACATAAAGGGATGGCACCCTCCTCTAGGGAGCTGAAGTAGCCTGATAAGGCGAGGTTTGATATCTTATTGCTCATGGGAGTATTTAGACTCGCTTACCTCGCCGACAAAGTAAATGGCCATCAAGAATGCACCGCTTCATATAAAAAATATACGAGAACTAAGACTCGCAAGATTAGCGAATTTTGATCTAAAGAATTGAAGTAAACAACACAAGGAAGCATATCATTTTGATTAAGTTCTAAACAAGGACAATTTTAGCAAAAAAGTATATGTTCATTAACAAGAATTTTTCATCTTACAGGTAGAAAGTTAATGATTATCATCTAAAGTTACACCAGAAGAAGCAATTGTATAGAAAGACAAAGAGGAGCTAGGCTTGGAGATCTTTATCTTTCTTTTCTGGAGATTTGCCTTCGGAAGATCCTTCAGCAACAGTTTTCTCCAAAGGTTGTTCTTGATGAGGATGATCTTCGTTGATATCTCCTTTGGGATTAGCCTCTTCTTCGCCGGCAACTTGCTCGTCATCAGTTTTTTTGCAATATATTCGGTCTCCTCCTTGTTGTCTTCTTCTTCGTCGGAATGGATCTCGGGGAATTGCAAGACAACTCGGCGAGCCTTAAGTCTATCGCACAGATTATCGATGAATTTTATACAAACGTTATTCGACAAAGCCTGATAACCTTTCTTCAGTTGTTTGAAGGAATCTTTGTGATCTGCTTCAAATTGGTTAAATTCCGAGTCAAGATTTTTGTACTTCACCAAAAGATCCTCAAAATTCTGGGCTTCGGCGTCCTTGTCGGCATGAGATTTCTCCAAATCTTACCGAACTTGATTTAGCTCCTGGAGGATTTGTTTCATCTCTTCTCCTCTTTGTCTCTCAGAATCTGCAAAGAAAAAAAAACCGATTAACCAAGATTCCAGAAAAATCAGAGGCATTACGAAGCTACAATTGACCTTCTAAAGATAACCTTCTTTTTGTGAGATAACAATTTTTAAGGTTTCTTCAACATCTTCTTTTTTACTTGTTAGCTCAACGACTTTGCATTGGGTGTTAGTCAATCATGGCCTTTTCTGAAATACTACCAAATTGTGCTTGGTATTAGGCAATTATTGTATCCTTATCCTTCATTCGAATATCAGGTTTCAGCAGTACAAAGCTTGGCCGCAGAAGTATCCTTCCTTGCGAGAAACTTTTTCTTCTCAGCTCGCAGAGAATCGAGTTCGCCTTCAAGCTTTGTATTTCGGCGAATCAGTTCCATATTATTATGATCAAGATGTAAATTTAACTCATCTACGTTCTGGAGCTCGCGAACTAGTTAATCTATGCGATGGCCCATTCCAGCATCATTTTCTAATTCAAAATAAAAAAAATTAATTTCGCTGCCTATATTCTTTATTTTGTTCGCGCAAAATCTTAACTTCTAATTGGCTTTGCTCGGTAGCTCTTTGACGAAATTTGGTAGCGTTCTTCGGAGCATAACACACCTAAATATCAACTAGCGAAAACAAAAAGAATGAAAAGACTAAAATTTAAGGTGATGTAGCGAAGCTTACCACGAAGTTCTTCAACTCGTTTCCTTTGAGAATTTGCAGCAGCCTTCTCGGAATCCAATTCCACTTGTATCGTTTCTTTATCTTTTCTCAGATGCGAAACCTTTTCCTCCAGTCTAATGCAGTCCATTTCTGATTGACGAGCCTCCTCCAATAAAGCAAGCTTAAGATTATACTCTTGCACATCAAATATACATTAAGAAAGGAAGTTGCAAATGAAAAGATAAACCAAGGAAGTAATAGAAATTACCAATGTCAGTAGACCAGCCTGCTGAGCTCGAGTCAAAGAAGAAGACACGTTTCGCTTCCGAATCAAGATAACGAAAGGATTCATACAGCAAAGCCATCATTGCATTACAGACTTGCGAGGGTATATCCACTACCACTCGCTCTTTGATAGCTTTAAACATTTGCATCCAAGTGCTCATATCGCGAGAGTACTTGTATTGGAGAGCCTCTTAGACAACTCAGTATGTTCTTCAGCTTCTTTCTCAGGTCCCTGCAAAGATCCTTGCTTAGTCTCAGAAAGCTTTGCAGCTGCGGGTTTGAATTGAACCACTTCCAATACCGAAGGAATATCTGAAGCAGGCTTCGTAGAACCACTTAAAAAATCTCAGAAGGCACTGTTGAATCTTCATTCTTTTCCTCCTCAAGGATTTCTTCTTCAGCGGCTACGTTTTCAACCTCCTGAGGGATGGTGCCTTCCTTAGCCTGGGTGTCAACCACCTTAGTGGTTTTTAACAAAGCAGAAGCCTCCAAATCATCATCTAATATCATTGGCACCTCAAGAGAGGCACGAATCTTCGCAGAACGACGAGACTTCTTCGGAGGAGGACTACCCATTGACTCGCCAGACTCCTTATTCGTAACAAAATGAGCCGTCGTCAGATAAAGAATGGAGGCAGTAAAAGGGGAATCAAAAATGAAAGACGTATGTTCTTTACCTTCCTAGGCTCCGAAGACGAGCGTCTGCGAGACTTAGCCTCTGTCTCATTCGCAGCAACAACATCCTGGAACTGCGAAGGTTAGTGTCGAAGAAAGCAAAGAAGAAAATAACAGAGCAAAAAAATGGAAAAAAGTACCTCAGGAGTCTTATCGGACCATCCAAGGGTCCATGGTTCGTATCGAAGAAAGTTTTGATGCTCCCCAGAGAACTTTAGCGAAGAACATTGTCCGAATGTCCACCCTAAACCTAGGGGCCTTCAAGAATCAGAGGGTACTTAATCCAGTTCTCGTCACTGGACAGGCGAATGAACTTGTTGGTTTTGTTGATATTCGGTTCAAGTTCATGAAGAATGAGTTTCTTGTGGTCCTCGATATCCGCCCAGTTGAAGCGAATAGCCCATCTTTCGGCTCGACGGTCAAAGCGATTTTGGACGTAGTTTGGCAGAAATGAGCTTGCAGAATAGTCAGACGGAGTATAAGAATAGGCTTTGTCGAGAATGGTGGATTAGCCCTGCGAATGAGCTACGAACTCATTGAACAAGCGAATAACATTTCCTCTTATTTGAAATACACCTCGCTGGGGAAGCAGATGAGTCATAACCTCATAGAACAAGGGATTCACACCATTATAAAGACGAAATTGTAGACCAGACCGCAATTGACCTAAGGAAGTTATAACCTCTTCCTCGATCATTTTCACAGTCAGGTTAACTCCTAAGCCAGATCCTTCGAGAATGATTAGTCTAAGACCTCGCGGCTGAAATTCGGCGTTGAACTCAGCAACAGTTTTTATTCGCATGAATCTGAAAATCAAAATTAAAATAAAAGTTAGGATTAACTCAGAAGACGAAAAGTTAGAAGTATAATGGAGAAAAACTTGCCAACAGTAGGAATCCGAGGATAAGCAACATCTTGAGTGACGGCCATATTTATGTAGGAAGATGATTTGGAGAAATAAGGTTGGAACTAAGTCATTCAGAGATGCAGAATCATATAAGGAATGTCAGGAGTAAAGAAGATGGAGTTAATGGTGGATGCAGATCTGACAGAGAGGGAGAAGTTATGAAGGGAAGAAAAGTTAATGAAGAAGGAAACTGTTTAGGGAGATATTTATACCAAGTTAACCGGATGAAAAGGTGGAAAAACAGAAATTCGCTGGATGTGTCGGTCATAAAGTGCAAAATTGAAGTGCAGCGGTTTCCCGAAATTTTCGAAGACGTGGCGAGAGTTAAAGCCTTTTCAAATTCTCTTCCCATCCTACCCTCGTTCGGATGACAAGAGAAGAGAAAAAATATGGGGACAGAAAATCATCTCACCACGTGTTTGAATCTCAGCACATAAACACGAGAGAATCATATTTTAAGTGAACATCAAAGTAATACTCAGTAAACATAGGGATCTCCATCAGATACTAAAAGGGAGATGCGTGAAAAGCACTACCAAAGAATCAATGACTAAGTTTGAATTAGACAGCTGGGGCATTTAATGCGCGAACAGAGCGGTCACATCAGCTGTCTGTTAGCTGTCAGGATAAATGGCAAGATATTATTTGAAGAGTAGGAGATCAGCGAAATCTATAGCGAGGCCTATGGAACGAATCTAACAACGAAGTGAAATACTAGCGAAACAGAGTTCATCTCTGAGTAAGCTACAGAAAGATCATCTCGGCGAAGCCATCTATGTCCGAAGTAAAACGTACTCGAAGAAAATTGTATCCGAGGACTTGCAAATCCAACTCTAATTTTATATTTTGACTATAAATAGGCCTGTGAGTAACTGTATTAGGGTGGATCAATTCTGTAAGAGAGTAAAAGAGAGAATCTTTGTAAAAGATCATAAGATATCATCTGTGCTTGAGATCATCATCATACCATAGTGAAATCTCTCCCGTGGACGTAGGTTTGAACACCGAACCACGTAAATCTCCTGCGTTCATTGTTATTTCTTATTGTGTGAGTTTTAATCTTAAGGTTCAGGTGGAAGACGTAAAAGAGTGCTTTTGGATTGATCTTGGGTGTATTGTTGGATTTCCTACAACTACAGTATGATTCTGCAAAAGTTGTTAAAGTCTTGTAACTAAGTTGAGTCTTGTCCAGAAGAAGTCACATCACCGGGATGAGGCGGTACTTGTGATATTTCGGCTTGGGATGCATTTTATTTGACGGTTTTTTGGATGTTAAACTGCATTGGATGGGTTACTTTTTATTAGCATTGGAAGAACATCACATTATGGCAGCGTAACGTATCAGAGTCTAATTCTAAAGAAGAATAACAAGAGTATCTGGACAATAACAAGATACACTTATTCTAAGGAAGAATAACAACAGTATCTGGACAATAACTAACCATCAACATTAACAGTAGTTGTCAAATTTGAAGAAGCTCTTGGAACTGTTCTTAGATTCTTACTGAACTTCTTCGCAATGACGGCTTGTTCAGCGAAGCTAACTTTAGTTGGAAAATAGCGGAACCACAAAATCAGTTCCTCCAAAACCATACCATTCTTCCACAAAAACCATAAATTTGAACTCATTATTGCATCCCCGGAGTTGTTTAATCTCAACGAACTTGAGGTGAGACAAAGTGCACGGTGACGACAATCTTGCTTCCCAATCATCGTCGACATCTGCTATTCTCCTCTATATATAACAGAACAGTAACAAACAAACCAAAAAAACAATAATAAGGCAAACATATGTTAGGGGTTACTGACACTGTCACGTATAGTTTAGACTACATAGTGATAGACTTACGAACATCTGGATGAATATATAAAACATTTCTTGTTCTTAACAGGCAGGCAGAAAGATATCAAGATACTAAGAGTTCGGAATTTCCTCCTTCGATATAAGAATAAGAGATTCTAAATTAGGAGAGATCTTGAGTAAGTATGTTATCGCACCCAAGCAGCCTCTAGTAAGGTACGTTGTGAGCTTCAACCATTGTAGATTACGAAATTGAGGGGGGTGACACTGTGTTAAATCCGGCGCTTTTGATAGAACCTGGACAATGGATATAAAACTCACTTTGGTAATGTTGCACATACATCCCTACAAGGCTAAAAATTAGAAACTACCAACTAAATTGCAAAATGAATAGGTATACAAGGAAACACATGTTTAAATTTGCTATCTCTTACTAGGTTACATCTCAAAAATTTGAAGGCTTACCCCTGGTAAAACCTAATAACAGGAACTTAACAATTCACTAGCTCCTAAGTTGTCATCATTGAGCTTCAAAGAAGTTGAGCTACGAATTTTTAAGTATAATAGACCAGGTTGAGACTATGTTTCTACTTTCCAAACACGGGTCTAAACTAGCTGTAGCAAAGGAACCTAAAATCATGTTTTACAAAAAGACTAATGGTGGAAAAAGTTCGCATACCTTATAAGATCCTGGTTAAATTGGGCCTACGCGATTTATTTTGATCTTACAACTAAAAGACAAAATAAGGTCATTATAAAGTAAATGCCAAAACCCCTTATCCAATTATTTATGTGAATGCCTAATTTATCCCATGGTTAATTAGTGTTAATTAATTCAATTAGTAGTTCTTTAATCGTGTTAGTTGTGAAATCAACTAGTGTTAAGTAATCATCAAAACTTGTAAAAATCTCAGAAATTTTGATTTTTTTTAAGTTAATCAACCCAGAATCGGTGGATACGATGGATAACGTATGCCGATTTTGGGTTGGTGTTCTTCGTGATTGAAGTACACCAAAATCGGTGGATGTTTCCTTTCATAAAGAACGATTCTAGTAATCGTTGGATGTGGGTGTTATTACCAAACGATTCTGATAAACTTTCATAAAAGACAAATTCCGTTCATAGTTTAGGAAATTAGCGCATAGCATTACATGATCTAGTACGCGTATTCTTGAAGCTCGCACATTAATACATCATTAATGAACCTCCGAGAACGTTGATTCAACACGACGTATTCCCTCCCATGCATGAACATTCTTTCCCCGTTTCGAATTCGCCGTAGGATATGGAATCGTTCAACCCGAAATTAAATCGATTACACGTTAGTAAACGAACAAAAAACGATAAGAGAGGGATAAACATGCCGAACTACTCACTTTCTCGCTATTAGAAGCTTGGGGATGATGCTCGTGAACCATTCTTCTAATTTTACGGAATTCTCGCATTTCGTATTTGATATGGTAGAATCTAAAAGCTAGGTCTCTCCATTTGTGATTGTTAGGGTACCCGATACGGTCATAGAAGAATTATTTGACTCTCTTCCAAAACATCGAATAAATTTTGAACAGGCATTCGCAGAAGACGGGAATGAACGACTTGACGAGCTCCAAATCTTCATCTGGTTTCTAATCCATTTCCCCGACTCTATTTGAGTAGTGGATGAAGTAGGAGTGAGTAAATGGTGTAAGTTTGGGGCAAGTTGGGCCAGGGACAAAGGTCCTTCTTATATAGAGGTAGACCCAACGACTATTTTTTTTCGAAAAACTCAAAATTTAGGTGAAATATTCTGTATGAATCGTTCGTTATGTAAGACCACATCGAAAATGTCAAAAACTAGGCTTGATAGAATCGTTTTGTACGTAGGTTTTCTTATATTGAGTACTCGCTCACTTTCTCAAATGGTTCCACTAACTGGAAGTAGTTGGCGTTCACCCGAGAACCGGAAACGTCGGGGAAGATAACAGATCCCAAGATGTAGAGAATATATGTGGTGGCATTAGCAGTAATATGATGCATGGTCAACTCACCTTTTTCATGAAGATCCTTTGTTCCTGAGAACTCTTCCCTAAGGTGGCTGAGATAGAATATTCTCTGCTTTTTGTCTTTCACCATCGTCATCTCCCTCGTGGTCTTGTCTTTATCCCAACCAAACACCCTAGAGGAGAACTCGTATATATCCTTCCAATCTACCTCATTTTGGTAGTTGGGCCCTTCATGGATTTACCTCCAACGCTAAGACCCGTGATCAACTGCACATCGTTTGGGGTTATTGTCATTTCCCCAAACAGAAGATGAAAAGTATCTGTTTCCGCGTAATATCTCTCGAGGAAGGCAGAAACAAGGGGCTTTTCATACCAAACCACGGAGTTGTCGACTCCAAATATCAACCCCGTTCCTTCGACGATCCTTTTTACTTCGGCTGCTTCTCCATCCAGCGGCCATAACTCCATTTTTTTTTATTGACGATTGATGTTTTAGAAGACGCACGACATTAGCGTGATCCTAAATAACATATCACTCCAAATTAGAAGTGCATGATAGCTTAAATAAAAAAGTAGACGATATACAACATATGGAGGAGATACTTACCGTGGTTGCACAGAACGTAGCAGCCCAAATGTGTCGGTACCCCTATAGTAACTCTCCTCCGTCGCCCGGTAACCCAGGAATTGCCTCATCGGGGCGGCTCATTAACATCATCTCAGACTTTGGCTTGTATATCTTTCTTCTTCCTTCCTGGCAGTGGTGCAACTCCTTGTTGTTCTTGTGGTGGTTCTTGTGGTTGTTGATGTTGTTGTGGTGGTTCTGGTGGTTATCCTCCGTTACCTCTCTCACTATCTTCCTTATCACTTTCCTCTTCACCTTGAGCTCTATCATATTTTGTATCAAAAGACGAAGAATCTTCTTCTCCTTGGTCCTCCACTTCAGGTGGTTCATTGATGGAGACCGCTTTAGCTTTGCCCGCCGAACCCCTACGGTGCTTAGCCCCCAAGCTTTAAGGAGAAGCAAAATTGTATTTTTTCTCCGCTCTCTTTTCGGTACCTTTCCCTTTTCCTTATCCCTAAAGAGTACGAAAAAAATATGATAATCAACAATCGAATTCAAGTGAATTTAAGAATTCCAAGAGTAGAATCGGACACCACGATGCATCCACATCCAACGATTCCTAGCATTATACATTAAAGAATCGTTCGATGATGGTGTTTATATCCAACGATTTTAGACTAAAAGCCAACATAAACATTGAGGGTTTTTTCGATCCAGAATCGTTAGATATGAATATCCACATCCAACGATTCTGATATAGTTCAGAATCAGTCTATGTTGGTTTTCATATCCAACGCTTCTAGGCTAATAAACCAACATATACATTGGGTTTCTTCTCCACCCTGAATCGCTCAATAGTGATGTCCACGTCGAACGATTCATATAAATGTTCAGTATATTCTCGACCCAGAATTGTTGAATGTTCATGTCCACATCCAACGATTCTGGGTTTTCAGAAATCAAAATCTTTAATTTTTAAGTGTTGGCATGTGATTGAAACTTAACTTAGAGCGATGGGATGATAGAAAAGCACTTGATTCGAGTCGTTTTCTGTATCGAGCTAAGAGTTTCTTCGTCTTCCTCCTCCGTAACTGTATGTTTATTTCAAACTGCTAATCCAATTCTTGGACCGCTTCCACTAGGTTCAGTTGATCCTCCAGTGGGATGCTTCATTCGTTGCCCTTTTCGTTATATAAAAGAAAAAAAAACGATTAATCGTTTTTTGAATCGTCGATTTTTGACGATGTTTTGGTTTGAAATAGAGAAGAAGAGGAAGAAAAATGTAGAAGAGAAGAAGAAGAAGAAGAAGAATCGTTTGATCAAAATAGAAATGGAGTAATTAGTTTAAGTAATCAGGTTTACTTTTACTTTGTAATTTTAGGTTTTTGTAGAAGGTAATTGTCTATTTTTGTGTAAAAATAGACTCCCCATATCTACTAATATGGGTGGACACAAAATTTGGTAGGACCAAAATAATCCGTGTAGGCCCCAATTTAACCAGGTATTAGATGGGTATGAGTTAGCTGCCTTATATATCACAATAGGAAAAAGGACATTAAAATAGGTTGGATGTTGATTATTATACCAAAGAATGAATGCATATAGCAATATTTTCAAAACTGAAATTCTTGAAAGTAATTAAACATGAATTGTTATAGGTACAAAATTCCATCCAAATAGACTAGTTAGTCCTGACCCATTTAACTAGGTACAAATTAGTTATTTATTTATTTGAAATATGGAAAGTATACAAATAACTTTCCTGATTTACAGTTTAGTCTAAATATTTACAATTTAGTTTAAAATGACTCACGATAATGTCAACAATTTTAAATAATACAAAAATAATTAAAAAACAATTTATCTTTCAAATCGCTTATCCAAAATCCGTAAACTTTATATATTCGGAAATCTCTTTCCGAGATTTACAAAAAGAGTACCATATGACTATATAATTTTTATTTTTTTATTTTTTTAATTTTCTCTTCATGGTTATCTCTTGTGTACAAAAAGGTACACATGCACAAAAATTTCATAAGCTTATGCAGTCATTTTTTCACATGTGCACCACTTTGTACACGCTTACAAAACATGCATGAAATTGATCATTTATACTCACACTCAGACCTACTTTTTCATGGTAATAACACTGGTGCACCAATATGTAGACCCTGCAAAACATGTATAACACCGATCATTTATAACCGCACACAAACCTACTTTTTCATGGAAATTACATAGGTGCACCAATATGTGCACACCTACAAAAATTCATTAAATCGATCATTCATACACACACGCAGACATTTTTCTTGGAAAATACACTGGTGCACCAATATGTACATCCCTGCAAAACAAGTGTAAAAACGATCATTCATAACCATACACAAACCTACTTTTTCATGAGAATTACATCGGTGCACCAATATGTACACCCCTGCAAAATATTCATAAAGATCATTCATAACTACACACAAACCTACTTTTTCATGGAAATTACACAGGTGCACCATATGTACACACCTATAAAACATGCATTAAATCGATCATTTATACGCACACAAACCTATTTTTCATGGAAAATACACTGGTGCACCAATGTGTACACCCCCTACAAAACATGGAACAAATCAACCATATTTACGTACAAACAGATCTATTTCATGGGAAACTGGTGCACCAGTATGTACACAACTACCCATACTGTATAAACATAACATGAAAACTCAGATGGATTTGACTATCAACCTCCGCAAACCTTGTGATTGGCTTGGGCGCTCTACCATTTTAAGCTTATGACTCCCTAAATTTATTACATATAGAACTAGTGTAACTAATATAATCAACATGTGTACAACTATATGCACATATATAATCATAATATTGTGTCTTATCATTACAATGAAACAATCTAAAAACCAACCAAAAACAACAAACAAAAAATGATTCTGACAATTCTAAAACCAAAAATAAACTTAAAACAAATCATTACAGATCATACTAGTGTACAAATATGTGCACCTCTACAGAAACCTAACAAATTCTAGCATCCATACCTACAAGACATGCCATCCATTCATCTCAAAGCATACTAGTGTACAAACATGTACACCCTACAAAAACCTAATAAAATCTAGCATTCAAATCCACATGATATGCCACTTATTCATCACAGAGAATTTCAGTGTACAAACTTGTAAACATCTATAAAAAAAATAATCAAAATCTAGCATCTATATCCACAAAACATGCCATGCATTCAATACAGAGCATACTAGTGTACAGGTATGTTCAGATCTACAGAAAAAATAACAAAATAGAACATTTATTCAAAACAACCCATGCATTCATCACAGAGAATTTCGCTGTACAATCCTATGTACACATCTACAGCATCAATTCAAACCTTAAAAAAAAACCTAGAGATGTTAATCAACATAAATCTTGAGTTTAGTCTTGTAAAAATTCTCAAAAAAAAGTTTAACCGAAATTCAATTTCGAAAACGTTAAAATAATAACTCTAAATCGAATGAAAGTGATAAGAGAAGATGAAACTTATCTTCATAATCATTTTTGCTGACGAAAATCTATAGATTCAATTGTTGATGATGATCATCAACTTTTCATCACTGATTTACAGTAGATCTCCAAGAACAAACGTTGTTGATGCTTGTTTTTAGATTTTTTATGCTTGTTTTGAACTAAATCAAGATGAATCAAATGTTTTCTAAATCTCGGGTTCGAAATCGCCTCTTTCCCTCTCCCTTTCTCTTCTCTGTTTTCTCCGATCTGATTTTCTCTTTCTAAAACTAACTTATTATTTCAAGGATATTTTTGGGTAATAAAAAAAGTCTATCTTTTTAAATCGGTGGAAAAAAGGATTGAGTCATCTAAATTTTGGACTGGAGAATTTTGGAGTAACTAATACTAGGTTTGAGATGCCAGGACTAAACTCATCTTGTTATAGATACTCCCATCGGATTTTCAAACTGTAATTCATCCAGCGAAATTGACTGTTACATAACACAAAACAAAAGAAATAAAAAGTTGGAGCAATGTAAGCTTATGTAACTGTTATTTACCGCATTTTCTCACTATACAAGTAAAATTATTACAGTTACTGTACGAATGCATTTATTGATATGGATAGATGCAAAACTGGGCGCACTTGCAAAGACTATGGAACCAAGATCAGAAAGTAGAAAATCTTTTGACAAACAAGGGGACAAAAAACACTTAAAGACCAACCCAATTACACATTTACAAAATCCAGAAAATCCAACATCTAGAACATCCAACATCCACACCACAAAGCATGCCATATATTCTTGAGACAAACAAGATGCACCGATTTGTAAACACATACAACTTGAATCGTCTACCTAATCACCAATAACTTTATCCATATTGAATAAACATATCATGGAAACTCAAATGGATTTGAACCATCAACCTCCGCATACCTTGTGATAGGCTTGGGCGCTCTACCATTTTGAGCTTACGAGTCCCTAAAGTTGATGGTAACAATGAATCACTAAATTTGCAATAAAAATAATCATGTCAATGCTACTTATATATATTTTACTAACGATCTAATTCCATAAAAATTAATATCCACATCAAAAGTTTTAACATATGAGATAAGAAAAATACAAGCCAAAAAGCAAGGCCCTAACATTCCTAAGTAAACATATTTCTCATAATAACAACAGAAACATAACTACATGCAGAGCACTGAAAACTACTAGGTAAATCAAGCAAAATTGTGAAATAATAAGCTAAAATAAATTCATACCATTAATAAAAACCATATTTTCCCTTCCTGATAAATCAGTTACATGTTGCAAACCAAATTGGAAATACAGGTGTACAACTATGTGCACATTAAAAATCAACATGTGTACAATTATGTGCACAATAACGATCAACAGGTGTACAATTATGTGCAAAGTAACTAACAGGTGTACAATTATGTGCACATTAACGATCAACATCAGGTGTACAACAGTATACACAATAAAAGTCAACATGTGTACAATTATGAACACATTAAGAATCAACATGTGTACAACTATGTACACATTAACACTTCAATATCCAAACAGCTGAAAGTCAGATTTTGCTAAGGATCTATGAACATAATAGGCATAGATGGTTCTCAATTGATATATATTGATTTTCCTTTCATTTGGAGTCGAAAACATCATGAAGAAATTCATTTTCCTGTCTTAATGTGCACGCAAATTCACAAATAGCACCAAATGGGGAAGTTTGACTACGTATATATCAAAGTAACCATTGTATTCATCTTATCATTCAAAATAGATAGAACAAAGTTTATCTCCACCAAATAGTATTATCTGTGTTAGCAAAGTTAGTACAAGAACACAAACCAACAAAATAATATTTATGACTAGAAAGTATCAAGATAGATTAAGCTAAAACCAATTTATTAAGATATCAAAACATAGATGTCAGCAAAGATTCAAGTTTCGAATAAATTTATTTTGGGAACGTCATAGTACGTACTGACTTCAACATAGCCAACATCCCAAGTCATATCTATCACTAGCCCATATAAATGGAAATGAACCAGAAACCAAGTCCTTAGGATGCATACAAAGAAAATCATTTTTCCAATATTATCCACTATCTGAACATGCTTCGATTAACTACACTGAGCAAGAAAATCTACTGGTGAGTATCAAAATGAGCATTTTCTGTCATAAACCCTCTCACATCTTAATAAAAAGCAAGTCAGACTACCATTACTGACATGTCTGCCCGATACGGACAACACATAATGGATATTTGCTAGCACAAAATTATGTCATATCAAATCCAAAGTATCCCAAACGGTACTCACAAAGATTATATCAGTTCATTCAAACGAGTAATACTAAATTCACGCGTGACCAATAATTCAATACAACATATAAACTTGTATCTACCGTAGTAGCCTTATATATGAAAATTTCAAATCAATGGTTAGATGCTGACCTATTGCGCTACAGATCCTCTTACCAATATTACTGAGATCAATCTGGAACCAAACAGTGACACAAATGCACTAAGATCTTACCCCTGTACAACCATTCCTCAAATCTCACTTCCAACTACTGATCCCAAGTTACTCCATCATATACTCCCATATAGATTAATGTAAGAGTCCAACTTATCCAATCATGAGAGGATCAAGCAACTTTCATAACAATCATTTACTAAAACATATAAGCGCCAAAAAAATACAATTTGTACACTAGCATCAGTAACTAGCATTAGACATAAAAAAATATACAAAAATCATGTTCATTAATTAAGAAGGTAAGCATGCGTAGTTAGTAAATCTAATTATCCATAAATCAATTAATTGTTTCTGTGTAGTTACCGAAAATTCCATCTTGTTTTATCATCGCTAGGATCTTCTCCTTTTCGATAACTACAATATCAAAACCGAAATGAAAATAAAACCCTAGATTGAAGTTTTGAAACTATTTTTGATCTCATATCTACATGGATATGAAGAAGAGAAGAAATAAAAGTAAAAATAAAATGAAACCCTTAACTTATGATTAGAGAAACGAAGATGAAGAAGATAGTCGAAGAAATCTGCATCGAAACGAAGAAAGAAAAATGAAAATATCTTTGATTTTTCGTTCATCAACGATTTCCCGTCTGAGAAGAGTAGCTAAATGAAATAATACTCCAGATTATTATAGGAAGTTATTTTTGTCATTAGAGAATTTCGAGTTGGACTGAATCGTAAAGAAAAGGAGTAACCCGTTCTAGATTTGTTAAATTAGGATCTTCGTGTATAAGGTTGTAGGTGACAGGACTAGAGAGTTTAGAACCACTAAAAAGGGGACTAAAGGAACATTTCTACTTCGGAAAATGTAGTCGAACTGCTTTACAATCAGTTCGATCTTAACCCGTCTGATCATGCCCGATTTGAAACGTTTTTTTTTCGCGGTTTTAGGCCAGTTCCTATGCACCTCTCAAATGATCCAATTTGATCAAAATGAGGCACTGTGCACCTCTCAAATGATCAAAATTAACCTCTCAAACACACAAGTTTGAGGATTTGTACTGCGCGACATAGTCTTCGCCGAGCGACGAACACTTGGTCGCTCGATAAAGAGTAAGTCGCTAGGCTAACTCTTTCCCTACTATAAATTCACCATTTTCAAATCAAATTTTTACACCAAAATTCTTTTGTCGCTCAGTAAAAAAAAATTCACTCTAGATGATTTTGGTGTTTTTAGATTTAAAATTGTGAAGGAGATGTAAAATTGTGAAGGAGAGGCTGGCTATTTATAGGCGATAGGGAGTTTTTCGTGGGCGATGAGAACTATGTCGAGCGACATAGTGTTTCTTACCAGCGACCAACTCTTGATTGCTAGCGATTAACAATATGCCGCTCGACATAGTTCCATCGCTTGGAGCTTTTCCTATAGTGGTGCACCATGTTTATCCATCCACCTGACTGGACAAACTAACTCATTTGATATGGATTCATAGGACTTGGCCTTAACAATTGACAGTTTTGTAATAAAAAGAAGGATGGACGGGTTGGTTCAATCCGACCCGATCCGACTGAAAAATGTATGGTAGAATTGCCAGAGTTTTACCTGCAGTTTTATTTGTACATGCCTTAAACACATATTTACTATTAAAGTTTGTCAACATTAACTTCGAACATAATTTCAAGTCTTCAACCATTCTACTGATAAGTAAAATTGACTATTGTCTACACATACAAGTTTTAAAACAATTCATAGTATAAAAACGAAAAACAACAATGAACAATAGTAATATTGAAGCCCCAGTTCCAAGAACATGGACTAAAAACAAAAATAAATACTAAGATTAACTAATTTTGTCACAATTCCAATCAACTACAAGCATTCAGCTTTGAGCTCCTTTCAAGTCCTTTTGATCAATCTTCATCAAGGTTCATAGGGCTAGGCATATATTATATTACCTTCGTCAATGCTAGAAGGATCATCTAGTATATAGTAAGATAAAATAACAAAAGCAACTTAGCCTAAAACAGACAAGGAGAATCCAGTTATAGATGAATCAAAGTCAACCAATCAAGCACCAGCAAAATAAAAATTGTTGGTTTTATTTTATGAATGAGTAAATTGTTGTTTCGATCTAATGGTCTAGAATCGGGTCTGCCCTCAAAGGCTTGATCTAACGACCAAAATTAGAACCTTCTTTTGTTTGTGAGTAACTGTGAAGGGGCGCCACTTCATCCGCCTCAAATCAAAAAAAGTCTGGTTCAAATCGAAGAGACATGAAAAACTGCATAAAAACCAAAGTCATTTCTTGTTTCAAAAAAGAAAAAATCTTATGATTAAAAACATCCTTTTCTAAAAACCAGAGAGCTTGTTCTTCATCTTGCGTTCGCTGCTTTCAAAGTATATAACTGTTGTGTTACTTTGAAAGGAACCGTTGTATCCTGGAAAACCATCATCATTAACTGTTCAACATAGTATACAAGGTGAATTGCGTTTTAAGGACAGGGTGATCCTCGCCTCGGTTATTTGAGTTTGATTCCTATTCCCTTTTCTTTTTACTATATATTTAATTGCTTGGTTATTAAACTTGTTCTATAGTATCCATAGAATTAACCTCGTGTGCAGAAATCTATTTGATATATTGCCTGTATAATTGATATCAATTGATGCTTTAATTTGATTTTTTTTTCTTGTAATCCCGGTCTACAAATTGATATTAAGATTGGTTAATTGAATTTAGTATCTACTGTATACAAGAAGGTTATATGTTTATGCTCATAAGGTGTCTGTTTTATTGCCTCTAACAAATATTCACAAAGTTACTTTTAAGCCTGTAGTAAATTTAGTATACATCATATATATATATATATATATATATATATATATATATATATATATATATATATATATATATATATATAGTAGTCTTGTATCGGAAATTGAGATATACTAAATTGAATATCTACTGATTGTGTAACTTAGAATTTTGTTTAGTATTACACATTTGGAGTATATACATTAATTATTTGTAAGAACAATCTTGATAGTGCTAATCATCCAATCTTGGATTTGTTAGATGAGTACAAGTTTAGACTACAGAATACAGTAACAATTCCAACAATCTTAAAACGCAATTTTCAGTATTGTTTTGTTACTGTGTGTAATAATACATCGCTACCGTGATATCTTTGTTATCATACACATTTAGTCAACCATGGATTCTGAATGCTCTAGTTTACAACCAAGAATTTTTGTTACATCAGAAGTTAACATGGTGAGCAACCCATATGAATGGTGAACCTGTATACATGGGGAATGTCGCGACTTCAGAATTTCAAGGCAAGGGAAACATAGTAATCAAGTTTACGTCGGGTAAGAAGATTACTTTGACAGAAGTGCTACATGTTCCCGACATCCTTAGGAATTTGATTTCTGGCGATTTGCTTGTGAAACATGGTTTTAAACTAGTGTTTGTAGCAAATGACTGTATGTGGGAAAAAGGTATTTGACTGAAGATATGTTTAAGGTCAATACTGTGATTGATATGTCTACTGTTAATAAAGTCTCCCCTTCCGCATACATTATAGACTCTAGTTCTCTTTGGCATGAGAGGTTAGGCCATTTTTATTATAATTCACTAAGGAAACTGATGAATATGGAACACTTGCCTAAATTGGATATAGATACAACACAAAAATGTGAAGTTTGTGTTGAATTTAAATTCACAAAGCCCCCATTTTCTAGTGTTGAAAGAAACACGGAACCATTAGACTTACTTCACATAGATTTGGGTGATTTGAAAATGGTACCAAGTAGAGGTGGGAATTTTTTTTTAATTACATTCATCGATAATAGTACTAGGTACTGTGATGTTTACTTATTAAGGAAAGATGAAGCAATTGAGAAATTTCAACGTTTTAAGAACGAAGTTAAAAATCGATTGAATAAAAAGATCAAGATTCTTAAAAGCGATAGGGGCACCGATTATTAATGTCATTTAGAAGATATTTGTACACAAAGTGGGATCATTCATCAAACAACCCCTATTCGCCACAATCAAACGGTATTGTTGGACGCAAAAACCGTACATTAAAGGAGATGATGAATGTTCTTTTAATAAATTCTGGTGCACCCGACAACTTGTGGAGGGAGGATACACTTACCGCAAATTACATTTTGAATAAGTTTCCTCACAAGAAAAAGGAGAGAACCCCTTATGAATTATGGAAAGGTAGAAAACCTTCATATAAATTCATCAAAGTGTGGGGGTGCTTGGAAAAAGTCGCAGTACCGTTACCTAAAAGAGTTAAAATAGGACCAAGAACGGTTGATTGTATCTTCATAAGGTACGCTGAAAACAGTAGTGCCTATAGATTTCTTGTTTATAAATCTGAAGATATTCATGTAAACACGATTATATAATCAAGGGAGGTTGAATTCTTTGAAAACGTGTTTCCATGAAACGAGACAACAATGTAAATCCTTTGAAAAGGAAAACAATTATTGAAGAAGGTAGTACAAATACTAACACTTCACAAGAAATTGTTAAAGAGCTACGTAGAAATAAGAGGGCTAAAGTTGCTAAAACTTTTGGCTCAGATTACATAACGTGTATGTTAGTAGACGAGCCTAAAACATATGCAGAAGTAATGTCAAATCCAGAAGCACCATTCTGGAAAGAGACCTCAAACAATAAGATAGATTCCATCATGCAAAACCACACATGAGAAATAGTTGACTTGCTTGCTGGCTGTAAGCCATTGGGTTGTAAATGGGTTTTCAAACGAAAAATGAGAATTGATGGGACTATCGGTAAGTATAAATCCAGATTAGTTGCTGAAGGCTTTCAACAAAAAGAAGGGTTAGACTACTTCGATACATATTCTCCCGTTACTAGAATCAGTTCCATTCGAATGCTTATAGCAATATCAACATTATATAACTTGGAAATACATCAAATGGATGTAAAGACTGCATTCTTAAACGGAGGATTGGAGGAAGAAATATATATGGAACAACCAGAAGGATTTGTGGTACCCGGTAAAGAAAAGAAAGTGTGTAAATTGGTTAAGTCTCTTTACGGGTTAAAACAGGCGCCTAAACAATGGCATGAAAATTTTGATAAAACAATATTATCAAATGGATTTAAGATCAACGAGTGTGACAAGTTGATACTAAACATAATTATACACTTTTACCGTCTAATTTATATTTGCTAGTACTATTAATTGTACTAATTTTATTGTTTTAATAGGTGGTTCGCATAAAATCTAAAGTTATAAGCTAAACACGGTTAAAATGGTTGACTTTTTCCTAATTTTGGTGGGAGGGGTGAATTGGAAGAGGGGTGCAGAGACTGGACAAGCTACAACAAATACAGAATTGTTATCTTATGGACAAGTTATCCCATTAAGGTTATCAATACCGGTCAGAGACTCGGATACGAAGTTAAAAGACTTGAAAGCATGTACGACAGAAAGTGAAGAAATACAAATAAGGACGTGGTAACGTGGCAGTTCTTTTAGTTTGGGAGAAATAGATTGGTTAGATGATGAGAAGAGAGTTAAGAAGAAGAAGGTGGTGGATGTCAGGCGTTCAGTCTTTGGGTGGAGCAAGTGACAACTGATTTGGACTTGGCTTTTCTCTAACGACCGGAGGCAGAAAAGGGGGGATTGACTGGAGAGTACGGAGGAGCTTCTCTTGGTTTTGGGAAGAGGAGTTGACAGCGTCAGTTTCTGTTGGTAGAAGGTGGTGGCTGGTAGCGTACATAAAACAAGACAAGATAAAAAATGGGTTTAATCTTTTCTACTCTTGTTAATTATTTTGAATGAATTTTAAGAAATCCATAGCCATGTCTTGCTGATTTTTATAGCTAGGGTTTTATGTTGAAGCCACATGGAGTTTTAGGTTAATTGAATTAATTTATATAACAAATGACTAATATGATTTGAACAGATTAGTTCCATGATTTTATTTATTGATTTAATGATAAAATTAATTGTTGCTTCACCGGTTCTGTATAATACAGTAACCTTTGCGTATAATTAATATGATTGCAAATATATTTGTCTACTTATTTGATATTTCATGCTTGGGTTAAATCCTTTGATGGGGTATGCTTAGAATAGGCAGGTATTATTTGTGAACCTATAATTAGTTCCAGATAATTTTGTCGCTAACGCAATTTGATGGTGTATGCTGAGACTTAGAGTTTTTGATGCGCCATGCTTAGGGCGTCCCAGTGATATTTGCGACTCTAATATATATAATAGGTGATGTCGATAGAACGAACAATAGACAAACATTCAGGAGCTATGTTTTACTTCAGTAATTAAATAGAAATAGTGGTGGATACTAAAAACTCTGGTTACCGACTCTCTCTGATCAGTTGTTTTATTAGTTTAATTTGTATTATTATTTCATTCATAATTGTAAAAATCCAAAAATATTATTCTTGATTAGTTTATTAGAGGTGTTGATAGCAGTATTGTCCCCTCTCCCTGTGGGTTTGACCCGTATTTACCGTTGTCTACTGGTTAGACGCCATGCAATTGCGGTTATTATATATAGGCTTCTCTGAATCCTATCAATTTTTTGGCGCCGCTGCCGGGGAGCGTTTATGGAATATTGTAATTAGTAGTTTTAATTCGCTAATCGTAGTTAAGGTTTTTATTTTATTTATTTTTAATTTTGTATATGTTTTTATTTTTATATTAGGAGTTTTAGTTCTATTTGACTTGTTTTGTGTTTTAGAATTTTATTACAGGTACATTTCTGAGGATGATGACTCCTTCTCAGGAGACGTCATCTAAGATGACACTGAGGGAATATATGTATGTTTCACGACATAAGGAAGTTCTTGCTTCACATATGGTAAGTGAAGAATCACCTCTAACAATATATGAGAAGTATTATAAACACAAATCACTTAGTTTGGAACAAAGATTGAGAGTTCTGGAATGCCTGAGATTATTTGCTGATGATGATCAGCTTTGTAGTGACTTTTTGTTCCATACAGAATATATAGATGAACTTGTGGATGATTGTGTGGATGATTTGCCTAATTCTATAGATATATCTATTTCACAAGATCATTCACCCGACTTAGAGGTTGTTTCTAGGCCCCTAGACTTCCAAAAGTTACCTAATTTAGGGTTAGAATTGTGTGCTTCCCAAGTTTTGTTGGATCACTTTGCATCCAAATACCCAAAGGACTTGGCTGTTCATGACACCGTGCATGAATCAATTGATATTTCCTCATTCCAAATATTATCCTCATATTTTGTTCTTTACGCACTTCCAAGTGTAGTAAAAACTTGGTTTGGGGGTAATCCTCTATTTTTGATAGTTTCAGTGTCTCTGTGTTGCCATAACATAAGTGTGAAGCTGTCATTTGTAAATATTGTATTTTGGTTGATCCCCAAATTTTCAGGTTGTTAGTGTTCGAGTATCCTTTCTGTACATATCCAGTAGGTAGATTCTTATTTTCTTGTTTTTATTTTCTTTTTAGGCTTTTTATTTATTTTTATTTTTAGTGTTCTTTGTTATTACTATCGTTTGATGTGTGTTACAGAGAATACTACTTTTCTTGCGTCAATCGGGTGAAATCTTTCAATCCCTTCTCTTTGATTTACATTTGTCTCTCTTATTTATATTTATATTGCATGCCATTCTACGTTGCATGGTTTCAAACATTGAGGACAATGTTAGATTTAGGTTTGGGGGTAGAGTTTCTGAAAATTGATGCCAATAAGAAACTCCGAAATTTAGAAAATTATGAACAATTCAGGATGACACTAACCATTCTAGGTAGATAAAAACATAACTCTTATCTATTGGAATTGGTGTGCCATCTAAATGGTCTATTCATATCTGGATGCACTCAGGTGTTAGAAATAACATGATAATCATTGAACAAACATATCTGGGAATCATCATAACCATATCACTTTCTGTTTTTATTTTGCAATTTTATGTTTCTCTAAGTGACTTGGTGGGGCCTTATTATTTCCATAAGGTCGTAGCTCGGATGCATTAGAATTTTAATTTGCTTCAAAAAAAGACACATGTGTGTGTTCTTCCTGTCTCCGTCGCCTAAGCAAGCATGGAATGCAGGATCCATGAGAACTATCATGTAATCTACTGAAAAGGAATATGCTCTTAGATTCAAAAGATCTAATCATTTAGTCGTAAAAAAAAGAAAAGAAAAAAAAAGAAATAAAATAGATTATGTATATAAATAATAATAATAAAAATAGGAGCATCCGAGCCGGATTTTGTACTAATATTTTTGGAAACGTCGTTCACCTTAGTCAACATATGCACCATTCATCACTTCTATATCCATCTTCTAATGTATCCTTGTGTTTGAATTTGATTGATTCCGAGCAATGTGAATGTTGACAATTGTTATCCAGTTTGGATGTTCAATGATTATTTGAGTAGAGTTTGCATTCTTATATGAATTTTAGTACGCTGAGTTCAAACCCGTGTACAACAATTGGATTCATACAAGGCAATGATTCATATAGCCGAAGAATTTAATATGCCTACTAAATAGCTTGTTTAGTGTTTACCCTCAATCGATCACAGGTAGTTAGGGTTTGGAGTATAAGTTTTGTGGGTATACCTCTTGTAAACCCTCAAGAGAAAAAATTCGTCCGCTAAGGCCACTTAGGGGTTTAAAGACTTATTACATATGCTAAATGTAGTCGTGATTCCTGCGGAAGTGAGTTAGGATTTTATTTTATTTTGTTTAGATTAGTTTTGCTAGAGGACTAACAAAATATAGGTTTGGGGGTATTTGATATGGATATAATTTATACATTTTTACCGTCTACTTTATATTTGCTAGTTTTATTAATTGTACTAATTTTATCATTTTATTGTTTTAATTGGTGGTTCGCATAAAATCTAAAGTTATAAGCTAAACACGGTTAAAATGGTTGACTTTCTCCTAATTTCGGTGGGAGGCGTGAATTGGAAGAGTGGTGCAGAGACTGGACAAGCTACAACAAATACAGAATTGTTATCTTATGGACAAGTTATTCCATTAAGGTTATCAATACCGGTCAGAGACTCGGATACGAAGTTAAAAGACTTGAAAGCATGCACGACAAAAAGTAAAGAAATACAAATAAGGCCGTGGTAATGTGGCAGTCCTTTTACTTTGGGAGAAATAGATTGGTCAGATGATGAGAAGAGAGTTAAGAAGAAGAAGGTAGTGGATGTCAGGCGTTCAGTCTTTGGGTGGAGAAAGTGACGGCTGATTTGGACTTGGCTTTTCTCTGGCGACTGGAGGCAGAAGAGGGGGGATTGACTGGAGAGTACGGAGGAACTTCTCTTGGTTTTGGGAAGAAGAGTTGACAGCCGCTGTTTCTGTTGGTAGAAGGTGGTGGATGGTAGCGTACACAAAAAAAGACAGGATAAAAAATGGGTTTAATCTTTTCTTTCTACTCTTGTTAATTAATTTGATTGGATTTTAAGAAATACATAGCCATGTCTTGCTGATTTTTATAGCTAGGGTTTTATGTTGAAGCCACATGGAGTTTTAGGTTAATTGAATTAATTTATATAACAGAAGACTAATATGATTTGAATATATTAGTTCCATGATTTTCTTTATTGATTTAATGATAAAATTAGTTGTTGCTTCACCGGTTCTGTACAATACAGTAACCTTTGCTTATAATTAATATGATTGCAAATATATTTGTCTACTTATTTGATATTTCATGCTTGGGTTAAATCCTTTGATTGGGTATGCTTAGAATAGTCAGGTATTATTTATGAACCTATAATTAGTTCCGTATAATTTTGTCGCTAACGCAATTTGATGGTGTATGCTGAGACTTAGAGTTTGATGCGCCATGCTTAGGGCGTCCCAGTGATATTTGCGACTCTAATATATATAATAGGTGATGTCGATAGAACGAATAATAGATAAATATTCAGGAGTTATATTTCACTTCAGTAATTAAATAGAAATAGTGGTGGATACTAAAAACCCTGGTTACCGACTCTCTCTGTTTAGTTGTTTTATTAGTTTAGTTTGTTTTATTATTTCATTCATAATTGTAAAAATCCAAAAATATTGTTCTTGATTAGTTGATTAGAGATATTGATAGCAGTATTGTCCCCGCTCCCTGTGGGTTCGACCCGTATTTGCCGCTGTCTACTGGTTAGACGCCGTGCGATTGCAGTTATTATATATAGGCCTCTCTGAATCATATCACAAGTGTGTCTACACGAAAACCACAACAAAAGGTTATGTAATTCTACGTTTGTATGTAAATGTTATGCTAATAATGGGTAATGACCCAAAAGCTATAAAATCTACAAAGAAAATGTTGTCTAAAAATTTCGATATGAAAGATATAGGAACAACAGACGTCATTCTTGGAATTAAAATTACAAGAACTTTGAAAGGTATAAAATTATCTCAAAAACATTATATTGTGAAAATTTTAGATAAATTCAATAAAGATGATAACATAATTGTTAGTACACTTGTGGATACAAATACTCATCTTGTAAAGAATATAGGTGAATCAGTGAGACAATTGGAATACTCTAGAGTCATTGGGAGTCTAATGTATCTAATGAATTGTATTATACTAGACATAGCATGTGCTGTGAATAGATTAAGTCGATTTACGAGTAATCCGAATAATACTCATTTGAAGGCCCTAGTAAGAGTTCTGAGATATCTAAGGAAAATGAAAGATTATGGTTTGCACTGTACAACTCATCCAACAATTCTTGAAGGATATGTTAATGCAACTGGATCTTATATTCTGATTATACTAAGTCGACAAACGGCTATGTATTTACTATGGATGGGTCTACGGTGTCATGGAAATCGTCAAAACAAACTTTGATTGGTAGATCAATAATTGAGTCTGAATTCATTGCAATGGATAAAGAAACAGAAGAAGCAGAGTGGCTTCGAAATTTCCTAGAAGACATACCATTATGGCCTAAACCTGTGTCTGCAATAAATTATACATTGTGGCAATCAAGCAGCGATTTCTAAGGCACAAAATAAGATGTATAATGGTAACTCTCGACACATTCTTCGAAGACATGAGACCATAAGGCAATTGCTCTCTAACGGAGTTATAACAATGAGTTATATACAATCAAAAGATAATCTAGCGGATCCGTTTACAAAAGGATTATCTAAAGAGCAAGTATCTTCCTCATCTAGGGGAATGGGATTGATGCCTATATAAAAGAATAAGTTGCAGCGTTAACCCAACCCAGCGATTGGAGATCCCAATGTCTATGATTTTCTGATGAGTCTTCTTGCTTAAGAAGCTCTCCACTATCTTGACTTCAAATTCCTTTCAGACTTATGCTAAGTCACTTCTGAGTTAATACTTAGCCATTAAATATGCCATGTTACTCCTAAGCTAGCAGATGACCACTGAACTTACCAGACTCGACACTAATCAGTCTGATTATCAATCCAGTGAGTTGCGCAACTTCCCTCACTGACCTAGCAAGTTATTTGACTTGACTTGACTTAATTAAAACAATAGTGGTTTATGACTCCACTATTTCCACAAGATATCAAATAAAACACATGGGGGGATTCTCATTGGGGTATTAGTCTGCGGTCTACGACAAGCGTGCATTGTGGCAACACATCAACGAACAAGAAGGTAACAAGTAGTGGGACGGTTACAAAGAAGTTGAGAGGATGAGGAGTAGTAGTCATACAAGTCTTCCTTATTTTCCGAGCATGACCCCACTACAATCTCCACAATCATCACTTCTCCACCCCCCCTGACTTCCACCACTTAAGAGAAATAAGTGTGTCTCTTTTGAACTATAAATAATTGATTCTCATATTCAACGCAGAAACAACAAGACAGAATAAACTAAGATATAAAAAAATAGGGATTCATCTTAGAGATAATCCTTTCTTCTTTACACACTACTTATTCCACTGATATTTCTCAACCTTCTTTGCTTCCCTCCCCTAAGTCCTACCAGATCTTTTCCATATTTGTGATCGAATCAGGACATGAACGAATATTTCTTAGTTTAGGCTCGTCTTATTCGAGCTTGATCTCTTGAACCTACTTGAAAGTAGTCTTTTGCAGTACATTTTTTTTCACCCTAAAACAATTGGGGACCACAGCGGGAGATCAACCTCTCGATTAAAAAAGCAAATTTTCAGTTATTCAAGATGGTGGATCTTAGGTCTGGAGCGGTTACGACTCTTATTGTCGGTTCTGATTGTGCTGGTGGTGGCGATTCTGAAAACACTCCTGTCACTACCGACCCTCCTCGCATCAATACTACTCCTACTACTACTATGATACTTCCTTCTGGTAACAAGACTGCTGAAAACACCGGGAATACTCAAACATCACCCATCATTGATGACCTGATGAAGAGACAAGAGGTTTTTGCCATAACCCAGGTGGACATGGCTACCACTCAGAAGGAGGTACTTGCTTGCCTCAAGACCTTAACAGAGCAACTCTCGCCAGAACAACGCCATCGCCTGATGGATGAGAGACACATTTATGTGTCTTATTTGATCTCTTATTTGTATTAATAATATCATTTTCTTTATTTGTAGGTACTTTTGTGAAATTAATAAATATGGAGAAATCGGCTAAAAAGTGCTAAAAACACCCTATACAAAGTGTTAAAGGCACCCGAAAAAAAATGTTAAAGGCACCCATGGCAAGTGATTGCGGCACCCATACATTGGATATGGGAACCCACTCATTTTCAAATTCAAAGCATTTTGGCGGGAAAATTTTCTTCACTTAACTTTGAAGATTTTAGCGAATCATTTGTGGATTGATTAAGAGTATTTTGAGGAGATATTATCCCGCCATTATCATGGAGATATTTTATGCGATTGAGAGATCACAGAATCAATACAGAATATCAAATCATATCACGAAAATTGAAAAGAAAAATACCCGAGTATTATTCTCTGTTAATGAAATTTTTTGATTATTTGGTGGTCTGTGATGTATAAATAGGAGTTGTGGGAGTTGTAGAAGGAGTAGAGAGTATTGGGGAGAGATCAGGAGGTGAAAAGAGCGATCAAAAATCAACTCAGAAAAATTGCTATTGCTACTGCATGAAGAATAAGGAATAGGCAACAGAATCTTCAACCAATAGGCCACATTTTCTTCATCGATTTGCAACGAATATTGTCGCAGTTGCAACGTTTATCTTCAGTTGTAACAGTTTCTTCAACCTGTTTGCAACGGATATTGTCGTATCTGCAACATTTATTTTCAGCGCTTCTATAACAGTTAGTTTGTAACGTCTATAAACGTCGCAAACTCACTGTTTTCTTTGTTTTACTCCATTTTTATCATTTGTAAACAATTTTTTGAGCCATGAACCATAATTTTGAGCAAGTGATTAACATGAGGAGCTAAACCCCATCTCTGAGGCGACGGAGGAAGCTATTTTTCCAAAGATTATATGGTAATATTTATTTAATTAATTTATGTAATTATTTTATGATTATTTTCCTTGGTTAAAAATCGATTTAATTATTTTTATTAAGAAATTGTGATTTCGTTAGATGGTACATGCTTGGCCTAGGTTTTAGATGTTCCATGCTTTTGTTACACAATTGTTGTTTTAAAAATCTACTTATTGCAATATTTTAGAATCAACTTAAACGTAAGAATTGTATGATTATAATTATTGAATTAAATCATTTTAAAATTTGGAAAATAGTGGAATCTTAGCCTCAATTTACTCCCAATTTTGTTATCAATTTTATTTGAGTTTTGCTATTTTTAGTCTTAGAAGTTAGGTTTAAAAACAAATCTTCACAAGTCTTGAACGAACTTTATTTACCACTATTTACAAAACTATCAATTTTTGGCGCCGCCGACGTAGACTTGTTTTTAGATTTTTTTTTTGGTTAATTAGTTTAGTTAGATTTTTATTTATTTTATTTGTTCTATTTTACGTTTTTGGGTATTTTCTTTGTATTACAGGTTTTGGATCAAAAAGAATCCTAGGCTAAAGATTATATTGATTCATTAAAGACTTAGAGTCAAAGACAAAGCGAAAAGAACGGAAAAAGAAGACAAGATTTTTTTATAGTTTTTTTATAGGATTTTTATTTTTAGAAAACTGTATTAAGAAATTCTTTTTATTTTGTAATTATTCTAAGTACTTTTCTGTTTTTTTTTTTATTTTTGGACTTTGGACTCTTTGAACTTTATTATTATTTTAAACCCTACGGAAGGGTATTTAAATATAAACTGCAATAGGGAAGGACGACAATTACGATATTATCTCCGCCCCTCGGGTTCGTAAACTGACACAGTAGTTGGTGGCCCGAGTCGATTACAACCGATTCATCCCCCGTCTGGTACGGGAGGTAAGACTCGATCAACCCACGAATCCCCTGCAAGTGGGTTTACTGTATTCCTTCGTATGCATATATGTTGACGAATTGAATACGGATTTATTTTCTAGTAAAAGGAAAGGATTGGCCATATAAGATAAGGACTCATATTTCATCACCGTTTCCTTCTTGCCCGCCTTAGGAACACGTTACCTAACGCGAACCTAATCCTTAAAATTTGACTAGAAAGAAGACCGATAGGGTATCAAGCTTATTGGAAAATTATTCAAAAGGACTGTATTAGTTACTTTGTTAGCCTAACTTAAAGTTCAGGAAGATTATTTTAAGTTGATTAGAGCCGCCTTGTAACTCAGGGAAAAGTTTCCAAAGAGGCAAGGTTATCAAAGCTCCTTAGAGCTTATCCTGCTTCTATTCGACTTAATCTAATTCGGATCGTTCTGAGAGATTAGCTAAAACTGTAACTAGTTGGCTTTTGGAAGAATAAAAGCTGGTCTAGAAACAATCTAAGTGGAGCCATCATGTTTTTTGTTTGCTAGATTCAATAGGTTTGATTTGGTTGAGTCGGCCTTGTTTGTGTTTGTTTAGAATTCCCTTCCGATTAGGAGTTATTGGATGCCCAGTCCACCTAAAGTCTTGAGTGAGCGTGCCTGGAGAAGAGATTCTATTGGTTGTTTGATCAGTGACGGAAATAGAAACTCCGCCTTTGAAATTGAGAATTTAGGAAACCCTTCTTTTGAGAGACGAAACTTTAGTTTTGAGAATTTGTCTCTTGGTGAGGAAGTTATTCCTAATTTTCCAGTTGTGCCAGAAATGACAACCTTAAAAGATTTGATGAATCCCACTAGGACTTCTCGTCCATCATGTATCAAGTTAGCTGGAACTCAAGCAAACTATGAGTTAAAACCTGGGACCATACAAATACTCCCAATCTTCTTAGGAAAAGAAAATGAAAACCCTTACTTTCACATTAGGGATTTTGAAGAAATATGTAGTACCATAAGAATTCACAACATGTCTGATGAAGCTTTGAAACTTAGGTTATTTCCTTTCTCCCTGAGAGACAAGGCCAAATCATGGTTATATAGTTTTCCATATGAATCCATCTAGACATATGAACAACTTACCACTTCTTTTTTATCTAAATTTTTTCCTAGGCACAATATATCATCTATTAGGCAGGAGATTTCCACATTTGTGCAGCAAGAGGGAGAATCTTTGTATAGGTATTTGGAAAGGTTCAACGATTTATTAATACAATGTCCCTAACATGGTTTAGAAAAGGTTAGACTAGTCTAGATCCTTTATGACGGGATAGATTATCCAACAACGACCATGGTTGAGTCATTGTGTATAGGGAGTTTTGATAGTAAAACTGTTGATGAGGCAATGACATTTTTGAATAAAATTTCCGAAAAGACCCATCAATGGGAATGTAGTAAGGAACCCCAGAGAAAAATTATACTGAGCAGAGGTAATGTCAATAGGGTAGATGGAATTCTTGAATCACATGCCAAAATTGAAGTTATAACAAAAAGGTTAGAAGCCTTAGAATTAAGTCAATCTAGTTGTAGAATAGAGCCCAAGTCATTTTGGAAAGGACAGACTGTTGAAGAGCAAGCTCATGCTCTTTACAATAACACTAGATATGATAACCGTCAGAAGTTTGACCCATATTCAGAAACCTATAACCCGGGTTGGAGAAACTATCCAAACCTTTCTTGGTCTAAGGGACAAAATCAGGTCAATCTAGTAACTCTCAGTTTCCCCCAGGTTTTGGTTATACTAAGAATCCTTCTGGACCAGCATAATTTCAGAGCCCTTCTGATAAGAAGATTATGAGTTTAGAAGAGTCTCTCACCTTTTTATCTCATAACACTGCTAAGTTTCAGCAATCGGTTGAACAAAGTTTAGAAGACAATAAAAAGATGATCCAGGCTAACTCTCAGGCTATTTACAATTTACGAATCCAGTTTAGTCAGTTGAATGAGTCTTTGAGAGAAAAAGGCAAGTTCCTTAGTCAACCACAACCCAACCCTAGAGGAGTTCATGAGTTATCTTCTGGTGAGAAATCATCAAACCATGTGAATTCAATTAAAACCTTTAGGAGTGGTAAAATGGTAGACAATAAGGTAACCTTGCCCGATAGTGAACATGTTGTAGTTCACCCTTCTGAGCCTGTAGCTGAAGAGACTGATAAAGTATCTAAAGAGTCCAATGTGGTTCCCGCTGAGCCCAATTTTGTGCCCAAAGCACCATTCCCACAACTTCTAGTACCAACTAGGAAGGAATCCAACTTTAATGATATATTGGAGATTTTTAAGCAAGTTAACATTAATCTTCCTTTATTAGATGCAATTAGGCAGATTCCTAGTACAAAAAAAAGCCTTTATATCTAGTCATGTGAGTTCAATTATCCAGAACAACACAGCTCCTAAGTATAACGACCCAGGTTCCCCTACCATTTCTTGCACAATAGGTAACTACCGTGTAGAGAAAGCGTTACTTGACTTAGAAGCTAGCGTGAACTTACTTCCGTATTATGTTTACCTCCAGCTAGGACTTGGTGACATAAAACCTACCTAGATAACACTTCAGTTAGCTGATAGGTCTGTAAGAATTCCTCGTGGTATTGTCAAAGATGTTCTTATTAAGGTCGATAGGTTTATTTATCCTGTGGATTTTGTTATCCTAGATACTCAACCTGTTGACCCAGAAAACCAGATACCTGTGATATTAGGTCGCCCGTTTTTAGCTACATCTAATGCGATCATTAACTGTCGAAATGGTATTATGAATTTGTCTTTTGGGAATATGACTGATGAATATTTTCCATATTAGTAAGCAAACCCATGAGCTAGATCACACATGCATTGAAGAGGTGAACATGATAGGACACTAGTTCAGGAGTCATTACCAAACATCTTATCTAAAGATACATTAGAGAGTTTTTTAACCCAGTTTTGCTTAGATTTCGACGATGTTAGCACCAATGATCAAGTGAATGCTCTGTTAGACTCTACCCCTGTGTTAGATACTAATAAATGGAAATCTAAGTTCGAACCACTACCAGTTTCTAATTCTACCTTAATTCCTTCTTTAGAAGAGCCTCCTAAGTTGGACCTCAAACCATTGCCAGGTACTCTGAAATATTATTTTAGGCCCATCTGAGAGTTTTCCTGTAATTGTATCATCCGACTTGGATAGTAATCAGGAAAGTAGGCTAGTGACCGTACTTCAAGACAACAAGGAAGCTTTAGGGTGGACCTTAGCAGATATTAAGGGTATAAGTCATACTGTTTGTATGCATCAGATTCATTTAGAAGACAACACCAAACCTTCTAGGGAGATGCAACGTCGACTAAACCCTAACATGAAAGAAGTAGTTCGAACTGAGGTGCTTAAGTTGTTAGATGCGGGTATTATCTACCCCATTTCATACACTAAGTGAGTCAGCCCGTTCAAGTTGTTCCCACGAAATCAAGTACCACTGTAGTCCAGAATGAAAACAATGAGTTAATCCCAACCCGAGTGACCACGGGGTGGCGTGTTTGTATTGACTATAGATAATTGAACAAGTTCAGAAGGAAGGACCACTTTCCCTTCCTTTTATCGACCAAATGCTAGAGCGATTAGATGGACATAGTCATTATTGCTTGTTAGATGGCTACTTTGGTTATAATCAGATTGTTATTTCCCCAGAAGACCAAGAGAAAACTACTTTTACCTGTCCCTTTGGTACCTTTGCATATAGATGCATTCCTTTCGGGTTGTGTAATGCACCCGCTATTTTTCAGCGTTGCATGATGAGTATATTTTCTGACATGGTAGAACGGTTTTTTTAAAGGTCTTTATGGATGATTTTTTAGTGTTTGGTTCATCGTTTGATGAGTTCTTGCATCATTGGACATTAGTGTTGACTAGATGTAAGGAAAATAATTTAGTGCTTAATTGGGAGAAATTTCATTTCATGGTTTGATCAGGAATTGTTTTAGGGCATATCGTATCTTCTAAGGGTATAGAGGTAGACAAAGCCAAAATTGACCTTATTAAGAATTTAAAGGTTCCCAAAACCGTAAGAGATATTAGGTCATTCTTAGGGCATACGGTTTTTATCGTCGATTCATTAAGGATTTTAGCTTGATTTCTAGATCTCTTTGCAATTTGCTTGTAAAAGATATTAAGTTTGTCTTTGATGATGCTTGTTTAGAGGCTTTTGAGAAGCTTAAGACTTGACTCACTACCGCCCCCATAGTCCAGGCGCCTAACTGGAACCTACCCTTTGAAATCATGTGTTATGCTTCAGATTATACTATTGGTGTTGTGCTAGGTCAACGAGAAAACAAATTACTTCATGTGATTTACTATGCTAGTAAAATTCTGAATGATGCCCAAATGAACTACACCACCACAGAAAAGGAATTGTTAGCCATTGTTTTTGCCTTAGACAAGTTTAGATCCTATCTCTTAGGTTCTAAGGTCATAGTCTTTACTGATCATGCTGCTTTGAAGTATCTTCTGTCCAAGAAGGATACTAAACCTAGATTGATTAGATGGATCCTTTTGTTAAAAAAATTTTCTCTAGAAATTAGAGACAAAAAGGGTGCAGAAAATGTAGTAGCGGACCACTTGTCTAGGCTTGTTTTTAATTTCCCTGATGATTCCCCTCATGTGAGGGATAGTTTTCTTGATGAACAACTTTTCCTTGTTTCCCAATTACCTTGGTATGCGAATATAATGAACTATCTTGTTACTGGTCGAATACCCCAACATTGGGGTAAACAAGATCGTTCTAGGTTTTTAGTCGAGGTTAAGCATTTATTTGGCATGATCCTTATCTGTTTAAGTATTGTCCAGACCAGATAATTAGGAGACGTATACCTCAGAATGACCAGTCCAGTATTATTTCCTTTTGTCATGATCATGCTTGTGGGGGTCATTTTAGTACTAAGAAAACTGCTGCTAAGATATTACAGCGTGGATTCTATTGGCCTTCGTTGTTTAAAGACACCCACCATTACTGTGTTACTTGTGACCGTTTCCAGAAGTTAGGAACCATTTCCCGTACAAATATGATGCCTTTGAACCCTAATATAGTTATTGAGGTCTTTGACGTGTGGGGCATTGATTTTATGGGTCCTTTTCCTAGTTCTTTTGGTTATTTTTACATCCTTGTCACTGTAGACTATGTTTCTAAGTGGGTTGAGGCGGTTTCGTGTAGAACAAATGACCACAAGGTTGTGTACCAGTTTTTGAATGATAACATATTTGCACGTTTTGGTACACCGCGAGCTATAATTATTGATGGAGGGTCACACTTTTGTAATCGACCATTTAGGCTTTTGATGAAGAAATATGGTATTACCCACAAAGTAGCTACCCTATATCACCCACAGACTAGTGGTTAAGTAGAGGTTTCCAACCGGGAGATAAAACGTATTTTAGAGAAAACAGTTAATCCAAATCGGAAAGACTGGTTATTGAGGCTTACTGATGCCTTATGGGCTTACCGTACTGCATTTAAGACCCCCATTGGAATATCACCTTATCGTCTAGTTTTTGGCAAGGCATGTCAACTTTCCGTCGAGTAGAGCATAGAGCATATTGGGTTGTAAAACAACTTAATTTTTCGCTTGAAAAGGCAGGAGCTCATAGGAAGCTCCAGCTCAATGAGTTGGACGAGATTCGTAGAGATGCATACGATAGTGCTAAGGAGTATAATAACAAAATGAAACTTGTGCATGATAGAAATATTTTAAGAAAGTCATTTTCTCCAGGTCAAAAAGTTCTTTTGTATGATACCCCTTTGCATCTATTCCCCGGGAAGTTACGCTCTCGGTGGACGGGTCCTTTTATAGTCCGTACAATTTATCCTCGTGGTGCTATTGAGATTGAGACACTGGGTGGTAGCAGTTCTTCAAAGGTTAACGGTCAGAGATTGAAATCCTTTTTAGAGCCTTTTCCTGCAGGTGATGTTGAGGAGGTCCCTCTGGAGGACCCTGCTTACCTTGATTGACCATCAAGGATGTTGTTGTACATTAGTAAGTTTTTTTATAGGTTTTTATTTTTATTTTTCTGTCTTATTCTCCAAAGAAGGATTGTTACGCTTCACCCAGGTACTATCTTTCTGACTTACCTCTTTATTCCTCTAGTTACCTATATTTTTGGTATTGCACTTTAATTTGAAACATTGAGGACAATGTTAGGTTTGAGTTTTGGGGTAAGGGAGAAACTTTTAGTTGAAATAATAGAAATCCAAACTTTAGAAACTTGTGAACAATTCAGGGTAACACTAACCATTCTAGGTAGATGGAAACTTGGCTCTTTTTCTATAGGAATTGTTGTGCCCATCTAAATGGTCTATTCATAAAAGGATGCCTAGCTCAGGTGTTAAAAATAACATGATAGTTGTCACCATATCTCGGAATCTATCTTGACCATATCACCTTATGTTTTTATTTTTGCAATTTTTGTGTTTCTCTAAGTGATTTGGTGGGGCACCAGTATCAAATTGTTATCACCACCAGGATGAAGTGTTTGAGATCAAGCCCAATTATTGTGTTATTTAGACTATTTTTCCAAAAAATAAATAAATGAGTATTGACAGTTTGATAGCAATATATGTGTGTTCTCCCTGTCTCCGTCGCCTAAGCAAGCGTGGAATGCATGATCCATGAGAACTATCATGTACGATGCTGATAAGGAGCATGCGCTTGGATTCATTTAATCCAATCATGTTGTCAATACATGTAAAATATTTTCAATAAAACGACCGATGGGACCCTTGTATATACCAGATGAGTCGATATTAGTATAAGGAGTGAGAGTAGCGGGAGCGTATCGCAATCCATTCATCCTGGCACTGACCTTCAGACCGATATACGAAACACCGTTCACCTTGTTCTACACGCAGAAACTTCATTTTGTCTATATCCATCTTCTAAATCTTTTCATACGATTATACTTTGATAGATTCTTAGTATTGTGGTTGAATGACTATTTAAGTAGAGTTTTGAATTCTTGTATGAATTTTCCTACGCTGAGTGAAAACTCGTGTACAATAATTGGACTCATATAGGGTAATGATTCTTATAGGCAAAGAATTTAGTATACCAACTAAATAGTTTGTTTAGTGTCTATCCTCAATCATACACAAGTAGCTATGGTTTGGAGTAAAAAGTTTTTGTGGGTACACCTCTTGTAAACCCTCACGAGACTAAAACTCGTCCACTAGGGACACCTAGGGGGTTTAATAGGCTTGTTGCAAACGCTAAGTGCAATCGCGATGCCTACGAAAGTGAGTTAGGATTTATTTTTATTAGATTTTCTCGAGGACTAGCAAAATATAAGTTTGGGGGTATTTGACAGACACATTTATGTGTCTTATTTGATCTCTTATTTGTATTAATAGTTCTCCATTTTTGTATTAATAATATCTTTTCTTTATTTGTAGGTACTTTTGTGAAATTAATAAATATGGAGAAATCGGCTAAAAAGTGCTAAAAACACCCCATAAAAAGTGTTAAAGGCACCCAAAAAAATGTTAAAGGCACCCATACATTGGATATGGGCACACACCCAATTTCAAATTCAAAGCATTTTGGCGGGAAAATTTTCTTCACTTAACTTTGAAGATTTCAGCGAATCATTTGTGGATTGATTAATAGTATTTTGAGCAGATATTATCCTGCCATTATCATGGAGATATTTTATGCGATTGGGAGATCACAGAATCAATACAAAATATCAAATCATATCACGAAAATTGAAAAGAAAAAATACCCGAGTATTATTCTCTGTTAATGAATTTTTTTTGATTATTTGGTGGTCTGTGATGTATAAATAGGAGTTGTGGGAGTTGTAGAAGGAGTAGAGAGTATTGGGGAGAGATCAGGAGGTGAAAAGAGCGTTCAAAAATCAACTCAGAAAAATTGCTGCTGCTACTGCATGAAGAATAAGGAATAGGCAACAGAATCTTCAACCAATAGGCCACATTTTCTTCATCGATTTGCAACGAATATTATCGCAATTGCAACGTTTATCTTCATTGGAACAGTTTCTTCAACCTATTTGCAACGGATATTGTTGCATCTGCAACATTTATTTTCAGCCCTTCTATAACAGTTAGTTTGTAACGTCTATAAACGTCGCAAACTCACTGTTTTCTTTGTTTTACTCCATTTTTATCATTTGTAAACAAAATTTTGAGCCATGAACCATAATTTTGAGCAAGTGATTAATATGAGGAGCTAAACCCCATCTCTGAGGCGACGGAGGAAGCTATTTTTCCAAAGATTTTGTGGTAATATTTATTTAATTAATTTATGCAATTCTTTTATGATTATTTTCCTTGGTTAAAAATCGATTTAATGATTTTTATTAAGAAATTGTGATTTCGTTAGATGGTACATGCTTGGCCTAGGTTTTAGATGTTCCATGTTTTTGTTATACAATTGTTGTTTTAAAAATCTACTTATTGCAATATTTTAGAATCAAATTAAATGTAAGAATTGCATGATTATAATTATTGAATTAAATCATTTTAAAATTTGAAAAATAGTGGAATCTTAGCCTCAGTTTACTCTCAATTTTGTTATCAATTTTATTTGAGTTCTTCTATTTTTAGTCTTAGAAATTAGGTTTAAAAACAAATCTTCACAAGTCTTGAACGAAATTTAGTTACCATTATTTACAAAACTATCAATGGAGCGAACCAGAACCAACATTACAATGTCCACTAATGCTGAGACGTCTTGGTTTCAAAAAGACAAAATAGTTCATATCATTATTGATCATCCAGCAGCAAGAAACCAACAATCCGATTTTTTCACCCGCGACAATCTGGAGAGAATCCTACAAAATCATGGAAAGGAAGACTCGTCCTCACTTCATCAACACCATCCTCCTTACTCGCCTAAAATTGAAAGGATTCTCCTACCAAGAGGTTACTCATCTCTAGCTTTCTCATTGTACGATGGAACTGGAAATGTTCGTGAGCACGTCTCTCGATTTCTCGAATCACTCGGGGGACATGAATATAATCATGTGCTACGTCTGAAAGAATTTTCAAAGTCCCTTACTGGAAGAACGTACACGTGGTACAACAACATTGCTCCCAACAACATCTTTGGTTGGGAAGACATGGTTCAACGCTTTCAACAAGAAGTATTTCTTCGTCTCCGAGCATATCACCCTATCAGACCTGGGAAGAATGTTTCAGAGAAATAATGAGCATCCCAATGAATACATGAAGAGATTCAGAATTCAAACACTGGATTGTCACAAACAGAATGTGATAGAACATCAACTAGTGGAGCTCTGTATTAATGGTATGATCCATGTTTATCGTGCTCTTCTGGAGAGAACTAGGCCAGCAAGAGAAGAAAGTCGTGGAGATACCCGTGGGAATCGACGACTGATCAACAAGCAGTATACTGTTCAAACATAAATAAGTAATGTCGGTAACAAAGGGACGAAGAGAAAAGCTCCATCTCAGCAAGAATCACAAACTAAATGCCTCTCTTCTACTCCATCTGCGAACCAAGCACCGACTCAGCGAGTAACTCGTTCCCAAGATGTTCCCAAGGGGCTGCAAATGCAACATCAATTGCAGCATCAGCAAGAGCAGGATATAAAACCTAATATCATCTGTCCTAATTTTCTAATTTCTATGGAAGAAGTCATTGAACTATTAGAGGTGTGGGTACAATAGGGGATCATCAAGTTACCACATGTACGACGTCCACACACTCCTCAAGAAATGTCAGACCCGAAGTACTTTCGCTTCTATCGGTTCGTCAATCATCCCACCAACGAGTGTAACAGTCTAAGACGTATCTTCAAAGAAAAAATATAGTCAGGGGAGTTGCAACTGGGGACTGAAGGTATTCACAAAAATCCCCTTCATGTTAGAAGCTTCACCATCTCTGGAGAATTGGTCAACCAAATAGTTCAGTCATTAATGGAGCGCATGTGTGAACTCCTCCACTTTTTTAAAGATCATCGTAAAGATATTTTCACTGCCCTCAATTTAGTCGTGTCTGGCGAACAACTACCATATCTTGTTGAAAACACTTGCGTTCGAAATAAGCCTCATTTGAAAAACATGATCAATCAGAATGATGAAGGGTGCGAACGGGGAATTTTCACTACTGCACGTCTCAGAGATGTCAAGTTTAGAAAGACACCAGTTGATGCTGGCATGGATTTCAATGTTATCAGCGTCGCGATTCTGAAAGCGGCAAGAGTAACTCGACAAGAAGCTACACGCTCGCCAACAACGGTCAGAGATCCTGAAGGAATAGTCAGATATGTCTATGGCCACATCACTCTCACAGTAGCAGCAGGAGCCACTCAAAAAAATACCAAATTCCATATCATCAAAGGGAAACTTAACAATGATATGATTCTTAGACGTGCCTGGATCCAAAACTCAGCGGCTATTATAAGAGCTCGGCCAGAGGCCCCCCCACGAGTCAAGCGCCCCTTCCCGGAGTTAAACCCAGCTTTAGCAAGAACCTTCCTTTGTACCTGGAAGAATAGCAATTTCTCAAAGCTATGGCGAGGAGTCAAACATCAACTGAGAGTGTGTCAGCTTATGTCAACAGATATCGCACCCAGGTAGCTCTTACTCAATTCGCTTCCTTGTCATTGGATCATCCTCACATGCCAACAGACTGGGGATTAGACCTTGCTAGAAACTACAATCATGCTTTAGATTGTCGTTATGAATGGGCGGATTCTCCAGTACAATACTTCAACATATGGGCAGAGATCACTCTCGCCTTTTATGAACCACCAGAATTCTCAAAGATATTCTCAATCATATATGATCTAAGAGATGTTAGAGAAGAGGTTCTGCCATATGAACAGAAGATTTACAGAGCTAAAACAATCAAGCCAAACTTTTCGATTAAGGGACTTGGTTCTCAAAGCATCAAAGTATCACCGCTCTTCTAACTGGGAAGAACCATACAAAATTTCATGGGCTACCACCAGCGGCTACTATAGGGTGATCACTACATAAGGCAAGCCTGACACAACAGTTATTCACGGAAAATGACTCAAGGCTTTCATCTGAGCATCCTGTTATTTTCCTTATTTCAATTTTCTTTTCCTTATTGTAGCATTTGTAATTCCTCCAAAATGCCTACAAGTATCACCATAGGCATCCTTAGGATTTCAATTTCATTAATTAAGTAGAATTATAATTGTTTCTTTAAAGGGAATCTTTATGAATTACCCATCAGAACCTACTCACAAAATCTCCCCAAATACATAAAGGTTTAAATCCAAACAAACCTTTCAAAGACAGCTCAAGTCTCTTAGAAATATACTTTCACCCACACGTCTCAAACCAATCCTTGAATAAGCTTCTGGGATTTCATAAATTCTCAGAAAGATAAGGACCTACATATATCCAAAATTCTTATCAGAATAAAACAATCAGCGTTTGTGCCAGAGCCACCCAATCACCGCAATCATAGGACACCACTATATGGAGTGCCATGCTCAGTGCATCAAGCAAGGCTTGACTCACGATTCCAAATTGGAATAATAGTAGTATCAATATTGAAATTCCTGTGGTATTTGAAGAATTATACAAGTCGGAACAATCACAAGATGTTTTACAAGAAAACGTCTTAGAAGCAATTTTCACTGCCTCTCGAAAACTCTGAATCTGGCAACAATTGGTAAATAATTTGGGTATGGTTATTATGTCAAAATTTTGTATTGGTGTATACTACAAAGTGTTAAAAGGGAACATCAATCGGATAAATGAGCTAAGAGTTATGGCAAAAACGTCTAGCGGAGTCGGGTCTGAAAACTGTAGGGATTTTCCTTGATACTTCCTGAGTTCTACTGTTTTGTATTTTTGACGCCCCAAACAAGCTCAAAACCTGGATTTTTTTCTTCTAGGTCGTAAAAAATTATTTTCTCATAAGGATAGATGGGTCAATCATCCAAAACGGAGGTCTTATGAAGACTCTATAGCGTTTTTCTTAGACACTATATTTCTGAAATTTTTATGACGACGATTGGTGAAATTTTCTAATAAAGTCATTCATTGATTTCAAGATGAAAAGACATTGATGCAAATTTATGAGAAGTACTAAAAATGGAAAACAGAGATATGGTTCTATCATAACGGCTATACGGGAAATATCTAATTTAAAGAAGACATCTACGAAACAAAAGAGGGAAAAGAAGGCTAAATTAAACTTAATCAGAAGAATCGGAATCCGATCCGGAGTCACGCTCGTCGTCAACCTCCTCATCAGAATCATGTTTTTCTTCTTTCCGGTCTTCCTGATATGGTTATAGACAAGTGGTAAATAAAAATTCGAACTACAGGACTTGTAAAGGTTGATTTTTAAATTTAATTTCTAAACTAGCAAATAATTACAAAAGATGGTAGCAGTATTAGAGAGACTGGGACTCAGGATTCCACCAATATTCATATTCATATGGTTCAAATATTAATTCTAGACAATTATAGCTCATATATTAAAAGAATATTGACTCTGATTCTTTATCAAGGCAGACTTTTAAAACATTAGATGTAAATTATATGCATGGCATATCAAAAGTACTTAAGACTAAGCATACGCCATCAAACAAGATCACAAATAATTAAGAAAATTCATAAAAAAATTTAAATAAATACAAAAAGTCATAAAAGAATTAAATATTTACCACAATCAAGAAAAATGGCTTCCTCCATTGTCCCAACGATGAGGTTTAGGTCATCACGCCCAAAACACTCTCAAAAGATAGGTACATAGCTCAAAAGTGCTTGAGAAGAAGAAAAATACAAAAAGAAATGACCAACTGAGTCGTAAAAGAATTAAAATGATTTATTGAATCTACGACACACTTTAGACGCAGTTGGAAAAGGACTGTCCTTTGTATTAAAACCGGAAACTGTTGCTTTTACTGTAGCAAAAACTGTTGTTATAACTTATGAATTTGAAAGAATAGACAACGGAACAATAAACAATTTTCTACTTTTCGTCATGGTTTCTTCATCTTCACGTGATGAACTTGCAGCAGCAACAGATTTTTATGGATTTTTGGTTTCTTCGAATCTGGCATCTGCCATCCCCCCACGAATGATCTCTTAATCCTCCTATTTATATTACACATCAAATCTCCTCCCAATAACTCCTCCAAATCCTTGAATATATTTTTTCTTCAATGAAGATAATCTCAGGAAATTTTCTTCTCTGGCTGTTACTCGTTCTTTGGTGACTCTGCCTCGCTGTTGCCTTCTGAGTTTGAGAATATATCCAAATATCAACGAAGATTTCCTTATTACAAAGAATTTTTATCAAAATATAATCCTAGGTTTGAATTTCCTTCCTTTTTACGGCAAACAAGATAATCTTGCGAGATTCTCTACTTGATTTTTACGTGTTTCCATTGAGTAAAAATCCTACTAAATAGGAAAGAAAAAATACGTGTCTTAACTCCTTCAAAATCTCCAAAATATTTGATCCCAATTTATACAGATAGAATAAGGAAGAGTTCCCGCCAATGTTTTATTTGAATTTCAAAGGAGTGGATGCCTTTAACACTTGCATGGGTGCCTTTATCAATTCGTTAGGGTTCCTTTATCCAAAATGAAGGTGCCTTTAACACTTTTAAGCCATTTTTCCATATTTATTAGTTCTCCAAAAATACCTAAAAACATACAAAATAATAATATTAGTACATAAATTGAGAAAAAACAATATAGATATGAGCTTAAATAAGACACAAAAACATGTCTATCACTTCCTCAGAGTCTTCCTCAGAATCTTCTTCAAGGCCCTTTTCTTCGGAGCGTTCTCCTAGAATTCCATCTGGGTCTTCATTGGAGTCTTCCTCTAAATTTTCTTCGGGACCCTCGTTGTCAGAACCCTTCTTCATGTCGAAATAGGCATCGGCACGCTAAGCATCAAGGTCAGCCTCGGTTTCTAAGAACGATTCATACCCAGAATCATATGCGACATGATCCTCATGATCCTCTTCAGAAGGGTACCCATCTGTATCATCATTAATGGTGAATGTGAGATTCAGAGCAAATTCACGAGCTATTTTCAAACGATCAAGAGGCATACCTCGCAAGAGTTTTACGACCTTACCCAAGGAAAGGCAATTTTGGATTGCACTTATTGAGGAGAAGCCACTTTCATCCTTTTACCTCTACAACCCAGTTTATTGCTTGAAGAATCAGAATACGATTTCGATCAGGAACTGCCATGGTCTACTTAAAACATAAAATAACAACATGAATATTTCAGCACAAAAGAGAAGAGTTATTAAAGAATTTGGTTCATCAAAAAAAAATCAAACTTACTGGTATTTTTTGTTTTTGCTAAAAAAAATCACTCCACTCCAGAAAAAGAATGGTGAAACATGGTATTTTGTTGTTGTTGTTTACAGAGAATCTGTTTTGTAAACAAAAATCACTCCACTCCAGAAAAAGAATGGTATTTTTCCATATAACAAAACATGAATTAAGAAAACAGATTCTCTATAAACATTCTAAATTGGCCTCGGAACCTCCTATTACTCATAATATTTATACCATATCGAATTAGTCTCAAGTCGCATAAATTCCATAGTGTGCATCGATGTTCCGGTATCATCTATAAAATTCGGGAACATCTAATGCTTAAACCCCAAAATGTACTCTAGCTTAACGCTTTGTTCGCAATGAACGCTTCTCAAATTGCTCTTCTGAGATTAAATATACTACCTTAGCACTTTGCTCAAAGATAAGCCACGAATTATGCGCCACTCCTCTTGAATACGCAACAAACAAGAAATAATATCTTAAAAGACGCATTGATCCTCTGAGATAGGATAACCCTTTCCCTTTCTTCTATCAGTGCCATGTTAGCACCAGCCGCTTGGCTTAGCACCACCTTGGAGCTAGTTCCCCACCTTAGCGCTAAAAGCGCTAACTTTTTTTTAGGGTGAAAATAAATGTACGGTAAAATCGTATTTTCAAATATGTTCGAGAGATCAAGCTCGAACAGGACGAGCCTAAATAAAGAAATGGTCGTTCACGTTATGCTTCGATCACAAAGATGGAGAAGATTTGATAGGTCTTAGGGGAGGGAAGTAAAAAAGGTTGAGAAATATCAGTGTGATAAGTAGTGTGAAGAAGAAAGAATTATCTCTGAGATGAATCGCTAATTTTGTATTGTTTGTTTTCTTCTGTCTTGTTATATTGTATCGAATAGATGAGAACCATGTATTTATAGTTTAGAGGAGACACACTGATTTCTCGTAAGTGGTGGAAATTAGGAAGAGGTGGAAAAGTGATGATTGTGGAGATTGTAGTGGGGTCCTGTCCGAAAAGTAAGGAAAACCTGTCTGATCACTACTCCTCATCCTCCCAATTACTCTGTAACCGTCCCACTACTTGTTACCTTTTTGTTCGTGGATATGTTGCCCCAATGCACGATTGTCGTAGACCGCCGGACCAATACCCCAATGAGAATCCCCCCATGTGTTGTATTTGATATCTCGTGGAAATAGTGGAGTCATAAACCACTATTTTTTAATTTAGTCAATTCAAGTCCAGTCAAATGACTTGCTAAGACAGTGAGGAAAGTTCCACAACTCACTAGCGTCGAGTCTTGTAAGTTCAGTGGTCATGTACTGATGGGATTTTAGAATACCTTATAAAAATAACCGCAATCGCACGGTGCCTACAATGCAGACAACGACAAGTACAGGTCGAACCCACAGGGAACGGGGATAATACTGCAATCAATATCTCTAATCAACTAACCAAAAACAATTTTATTGGATTTTTAGAATTATGGATGGAATCATAAAACAAACTAAACTAATAAAATAACTAAACAGAGAGAGTCAGTAACCAGGGTTTTCAGTATCCACCACTATTTCTATTTAATTATTGAAGTGAAACATAACTCCTGAATATTTAGATTCGCAAATATCACTGGGACGCCCTAAGCATGGTGCATCAGAAGTTCTAAGTCTAAGCATACACCATCAAATTGCGTTAGCGAGAAAATTGTAAGAAACTAATTATAGGTCCACAAATAATACCTGACTATTCTAAGCATACCCCATCAAAGGATTTAACCCAAGCATGAAATATCAAATAAGTAGACAAATATATTTGCAACAAGTAGATTTTCAAAATAACAATTGTATACCAAAAGCATGGAACATCAAAAACC
>JAJJMC010007037.1:1528899-1546702 GCA_023531435.1 Papaver californicum
TATCAAATACTTTACTTAATTGATCTAAAACTTTAAGTGGTTTCAACGTTAAACTCTAGTTACAAATTAATTAGAACATGGAGATGGGTTTCTTAAAACCCATAACAATAAATATCAATAATAGAGAGAAAGAATTAAACCCAAAAACCTGCGTTATCCTTTCTTCTCCTGTACAGCTTCCAATCTAGAAGAATAGAACGCTTCTCCCTTCTCTTCTAATCACTGTACCCCTTTTCACCGTACAGGCCTCCACCTCTCTCCACCGTAAAAGCGAAACCTAACAGAGGCTAAAAATAAGAATTCACAACGACTCCCAAAACAGAACTACCCAGAACCCCCAAACTGACGCAGCTTTCTGTCTTTTTATACTACGTTTCCCAAAAGAAAAACCTAGTCTAACTCCTCCATGTGACAACTTCTCTTCCTAGCCACTCCCGTCTTGCCATGTCAACTAGCTTCACCTTTTTCTATTTCCTCTATACGACGCTTCACGTGCTTCCAGCCTATCTTACTCTTTAGCCTCTTATATAACAAACTTTCCTTCTCTCTCCAATAGCCCCTAGGTATTCTCTCATAGACCGTACTCACCCTTAACTCACTTTTTACTTTTCCTCTTCACGTTTTGTACCACCTACTCTCATTTCTAGGCTAGCTCTTTTCACATTAACCAACCAACCAAGCACCACTTTGACGTCAACTTTTTTTTTTTGAATATACTCCTAGAATTCGAAACCCAAAAGAGAACTGACTTCACCACCTACTAGACTAGCCCCACCTTGTACTCTTTGAGGTAACGCACACTGGCATAGGACTTGCACACCACTGCAAGCATGAAGTCCTCGCTCTATTACTCCACCAACCTCCTGCTTAGGCTATCTGTGCTAACTGATCCTAGCAGAGCAATAATGCCTACTATCTCTTGCATCATAGACTATATGTCAGGTGGAATTGAAGCAGTTGTATTGTTCTTTTTGATTTGTTTGATGATAACCTCTTTGTCAAAAGACTAACATCACTCAATCTAGTCACGTGATGCACTACTTCACTTTGTCCACAAACTGAAGCACAAGACTAACATAACTTGAACCAGACCTCTTATTCTCTCTCAACTCCATAGAGTCTACCAATTAGCCATTTTAGCCGTATTTAGCTTATAACCTCGGATTTTATGCGAACCACCTAATAAAATATAAAAATAATAAATTAGTACAATCCAAAGTACTAGAAAATATAAATTAGGCGGTAGAAATGTATGAATTATGCGCTTATCATGTACTAGCTTAGGAGTAACATGGCATATTTAATGGCTAAGCATTAGCTCAGAAGTGATTTAGCATAATTCTGAAAGGCATTTTGAGCCAAGATTGTGAAGAGTCTCTTTAAGCAAGAAGACTTATTAGAAAAATCACATAAGATTTGATATTAGGTAAATATTGAAAAGAATGGCGTATTTCCAAGGAAAGTAGCTACCAAAGCAAGCACTAGCTACTTAGCACAAATAGTAATGTGCTACCTCTTTAGGCACAAAACTTAATGTGCTAACATTTCAGGAGTAAGGCTAATATGCGTAGCTTCTGGCAAGTATTAATTATGCTAAGGGAAAAATCTAGCGAGGTTAAAGATAGTTAAAACCAATGTGCTTGTGCTAAGTTGTTAAACATGGACGCGTTATGCTAAGGACGTATTGGCCATGAGAGCATTAGCCATATGCGCATTGACCAAGGACGCGTCAGGTTAGAGACTCACTATCTATAGATGTGCTAGAGCTAGGGACGCATCAGCGTTAGGGCGCATCAGCTGGTAGGGACGTGCATGCTAAGACGCGTTAGCTAAGTACGCATCAGGTTAGGGACGCGCTAGCCTTGAAGGCGCTGGTTACTCGGGGATGCATCATTATGGACGCGCTAAGCTTGTGGCGCATCAGGCTAGGGATGCGCTAGCCAAGGTCGTGCTAGACAAGGATACTAGGCTAACAAAGTTGGTGCTTTTGGCGCTAGGTTTAGCGCTTTTAACACTAAGGTGATGCGCTAAGAAAGTTAGCGTATTTAACGCTAAGGTGGGGAACTAGCGCCAATGTGGTGCTAAACCAAGCGGCTGGTGCTAGCCTGGCGCTGATAGGTGAAAAATCTAGGGTTATTCTATTTCATAGGTTCAATGTGTCTTTTGAGGTATTGCTACTTTTTTTATGGCGCGTCCAAGAAGAGTGGCGTATAATTCATGGCTTATCTTTGAGCAAAGCGCTAAAGTAGCATATTTAGGCTCAGAAGAGCAATTTGAGAAGCGTTAAGCTAGAGTGTATTTTGGGGTTTAGACATTAGCTATTCCCAGATTTGATAGATGTTAACGGAACATCGATGCGCATTCGAGGCAAGTTCAAAGAAGTCAGTTGTTGAACTTATGCGACTTGAGACTAGTTCGATATGGCATAAATATTGTAAGTTTTAAGGAGGCTTCGAGGCCAGTTTAGAGTGTTTGTAGAGAATCGGTATTCTTAATTCGCTTACGAAATATAAGTAGAGATACAATATTCTATGTTTTATCATAAAACAAATCATATGGGCATAAATACACACACATATCCTTTTATATTCTTGCTGCTTGGAGAGGGCAATTTTACAATTCTAGTGATAGACACATTTTTTGTGTCTGATTTGATCTCAATAATATTTATTGTGGATACTCGATTTCGTATTTATTATGGTTTTTATTTCTTTGTAGGTGTTTTTGGAGAAATGTTAAAGGCACCCTCACATTGGATTAAGGCACCCATTTTTTGGATCAGGGCAACCACACCCAAGTTTTCAAACTTCAAATTTTGGCGGGAAAAATTCTCTTCGTAAAACAGCGTGAATTTGGAAACTCATGATTATGGAAACCTTCTCAAAGCTTTATTAGGAAACCAAGTTATTTGGGTAATAAGAAAAAAAGAAGAAAGATATAAGTATTCTTCTGATCATAGAATCGATAAACCGAGAAAGAAAAGAAATCAGGAAACAAAAATTCTGTTTTTAGAATTTTCTTCTTTGGTGAATCAACGGAGAATTAAAGGGAAGTTTTTAGGAGATTTAGGGTTGTGGTTAGTATATATAGAAGAGCTGAGAAGATTTGGAGGGGAGAGACGAGAGGGTGAAGCTTAGAAAGAATCAAGAGTTCGAAGAAGAAGTGTACAGGAACAAGAAAATTTCTGCTGTTGATCAACGAAGAAGAAGAACAAACTACAAGGAAGAACTGTCGTTCATTAGCGAGAAGTCCGTCCTTCTTTCCATTCTTTTTAAATACCTTCTGTAACAGACTGAAATACTCACAGACGCTTATAAGCATATCAAAATTCCTGTGAGCGTTTCTGTTCCCATTGTAAGCATCATTTGAGTTATAAAAAACGATTTTTGAGGGTTTTGCCATTACAATGAGGAGCTAAACTTCATCTTTGAGGCTATGGAGGAATCTACTTTTCCAACAATTATGTGGTAAGTATCTAATTAATTTATGCAATTTATTTATGATTAATTGCCTTGGTTAAAAATTGATTTAAAAGATTTTTGTTAAGCAATTGTGATTCCGTTAGATGGTGCATGCCTCGGCTTAGGTCCTAGATGCTCCATGCTTTTGTTATACAGTTGTTGTTTTGAAAATCTATTTTCGCAATGATTTAGAATCAAATTAAAATGTTTTAATTGCATGATTAAAATTATTATCACTTTGAAATTGGAAAATAGTGGAATCCTAGCCTCAGTTTTCTCTCAACCTTATAAAAAATATTTGAGTTTTCTTATTTTTAATTTTAGAAATTAGATTTAAAATCATTCTTCACAAGTCTGAGTAACGAATCTTTATTTACCACTTTTAAACTACATCATCTAGCCCTTGTCATAAACTCACAATCTATAATAAGTCCCCTGCTTAGTGAGAAACAATAATGTTGCCCAGTAAGCACTACATGGTGATAGAATGATTATTATATATGCATAATTTAAATTTTAGGAGTAGAAGAAGTTATACTTAGCTTCTTGGATGTTTGAGATAAGCCCCCCTTAACGCGAAACTTGGCTGGGGATAGTAGGCGCCTTTGTTCTTGCTAGGAGTGCCAACTTGTCGTGGATAAGAAGAAGGCGTGGCTGGTTCCGCTTCTTTCTCTCTTTTTCTAGGTTTCCAAATCGAGCAAGGACTCTTCAAGTTTAGCGCCTATATATATATGCGTCTCCACCTCGATATTCTTTTTTTTTTTGTTTGCTGGTGAAAGAAGGCGGTGGTGGTAGCAATCGGCTCCTTGTGAACACAATAAGACAACTAATCCATCCTCGAGTATGCGGAAGCAGGGTAAACTCGTTCCTCGAGCAAGCGGCAGGACAAGAAGCTTGTTCCTCGAGTGCGCGTCATCGGCTAGGAGCAAAGGTAAGCACATCCTTCTTTTATTTATTTTGTGAATCACCAACTTGATAAGATAAGATTCTCAATCGTGATCTCATTATCCAATAGGACTAGCGTTTCCAAATTTTTCTTATATATATTATATGTATATATCTTGTTAATATTGAGAATGTTATTCCGTTAAACCCTAGTTTCACCATTGTTCTTCTGGAGTGAGGTGATTTTCAACATCATCAACGAAAATACAAGTAAGTTTGATTTTTGATAAACCAAAACCTTCGATAACTCTCCTTTTCTTTCATATTGAAGTACGCATCTTATTATTTTATATTTTAAGCAGATCATGGCAGTTCCTGATCGAAACCATAGCTTAAATCCTTCAAGAAAGAAACTGGGTTGTAGAGGTAAAATGATAAAATTGGATTCTCCTCGAAATGTACAGTCTAGAGTCAACCGTTCATTGAATAAGGTTATAAAACTCATTCAAGGCATGCCTCTCGATCGTTTGGAAACAACTCGTTAATGTGCTATGAATCTCTGTTTTACGATTAATATTGAAGAATAAGCAAGACACGGAGAGGAGTTGGAGAATAAGAAGGAAGAGGATAAGGAAATCACAGCTAATTTGGAGAAGCAACGTCTCCGAGCAATTGCAAGAAGGGAAAAAGATGAACGGATTGAGTGAGGTTTTCGTTTATTATGGTGTGGCCCCTGATTCTGATGCAGACGGATATCCTTCTGAGGAAAATCATGAGGATCACATAACATATGAGTCTGGGTATGAATTATTCTCCGAAATCGAGGTTGATCGTGAAGCTAAGCGTTCTGATGCCTGGTATGATATGCAGGCGGGTTCTTTCGACCCTGCTGACGATGAAGAGACCGAAGAAGATTTGGAGGAAGACCCTGACGGAATTCCAAAAGATGACTCTGAAGTAGAAGACCTTGAAGAAGATTCCGAAGAAGACTCTGAGAAATACCGATAAGAAGAAGAACATGATTCTGATGAGGAGGGTGACGACGAGCGTGATTCCGACTCGGATTCCGAGTCTTCAGATTAAGTTTAATTTAGCCCTTTTTTTCTTTTTTCGTAGATGTCTTCTTTGAATTGGATACTTCACATATGGTCGTTATGATAGAACCATATCTTTTTTTAGTACTTCTCATAAATTTGCACCAATATCTGTTCGTCTTGAAATCAATGAATGAATGACTTTATTAGAAAATTTCATCAATTTTCGTCATAAAAATTTCAGAAGTATCGTGCCTGGGAAAAACGTCATAGAATCTTCATACGAGCTCCGTTTTAGATGATTAACCCCTCTATATTTATTAGAAGACAATTTCCTACATCCTTGAAGGAAAAAATCTAGGTTTTGGTCTAGTTTGGGGCGTAAAAATGACCAAACAGTAGAACTCATGAAGTATCCAGGAAAAATCCTGACAGCTTTCAGACCCGACTCTGATAGCCGTTTTTACCATAGCTCTTAGCTCGTTTATATGATTGATGATCCATTTTAACAAGTTGTATTATATACCAATATGAAACTTTTGACATAAGATCCATGCCCAGATTCTTCGCCAATTGTCATCAGCTTCAGAGTTTCCGAGAGGCAGTGAAAATTGCCTTTGAGGAATTTTTTGTAAAACATCTTGTGATAATCCTTGAATAACACTTTGTAATGAATATATATGATGTTTATGAGTAAGTATGACAAGTTTCATGGTTCATGCTCAAGGATTTTGTGTTTGAGACGTTCTGACTCAACACATTTGTATTCTCTCTACTTTTAGGGGGAGAATGATCTACGAAGTAGAGATGAAATAATTGATGAGGGGAAGGATGTTACCAGGAATGGAAGTGTTGATACTATTCTTCTTCCAATTTGGAATTGTGACTCGAGCCTTGTTTGTTTCACTGAGCATGGTACTCCATATGGTGGTGTCCCAGTATTGTGGTGATTGGGTGTTTCTGGCACGAGCGCTAATTCTTCTTCTTCTTTTTTTTTTTTTTTTTTTTCTGATAAGACCTTTTCATATGTGTAGGTCCTTATCTTGCTGAGAATTTATAAAAACCCATAAACTGATTTAAGGATGGGTTTGAGACGTGAGGGGTGAAAGTATGTTTCTGAGAGACTTGAGTTATCTTTGAAAGGTTTGTTTGGATTTAAAACTCTATGTGTTTCAAAAGGTTTTTGTGAGTGGGCTTTGATGGATAATTCATAAATATTTTTTTTGAAAGAAACAATGATACTTCTATTTGATTACTAAAATTAAAATCCTAAGGATGCCTATGAGGATACTTGTAGGCATTTTAGAGGAATTATAAATACTACATGAAGGAAAAGAAAAGGGAAATATGGACAATAACAGGATACTCAGTCAAAAGCCTTGAGCCATTTGTCGTGAATAACTACTGTGTCAGGCTTTCCTTCTATAGTGATCAACCTATAGTAGCCGTTAGTGGTATCCCACAAAATCCTGTATGGTCCTTCCCAGTTAGAGGAGCGGTGACGCTTTGATGCTTTGAGAACCAAGTCCCCTACTCGAAAAGCATTTGGCTTGATTGTTTTGGATCTGTAGATCTTTTGTTCATATGGCTGAACCTCTTTTCTAATATCTCTCGGATTATATATGAGAAACAATATCTTTCAGAATTATGGTGGTTCAGAAAAGGAGGGAGTGATCTCTGCCTATTTGTTGAAGTATTAAGCTGGAGCAGCCACTTCATAACGACATGCTAGATCCCGATTATCGTTTCTAGCAAGGTCTAGTCCCCAGACTGCTGGCATGTGAGGATGATCCAATGACAAGGAAATAAATTGAGTAAGAGCTATCTGGGTGTGGAATCTGTTGACATAAGCCGACACGATCTCAGTTAGTGTTTGACTCCCCGCCATGGCTTTAACAATTGATATTTTTCCAGGTATAGAGGCAGGTTCTTGCTAAAACTAGGTTTAACTCCGGGAAGGGGCGTTTAACTCGAGGTAGGGCCTTTGGCCGAGCTCTTATGATAGCCGTTGATTGTTGGAGCAAGGCAAGTCCAAGAATTATATCATAGTTAACCTTTCCTTTGATGATATGGAATTTGGTATTTGTTTGAGTGGATCCTGCCACTACTGTGAGAGTAATGTGTCCATAAACATCTCTGGTTATTCCTCTAGGATCTCTGACAATTATTGGCGAGCGTGTACCTTCTTGTCGATTTATTCCATCCACTTTCAGAGTCGTGATGCCGGTAACATTGACATCTATGCCATCATCAACTAGTGTCGTTCTAAACTTGACATTTCTAAAACGTGCAGTAGTGAAAAGTCCCCGGTCGCACCCTTCATCATTCTGATTGATCATGTTTTTCAAAGGAGGCTTGTTTCAGACGCAAGTATTTTCAGCAAAGGATGGTAGGCGTTCACCAGATATGACTCGATTGAGGGTAGTAAAAAAGATCTTTATGATGTTCTTTTAAAAAGTGGAGGATTTCACACATGCGCTTCATTAATGATTGAACTGTTTGGTTGATCGGTTCTCCAGAGATGGTGAAGCTTCTAACAGGAAGGGGATTTTGGTGAACACCTTCAGTCCCCAGTTACAATTCCCATGAATATACTTTCTCTTTGAAGATACGTCTTAGACCGTTGCACTCGCTGGTGGGATGATTGACAAACCGATAAAAGCGACAGTACTTTGGGTCTGACATTTCTTGAGGAGTAGGTGGACGTCGTACATGTGGTAACTTGTTGACCCCCTCTTGTACCCACATCTCTAAAAGTTCAAGGACTTCTTCCATAGGAATTGGAAAATCAGGACAAGCTATGTGAGGTCTTATATCCTGCTCTTGCTGCTGCTGCACTTGTTGTTGCTGGCGCGACCCCTTGGGAACACCTTGGGACCGAGTTACTCGTTGAGTCGATGCTTGGTTCATAATTTGAATAGAAGGCAGGCGCTTAGTTTGTGGTTCTTGCTGAGATGGATCTTTTGTCTTGTTCCCTTCGTTACTGACAGCACTTAATTATGTTTGAACAGTGTACTGCTTCTTGATCAATTATCAATTCCCACGGGTGTCTCCAAATCTTTCTTCTCTCGTTGGCCTGGTTCTTTCCAAGAGGGCAGGAAAAGTTATTGCAGATCGCTTCGCGACCTCGTGTAACTCAGAAAAAGTCTGAAAATGTAAATTTTCTAGAAGAGCACGATAAACATGGATCATACCATTAATAGAGAGTTCCACTAGTTGATGTTCTGTCACATTCGGATCGTGACAATCCAAGGCTTGAACTTTGAATCGTATCACGTATTCATTGGGGTTCTCAGTATTTCTCTGGAACATTCTTCTTAAGTCTGATAGGGTGATCTGCTTGGAGACAAAGAAGTAATTCTTGTAGAAGGCGTTAACCATGTCTTCCCAACCATAGATGTTGTTGGGAGCAATATTGTTATACCACGTTTATGCCCTTCCAGTGAGGGACTTTGAAAATTCTTTGAGACGTCACACATGATTATATTCATGTCCCCCGAGTGATTCGATAAATAAAGAGACGTGCTCACGAGCATTTCCAAATCCATCGTATAATGAGAAAGTCAGAGATGAGTAACTCCACGACAGATGAATCTTTTGTGTTTCAGGCGGGTAAAGAGGTTGGTGTTGGTGGACCGAGGATAATCCTCCTTGCCATGATTTCGTAGGAGTCTCTCCAGGTAATCGCGAGTGACAAAATTGGATTGCTGGTACTTCTGCGGTGGGCGATCAACAAGGATATTAAGTTTTTTGTCTTTTCGAGCCCCGGACGTTTCGACATCAATGGATGTTGTAAAGTTGGTCCTGGTTCACTACATCAGGCGATGGCGTTGTTCCGGGGAGATCTGCTTCGTCAAGGTCTTGAGGCAAGCAAGTACCTTATTCTGAGTGGTAGCCATTTCCACCAGTGTTCTAGCAAGAACCTTCTGTCTCTTCATCAGATCATCAATACTGGGTCGGTGCCTTTTGTAGTTTTGTTACTGATAGGAGGTGTAGTAATAGTATTAGGAGTAACGTTGGTACGAAGAGGGTCATTAGTGATAGGGGTGTTTTCAGAATCATTACCACCGGCACTACCAGAACTGACGATAGGGTTTGTGACTGCTCTAGACCTAAGATCCACCATCTTGAATAACTGAGAATTGATTTTTGTAATCGAGAGGTTCATCTCCCACTGTGGTCGCCAATTATTTTAGGGTAAAAACAAATGTACGGTAAAATCGTACTTTCAAGTAGGTTCGAGAAATCAAGCTCGAACGGGATGAGCGTAAACCAAGAAATGGTCATTCACGTCCTGCTTCGATCACAAAGGTGGAGAAGATTGGGTAGGTCTTAAGGGAGGGAACCAAAGAAGGTTGGGAAATATCAGTGTGATAAGTAGTGTGTGAAGAAGAAAGGATTATCTATGAGATGAATCACTAATTATGTATTGTTTCTTTTCTTCTGTCTCGTTATCTTGTTTCGAAAAGATGATAACCATCTATTTATACTTTAGAGGAGACACATTGATTTTACATAAGTGGTGGAAGTTAGGGAGAGGTGGAGAAGTGAAGATTATGGAGATTGTAGTGGGGTCGTGTACGGAAAGTAAGGAAGACCTCTCTGACCAATACTCCTCGTCTTATCAACTGCTCTGTGACCGTCCCACTACTTGTTACCTTCTTGTTTATGGATGTGTTGCCACAACGCACGATTGCCGTAGACCGCCAGAACAATACTCCAATGAGAATCCCCCCATTTGTTGTATTTGATATCTCGTGGAAATAGTGGAGTCGTGGGTTACCACTTTGTTTTAAGTCAAGTCAATAGCTTGCTAAGTCAGTGAGGCAAGTTACTCAACTCAGTAGATTGATAATCAGACTAATTAAAATAGAGTATGAGAACTTTAGTGGTTACGTAATAGCTTGGAAGTAACATGACCTAATTTTATTGGTCAAATGTCCACTTAGAAGTGACGTGGTGTAAATATAGAAGTGTTTGAAGCCAAGATTGCGCGAAAGTTCCAGAAGACCAGTCGTGGCGTATTTTCAGAAACTGTGCAAAAGGCTTGTCGAATCAACCATATAGGGTTGGAGTTTGCATTAGGCCAGTGCAAAGTAGTGAAGCGTCCCTGGGTGCGTCTTAGGAGTAGGATGGCGCTAGCACTAGGCTAGCGCCTAAGAAACTAGTGACGCGTCCCAAAGGACACGTCAAAATGAGGCTGGCGCTGGCTCAAGCCAGTGCCCTTTTGCTGTGATGCGTCCCTAGGAAAGCGTCTCTCTTAGAGGATGGCGCTAGATTTGTCCAGTGCCCATTCTAGGGACGCGTTTTTATATAGGTTGGCGCTGGCCTTAGACAGGTGACTTGTAGCACATCTCTGGGCGCGTCTCGTTCGAGCCCCTACGCCATTTGCAAAGCGTCTCTGGGCATTGTTCTTTGATGGTGGCGCGTCCAGGAGGAATGGTGCATATTTGTGGCACGTACGTGAGTATAATGCTAAATTGGCATATTTTAGGGTCAGAACGGCGAATTATGATGTGTTCTTTGCGAACGGGGCATTAAGCCGGAATGCGTCTTTGGAGATTAAGCATTAACTATTCCCATATTTGATAGATGTTATTGGAATATCAATGCGCATTCGAGACGAGTTCAAGGAATTCCGCTTTGGAATTTATGTGACTTGAGACTGATTCGATATGGCATAAATATTGTGAATATTAGAGAGACAACAGGATCAGTTTAGAACACCTGTAGTTATTTGTAGAAACTGTACTTTTAATTTGCCTGCGAAATATAAGTAGGGATACAGTATTTCATGTTTTGATATTGAGCCAGGAGTATGCACATACACTTCAACGTTCTTGCTGCTAGGCAGAAGGCGATTTTACAATTCTATCCATTGTCAAAAACTCACCATCTATAATTATGGATCAAATATGGATCGTCACCCACTGTTGGACAACTCACCAATCAATACCCGACACCCAACACCAGTATAGATGAACAACTTTTCTCTGGAAACACCCCGAGGTTAAATCATATACAAGGTAACTCACTCTCCCAAGAAGTAAAACCAGAGGAAATCAAGATGGTGCTTTTCTCGGTTATTTCGGGGCGTGCCCCGTGTCCGGACATGTTCACTAGTAATTTTTTCAAGGTTTTCTAGGATATCACTGAGAGACAACTAATAGCAATGGTAAGAGAATTCTTTGATAACCTTACATTACACTTTCTGATGAATCATACCAACCTCACACTCATACCTAAAGGTGATCATCCGACGACCTCATCACAGTTCAGACTCATTGGTTTGTGCAATATGACCTACAAATTCATTGTGAAAATCTTGGTAAACCGAGTGAGACCCCTATTACCCTTCATTATCATCCCATAACAAAGCGTATTGTGTGCCGCTGAGATCGATCTATAATAATATTGCAATTGCAGGAGAATTGTTCCACCACATCATACCCCACACACCAAATCGTCTTCAAATTAGACATACATAAAGCTTACGACAACTTAGATTGGGGATTTATCAGACGAGCCTTTGAAACTTTGGAAATTCCATAAATGTATAACGGGTATATCATGACCTGTATTTCCACGGTAATGTACTCCATCAAAATCAATGCCACACCTCATGGTTACATTTCGCCAAATAGGGGAATCAGAAAAGGAGACCACTATCCCCCTACGACTTCATCATCTGTGATGAAATTCTTTTAGCCAATCTACCACAACCGGAACACCAAAATAACATCAAAGTACTCAGGATCTCAAGAAAATTCCCACCGGTACTACACCTAATGTATGTTGACGATCTCCTAATAACTTTCAATGCATCCAATCACAGTTGTACCCAACTACAATATCTACACCACTCCAAATCTTCTTCTGCGTGTCAGCTCATCAACGCAAACAATTCTACAATTGTACACCATTTGCATCTGGGACAACCTTTGATTGATGAGATCCAACAGATATTCAACATGCCAACCACGACATCACCACCTCTTTATTTGGGGGTTCACTTCAAATAGAGAAGATCCTTGGCGCATATGTTTGTCATTACTTGAAAGATTATCCCGAAAAGCGAAAGAATGGAAAACAAAATGCCTAAATCCAGCAGGAAGGTTAGTCTTCATCAATGCCTCTCCCATCCCTACTGCTAACCATCTAATGCAATCCTAACTCTTCCGAGCACATACCCATAGTTAAATCGACCAAATAACTATGAACTTTTTCTGAGGCCATGATGCGTCGATTAAGAAACTACATCCCATGGGTTAGGAAATGATGACGAAACCAAAAACACAGGGAGGTATGTGAATGAGGAAGAGTTTCGATCACAAAAAAGTATTGTTCCTTAAGAGATCCTGGAAGATACATGATCAACCGGACTCCCTATGGACTTCCATGTGCAGAGAAAAATACCTGAAAATAAACCCATCATCAAAACACCCCTGCAAACCCCGGTCTCGGCAAGCCACAAACGGAAACAAATCATTTACATCCTAAACACCATCACCCCTCATCTCTTCCACCACATAGGAAATGGAAATCCCACCCCGACTATATTCAACCGGATCCCAGATTACCCACCCCTAAACCAGACCCAGTGTCAAAACTTTCCTTTGGTTTCTGACCTCATCGATCCACTTTCCAACTCCTGGATACCTGATCGATTATCACAACTTCCACTGCTAATGATTAGGATTATTAGCATCCACCTCCTTCAAAATGGTCCACTAGACAAAATAGTTTGGCCTAACCAACACAACTCAACTACCATCACCAACTACCTATGGATATTATCTTGTCCATCAAAAATACAACTTTTTTTGTGTGGGAAACCCTAAATGAAGGATTATCCACCTTCACCACCCTTCACAAAATTCATCTGACTAATTCAAACCTCTCCCAAGGTGCAAGCTACAACCAAAAACAACAGAACATATCCTTGTCAAATGCCAGCTTGCAAGATCAGCTTAGAACCTTCTCTTCAATCATGAAGGAACGGGTCCAATGTTTCACCACCATCAACCACCCCCAATTGACCAGGAAACCACCATACATCAACTTCTATAAACCACCTTACCCAAGGTTTTTACAACATCTTTTTGCTACTTTATTTGGGCATTATGGATGGCTCGCAATGAATCGATATACATAAGGAAAAAGATGACCTCAATAGATATAGTCAAAGTAGCAACATTGGCGGATCTAGAACCTTATGTTAGTAGAGGCACCAAAAAAAAAACTTGGTTAATGTATATTCTTAGTGATAGTTTTTTTATTGAATTGATGTATTTTATAATTCTCCACAATGAAATTTCATATTTTGCAATCATCGCATAATACCCTTGTTATTGCTAGCATTAATAACATTTTTTTTTCAATATAAAAAATAATTTATCATTCGTCTACTTATCTACCATTTATGGTTTAAAAAAAAACTACCATTCGATTGTGTACATAATCGAGTCTTCAAAATAATATTAATCATCTCTTATGAATTTTAACTCAAAAAAATGATCACGTCTATTAGCGTTAACTGTCATGAAAGATACAAAATTGTTGTGTATGCTTGCAAACAACAAACTAGAGATTCCTGTTCTTTTATGTATATCGTTATATCCCTATATCATATCTTGTAGCAAAAAAAAAACTAATATAAAATTTATGTGCTTAGGTACTAAATTTGTTACCTAAAAAATAGGGAAATACTTAATTTCAAGTTAATTTTGACCTAACTAATGAAGAAAAATCTAAATATATTTATTAAACTAACAAAAATATATATCTTTTAAAGAATTTTTGTGCTAAATGTAAGGAACTAAAGATCATTTTAGTAAAATTCTATATGGGTACATGCCTAGACATGTCCACATCTAGATTCGCCCCTGAGTAGCAACACACCTACACCTAGAATTCACCTGGGAATATACAGTTCTTCCTCTACCCCTACCGGGTATGACACCACTGACGAATAATACCTCTCACCAGCAAACCACTATAACCATTGAAGTGGAATGGACACCACCGGAACTAAATTGGATAAAGATCAACACAGATGGAACTGCCCGCGGTTATCCGGGATCAACGGGAGGAAGATTCATTTACAGGGACACAAATACGACAGTTATCGCAGCAATGGCATTACCTCTAGGCTTTACAACATCCCTAACAACAGAAATTTGGTCCATGCTAATGGCTCTGAGAACGGTAACAACTCGTCAATGGACACAAGTTTGCATAGAATCAGACCCCCAATCTTTGGTTCACATTATCTACAGCCGCTCAAAACCACCTCGGTACCTGGATGATATGATTACTGAAACCAAAACAGGCTACAGGCAATCCCTCGACATTCGCTCCAACACAATTATAAAGAGACCAACCAGGTAGCAAATGTACTTGCAAACCAAGCGGCGGACAACAACCAACATGGACTATTCCAAACCACATGTTTAGATTATACTGTACCAAATTTTTTTGCAACCATTTGTAATGAACGACTCATGGGGTACACTTTCCCCGTGTAGTACCATCTTAATTTATCATAATCTATGCTTCAACAAAAATTCATGTAATCTTTGTAAGTAACTGTTGTAAGCAGTGGCGGAACCAGGATTTTAGAAAGAAGGACTAAATATATTTTTTTCGCATCTATCAATATTGATATTTTAGTTCAGTCAATTCTGTCACTTAACTAACATGGTAGAGAAGGTAGAAAAAGTAAGGTGTGAAATACAAAGTAGGAGCGGTACCTATTTTATCGCAGAAAATGCAGCTATCCTTATGATGCCAATGAACTGTTTAGTTACATTTTTATGATGCCACATAATACAAAGTTACATATTTAGTTTAGTTAAAAATAAAACCCAAACATAATACATGAGAGTTTCAAAAGAGTCAACAGACAACAGAGACCTAGTCTCTCTAATGGGAAACCATTTCTTCGCAGTATGAACTGAACTAATGGATGGACTATAAACCCAAGGCATACAAATCAGGTGGAAGACAAGGCCATCAAAATTAATCCGTCCTTTAGAGATACAAAAGAAACTTGACCGCATCTGCTTTGCAGAAAGTAATACACAACGGAAGAATTCTCCATGCAGGGGGATTTCGCCCTACTAACTAACCATGCACCATCATATACAATGGACAATTACGAAAAGGATACCGAGATTGATAATTACAACTTAAGAGTTTCTTGCAATCAGTGTCAACATGCTATTAATCTTATATGCTGGTTGTTTGTTTTTAGTTTCGATGAAAAACTTTCTTACTGCAATTTTCCTTAGAATGTCTACTTGTATATACTGATGTGAAGTTGCAAAGTTGTTTTATGATATGGTGTGTTAATTCCATCAAGTCAGCTTCACACTTGTGTTGGTCATACGAGAAATGTAACAACAAAAGAGATATCAGATCTGACAAGAAGTAAATTTTTGTAAAATTTGGTGGACTAATTCGATGGGCTTAATGGACTACCTCGAGAATATGTTTTTTATAGTGATAAATTACTACCAAAGTGAGGTTTTGGAAAAATAAATAAAGGGGGGACTCCAGCCAGGTTTAGTCAACCTGTACTTCCACCCCTGGGTGTAAGGCTAGCAAAGTCGAGAAAGGAACTGGAGGCGGTGGAGCCTGAATTTTCTTCTGCACTTTCATCAAACAGGTTGATGGCGTAGCTCTGGTGGTGGAGAGATGTCTTCCTGCTGTGTTTTTAGCTCATTTATATATCTTCTAATATCTGCAATTTCGATGCATAAGTAGACCCAACAATCCTTGACATACATTGATACTAAAACATCATCAACCACATCCATTCATCTCGTAAAACTAACGACAGAGACAGCACATGTTGGATGTTTTCGTGGAAGCCACATTAGTTTTGAACTGATTTTCCAGTGAGCAAAACAAACCCAGATCCAAACCAAAACTGAATTAGACTAGAATCCAAGTTTTCTTGTTTCCTTGAATTAGACTAGCAAAACACAATCTTCAAGAGTATATTTACTGAAAGTCATTCCAGATCTTCAAACGGGTATTAAACCTGAATTTGTTACACTTCACAGGGTTGTAATTTTTTCATATTAAAACTAAAAGAACATCCTACTTTGTGGTTTTGACTTCTGAGTGTTGTTTTTGTTAGAAGTACAAATCCCAGTCTATTGTAGTGCAAACGAGGGAGAATTGGAACCCAATCATTAATTGCAACCGATATTCCATGAAATTTAGCTGAAAATTAACCTTCTTTCACTTACATAATTTGGATACATGAACTTCTGTAGTGTACATATGAATATATGATATCTATACTCATTGGTTGACAAACAGGGTAGCAGGACGGGTGTGTCCTCTTTGAACCATGACCTTAAATCTTTCCTTGGTCGACTAAAAAACAGTGAACAACATAGCGAGATTCACCTAGCATACATATGGAGAAATCACTATTTTCTTATCAACTTCTCCATGAACATACAATTGAATGTGTTGTTTTGAAAATTATTAAATTTCATATCGTATTCAAATGATCGTAATCGGCACTTACTCAGGACCCATTTTTCTTGCTTGTATTTTTGTCTTGAAACTCCACAAAATTCTCACAAATTGGAAACCCATGCTCCTTACAACTCTTCAAATGTTTCTAGCTGGTCTAACATAAAGATTCCCATTTTTATTTTTGTTTCAACTTCCATATACCGATGTTGTTCATGACACACATACAATTCATCATCATTATTCTGAATTTCACCATTATCATCTTCACAATCACCACCACCATATCCAACCACTCAATCTCCACCACCACAACAACCAGAACCTCACCAACAATCAGAACTAGTTACAATAGCTAGCATCACCACCTCAACCCTAATCCTAGATTTTCTTCTGTGATACAGACCTTAAAAATCATTCTTCAAACCCTAATTGAAATCATCAATGACAATATTATGAGTTCTGAAATAGAATTATCAAAGAAGAAAGGGAAATATAAGAAAAAATGGAATGAAATGAGGCGGAAGAAGTAGAGATAGAAGATAACTAGATACGAGATAAGAATAAAGTTTTCTTTGGATACTAGGGTTTTAAAGGCTAATTAGATAATTATTCCTTAGGGGAATTCCTTAATGCCCCGCATTGCTAATACTCATTTCAATATGCCCCCATTTTTATTAATAATGTCAATATGCCCCTATTTTGATCAAAAAACTTTGATAATACCATAAATATCCTTATAGTTTAAATTTCAAAATGCTCCCACTTTAACTATGGTTTATTAGAAAAAATTTGAACCATTGATTTGTATTTATACATGGTTAAAACAGATTCAAGGGTAGTATGCTAATGGTTAGGGATTAGAATACCCAGGAACAGTTACTGATTCATCATCATCTGATGTAGCAAATAAAAATCAAAACCATCATG
>JAJJMC010007037.1:1636702-1700731 GCA_023531435.1 Papaver californicum
AAGTAAAAGTAATAATTACTCGAATTATTTTAATGATCGAGATAACATAAGTCTATAAAGATTGGAAGACACGTGTTGAATATGATCGCACCAGATAAAAGAAGAAATACAAGAACGATGGGTACATCGAAATAAAATGGATCGAACCAAAGAAGAGGCAATCCAAGAATGACGACAAGACTGGATAAAATGACACGAGAGCATCGACCCAAAGAAGAATCGATCAAGGAACGATGACCAGACTGGAGAAAATGACGCGTTGCACAAAGAGGGACCCAGTAAATAAATCTATAAATAGAAGAAGCCAAACAACAAAGAGAGGATCGGAAAAAATAGGAGAAAAACCTTAGAAAGAAAGAGAAGAAATTTCTAGGTATGAATCTAGGAGAAGTAATTATATTAAGTAGGGATTTTTGTACTTAATTGAAGAATGTAAAGATCATAGACCGCAAATGTTAAATTTGGGTGATCATATGTATCGTACAGAAATGATTTTATAAAATCAATACAAAGATGTTTGGCTGTTACTCGATTTCAACCTTTAATTGATATGTGAGAATTTGATTGGTTGTTTTAGTCGAAAAGATTTTTGGCACAAACAACAATTATGTGAATTATTAAGTTGGAGCTTTAACAGTTTTAATCTGTATATTCTCAATTCTTTGTGAAGGTGAGCACTACAAAGACTAGATTGACTGCTATTGGTGACGTGTCAGATATGGGTTGGAGAATTTGGTTATACCGCTGATACATTACCTTTCGTTTATTTGGGTTTGCCTTTAGACGCTAAAGCTAATTCCAAGTCAATATGAGATCCAGTTCTAGAAAGAGTGGATGCAAGATTATTTTCCCGGAAGCAAGGTTCATTAACCAAAGGAGGTAAACTTGTGCTTCTGAAGTGTATCTATTGTGACCCTAGTTTCCTAACTTGGGCATTACATTACAATAATGTACCAATATATTGTTTCCTAACTTTGTTGTAATTTCCTAGTAATTAAGGTTTCCTAACTTAATTCTTTTTCTTGTATATAAATACATATATTGTAATCAATTGGGGACAAGAAATAAAAAGATTTTCTTCATATTTTTCTTTATGGTATCAGAGCCAAGTTCTTAGAGTTATCATCTTTGACAATGGATGGTGGTGCAGATGTTGAGAAGGGTAAATCGAATTTATCCATTACACCTTACACGTTGACGTCTGCAGATCATCCTGGAAGTATTGTTACTCATGTACAATTGAAGGGAACAAATTATGAGGAATGGGCTAAAGCGATGCGAGTTGCATTGCGGGCAAAGAGAAAGATGGGTTTCGTGAATGGAACCATCGTGAAACCGGCAGATGAAAGTCCGGATATTGAAGATTGGTGGATGATTAATTCCATGTTGATAGCATGGATTTTCAACACAATTGAACCCTCTTTGCGTTCAACCGTTGCATATCGGGAGAATGCAAAAGAGCTTTGGGAAGATTTGAAAGAGATTTGCGATAGCAAATGTGCCACGTATTCAGCAACTGAAACGAGAGTTAGCAAACTGCAAACAACAGGGACAGACTGTAGCCGAATTTTTCGGACGACTAAAGATGCTATGGGAAGAGATCAATAATTATGAACCAATATTGACTTGTGACTGTAAAGGTTGCGAGTGTAAGATCACAGAGCAGTTGGTGAAAAGATGTGAAGACGAGCAAGTGCATCAGTTCTTGATGGGACTTGATGATTCGAGATTTGGAACAGTTTTTTCCACAATATTGAATGCGGAATCATTGCCCAATCTTAATCGAGTATACGGAATGGTTATTAGTGAAGAAAAACATCGCGAAGTCGCGAGGAGTTATGAGGAAAGAAGAGAGGCTATGGCTTTCTTCACACAGTCAAAAGCTAAAGAAATCGGTGGTGACCGTACAGAAGTGGTTGAACAGTGTAAGCACTGTGGAAAACTGGACACAATATCCAAAACTGTTATTAAATTATCGGATACCCGGAAAGGTGGAATGCTGGTAGAGGACGCGGACGTGGAACTGGATTTACTTCCGGTCGTGGGTCTGGTAGATGACGTGGATATGCTAGGGCAAATGCGATACAAGGAATAAGTGAACCAAAGACAGAGATTAGGGTGAATGAGGAAGACAGAGCTTCACTTCCCTCTCTTACTGATGCACAATGGAGTACGTTGATGAAGATGCTGAACACTCAAAAACAGGTGGAGAGTTCCAGCGAAAGAGTTAGCGGTATGATAAATATTGATTGGATAGTTGATTCTGGTGCATCACATCATATGACAGGTAGTTTAGAATTATTGACTAATGTGCGAGATATTGAGGCGTGTCCTGTGGGATTACCAAATGGAGATACTACGATGGCTACCAAGGAAGGAACTGTAAACTTCGGAAGTCGTTTTACGTTGACGAATGTTTTGTTCGTTCCGAAGTTAAATTGTAATTTATTATCTGTCGGAAAACTTCTTACTACTTCTAAATATTTTATCACCTTAACTGATAAGTTATGTGTCATACAGGATTGCATCTCGAGGACGATGATTGGAGCGGGTGAATATCGAAATGGGATCTATATATTGCAGGGTGTGACAGCGGTGCAGATACACAAGGTGGAGCGAAAGGACAGTGTAGAAATATGGCGTCGGCGCTTGGGTCATACCTCATATGGAGTAGTAGGGACTTTGTTAAAATCAGATGTTAGTAAGGAGAATAAAACGCCATGTGAGATTTGTCTTCGGGCTAAACAAACTAGAGATGTGTTTCCTTTAAGTACTAATAAAGCTGGTGCAATTTTTGATTTAATACATTGTGATTTATGGGGTCCATATCATGTGCCATCCTCTTGTGGTGCGGTGTATTTCTTAACTATCGTTGATGATTATTCTAGAGCTATGTGGATTTATTTGCTTGCTGAGAAATCTGAGGTTGCAGGGGTGTTCAAAGATTTTTGTTCAATGGTCGATCGTCAATTTGATGCGCGTATTAGAGCTTTGCGTAGTGATAATGGAACCGAATTTACATGTTTGAAACCTTATTTTCGTGAAAATGGTATAGTGTTTCAGACTTCTGGTGTAGGTACACCTCAGCAGAATGGGCGTGTAGAACTAAAGCATCGTCATATTTTGAATGTTGCACGAGCGTTACGGTTCCAGGAAAACCTACCTCGTCGTTTTTGGGGAGAGTGTGTGTTGGCTGCTGGTTATCTGATTAATCGGACACCCTCATCGGCATTAGGAGGAAAGACTCCGTATGATTTGTTGCTACATCGGAGTCCCAGTTTGGATGCGATTCGTGTTTTTGGTTGTTTATGTTTTGCTCGGGTCAAAGAAAATGATAAATTCGCTCCTCGAAGTAGAAAGTGTATCTTTGTCTGATATCCGTTTGGTAAAAAGGGTTGGCGACTATATGATCTCGAGAAAAATATTTTTTTTGTGTCTCGTGATGTTGTTTTTAGTGAGGGGGAGTTTCCGTTTGGTGCGTCTGCCGTGAAACCAATTGAGAACCGTGATCAGCGTTCAAAGAACGATGAATTGATTGTAGAAAATAATGTCTACTTAAGTGATCATGTAGTCAACAGGAAACAATTAAATGATGTTTCACTTGGAGTCAACAGTAGACAAAAGGCAGTTAAAAAAAGGCATTTGAGCAGACAAGAAATATTATCACAGGTTGTATCAGGAGGAAATGAAGAGCTCGTGAACTCCGAAGCAGGACAAAGTCAGCAGCTTCCTGGAGACAATTCTGAAGCACCTCACCGTCAGCAGCTTGACTGGGGTCCTGGAGCACAGCAGTCGGAGATGCTGCCTAATCTCCTGGACACTTCGGAAGCAGCACAGCAGCCGGACTCCTGGATTCACGGTGAGAACGTGGACAGGAACACTAGGAAGAGGTTTTTAGCAGGAAATGAGCATCGGTCCACCACAGGGACAGGCTCTCCGCAAACAGTCGCGAATCCAGCAAGAAATGAGGACAGTTTCGGTGGGAATTCGTCGAGAACAAGCGATCACATGGACAGTCCAGCAAAAAATGATTCTGGTATCGTCAACACGGATAGTTCGGGCGTCGGTAGTTCAGAGTCTTTTGTTGTTCATGATACTGTACAGTCTTCGCGTATTCGACGTCCACCAGTTCACTTGAAGGATTATGTCTGTCACACTGCCCGCTGTTATACTACGTCGTGTTATGATCCCATTTCAACTTTACTCACTCCTCCGAAGTCCTCAGGTACTCCGTATCCCTTAGCTCATTATGTTAGTTGTGATAAATTCTCTTTGCCGCACAAACGTTTTTTGGCTGCTATTACTGCAGAAATGGAACCAACTAGTTTTTCTGAAGCCATGAAAAACCCAAAATGGCAGACGGGTATGCAAGAAGAAATACATGCTTTAGAAACTAATGGGACATGGAGCATGGTGAAGTTGCCTCCCGGAAAGAAGGCAATTGGATGTAAATGGGTTTATAAAATCAAATATAATTCAGATGGTTCTATTGAGAGACACAAGGCTCGGTTAGTCGTTTTGGGAAATAACCAAAAGGAAGGGATTAATTATAAAGAGACGTTTGCTCCGGTTGCTAAAATGGTGACTGTTCGAGTTCTTTTGGCACTTGCTGCAGCTAAACAATGGGAACTTCATCAAATGGATGTGCGTAACGCTTTTCTTCATGGTGACCTCACTGAAGAGGTTTACATGCGTCCTCCGCCAGGATTTGCAGGTGTTTCTCCGGGTATGGTATGTCGGCTGCGTAAGTCTCTGTATGGTCTTCGTCAAGCACCTAGAAATTGGTTTGCAAAGCTTCGATCTTCCTTAATTTTGTATAGGTTTACTCAATCCTATTCTGATTATTCGCTTTTTACATATAAGCGACATGACATTTTCTTAGCTGTTCTGGTTTATGTTGATGACTTGATTATTGCTGGCACTCACTCTGATAAGATTTCGTCTTTTAAAAGCTATTTGCATACTTGTTTTCACATGAAAGATCTTGGAAAATTGAAGTATTTTCTGGGCTTGGAGGTGGCGCGTGGCTCACAAGGAATTTTCTTATCTCAACGCAAATATTCACTTGATATTATTGCAGAAACCGGTTTATTAGGAGCCAAACCAGTTTCTTTTCCTTTAGAACAGAACCATGGATTGGCAGTTGATGACAGTGCATTTATGAGTGATCCTGAACAGTATAGAAGATTGATTGGACGTCTTATTTATTTAACTATTATACGTCCTGAACTTTGTTATTCAGTGCATATTTTGGCTCAGTTTATGCAGTCTCCTCGAGTACGTCATTGGGAAGCTGCTTTACGTGTTGTTCGTAATTTGAAAGGTCAACCTGGACAGGAAATTTTACTTCGTACAGATTCGGATCTGCGTGTGATTGGTTTCTGTGATTCTGATTGGGCGAGTTGTCCTTTAACTCGTCGTTCACTTACTGGTTACTTTATGTTTCTTGGTTCTTCGCCGGTCTCGTGGAAAACTAAGAAACAAGTGACCGTATCTCGGTCCTCTGCGGAAGCCGAGTATCGATCCATGGCGTCAGCAACTTGTGAGCTTAAGTGGTTAAAAGGTTTGTTACGATCTTTCGATGTTACGCATTCTTCTCCCATGCGACTTTACTGTGACAGTCAGGCTGCGCTTCATATTGCCCAAACCCAGTGTTTCATGAGCGTACTAAGCACATTGAAGTGGACTGCCATTTTATTCGGGATGCTATTACAGACGGCCTTATTTCTACCCACTATGTTCGTACAGGAGATCAGCTAGCTGATATTTTTACTAAGGCGCTTGGACGAAAACAATTTGACTATCTCCTTGACAAGTTGGGTGTTCGTAACTTGCACACTCCAACTTGAGGGGGAGTATTGTGACCCTAGTTTCCTAACTTGGACATTACATTACAATAATGTACCAATATATTGTTTTCTAACTTTGTTGTAATTTCCTAATAATTAAGGTTTCCTAACTTAATTCTTTTTCTTGTACATAAATACATATATTGTAATCAATTGGGGACAAGAAATAAAAAGATTTTCTTCATATTTTTCTTTAGTATCTTAACTTCTCTTCCCATGTATTATTTTTCTTTGTTTAAAGTTCCTACTTCGGTTATTAAACTTTTAGAGAAGAAAATAAAAAATTTCCTTAGGGAATTTAAGCCCGGATCTAGCTGCTCTTATTTAGTAAACTGGAATATGGTATGTTCAACAAAAGAAAGAGGTGGACCTTGTGTTCTCAATCTTAAAATTATGAATCAAGCTTTGTTAGTCAAATGGTGTTGGAGATTTGGAGTTGAGAAATCGCATCTGTGGCATAAATTTATTGTCGAAAAATATGGTTCTCTACACTCCTTTTGGGTACCTGGTAAAGTACACTCCTCTCACGGCATGTCATGTTTGAAGACAATAGCGGAAGTTAGTACTTTGGTTTATGCCAATTCCATGCTAAGGGTACATTCAGGTTTGCTCTTTTCTTTTTGGCATGATAGATGGTCAAATAACCTCTTTTTAGCAGATTATTTCCCCCTTGATCTACAAATTAGATAATCTCAAGTTCTCTAATCTTGCAGATCATATTACTTCCGATGGGAACTAGAAGTTTAATTTTAAGAGTATTTTATCTAATGACGAGGTCAATCATTTGGATGCACTTTTACTGCTCATTGGTGGCACCCCTCCAGCATTAGATAACTTATATGACACAAGGAGATGGTCCTTACATTTTTCTGAAACTTTTTCGGTCAAAACTTTATATGTAAAGATAATTGAAGAACACAGTGTGGATAATTTCCCTTACAAGTTCATCTGGAAGACTAGTGTACCACCTAAGGTGAATTTTCTGGTTTGTTGTGCAACTCATGGAAAGTTAAATACCATTGATTTATTGTTGAGAAAAGGTATTGATCTTCATAATTCATGTGTTCTTTGTGGGGATGCTGCTGAAACTCAAGATCATATGTTACTGCATTATAAGGTTGCCAATATGTTACTGAAACTCAAGTGGAAGTCCTTGATATGTTGTTGTTTTTTCTTTCTGGTTCGTAGCACGTTGCTTTTGTTTGAGTCTCTTTCTTGGTTGTCTGTCTGTGTTGTCGTCGGTTGGTTTGTTTCGGCAGTTTATTTTCTTGTTGTCGGTTTCTTTGGCTTTTATTTTGGTCGGTCTGTTTGTTTTGGGTGTTCATGCTTCATAAACCCTTGTTTTGTCCTCTTTTTTTCCTAATAAAATTCAATTTACCGATCAAAAAAAAAAAAAGGTTGCCAATAGAGTTTGGTCTTTTCTTATACCTGAATAGGGCTGGGCATGGGTGTTTCCAAGTTCCATGATTGCTTTTGCTAGAGTCTGGTCTAACAACAACTTTATAGGAGCGAAACATGTCATTTTGGAGTTGATTTCACCTGCAGTTATATGGACTTTATTGAAGGAGAGGAATTGTCACAACTTCGTAGACAAATATACTTTCAAGACTGAAACTGATTTGGGTAAGGAAGTTAAGGCTTTGGTACTCGTTTGGGCTGCCGCTGCGAGCAATGGAGTTCATTTAATTTTTCGAATACAGTTCTTAATTGGAACTCCATTTTCTTTTGATTGTATTTTTTGTTTTTTGTTCTACCTCTGGTAGACACTGTACATTCTTTTAATCTAATCTAATTCTCTCTTCTTATCCAAAAAAAAGAAAAAAGAAAAAAGGGCGAACTCAAAATTTTACGCCCGTTTGTACATTATGAACTAATGTGGAGAATCTGAAAAAGAAAAAAAGTAGTAGAGTCAGTGGTGAAACGAGGAATTAATATTCTGGGGGCTAAAATTTTTCAGAGGGGTTAGAACCAGGGTTAGGCAACCCTTGGTTCCGCCCATGAGTAGAGCTCATAGAGAAGGAAGCAAGAATAACAAAAAGATAATTCTTAAAATTAAGCATTTGTAAGTGCCCTAACATGATGTATAGAAACTATCCCGTTTCTCGAGATGTGTTGTGTCATTATATCGATTATTTCAGCCTAATACAACACACAAAATTATCATATTATATTGTTCTATATTTAAATTTTAGTATGTTGTGTTGTACCATAAATATGGTGACACGATCCAGTTTATATCTCAAATTTGAACTATCCTGTTTTAGAATGTGAGTTTAGTTGGGAGGATGTTATCGTGGGGTAATTTATGAAGTAATTGTACGAGAGATCCGAGATTGCTTTGATCCTTTTGGATCCTCTCTTGTTAATACATTTTTTTATATAATCTTTTCTTAAAATAAAAAGAAAAAGAAATCCACACAATGTTGCCTACGGTTGAATTACTATACCAACACTCGAAAGCCTCTTTTTGTAAGTCTAAAAGTAACATAGTCGTCCACCATAAAAGGAAATAGAAATACTATAGTAATTTCCTTTACTTTCGAATTTTTGACCCATTTCAAAGTGAAAATTTCCCAATGAAATGACTAGAACACAAAAGTGCTTTCATGTTTCCATTCTCTTCCTTTAAATCATAGAGTATTTCCCAGATAAAATGAAAACAAATCCTTTGAGAATATTCATGCGGTAAATTATTTGCAAGGGCTCTGATTTTTCTTTCCTAAATTTAATACACATGTTTAATCCAACATTCTGATTTTTCTTTTATTATAGTACAATAGTAAAATCGTTTGGTGATGATATCTATGACTATGTTGAACCATATAGCTAAAAGACCGGTTCTGACTGTAGTCGGAGTCTTGATACACCTGCCAACTATTAATATTTAGGATTTGTCAACAATATATTCTGTTTAGGATTTGAGTAGATTTTCTTTTATGTTTAGGATTTCCTTTTATCTTTAAGATTTGTTTAGATCTCTTACCTAATGTAAAAGACTACTCTCACAATATATAAGAGAGCCTCATGTACGGTTTAAGAAGTAAGAAAAATAATAAAGCAAATTATTCACGTCTCAACTTGGATGTTGTGAATATCTTTGAGCACATAGAGTCCATTCCTATTCTTTCCTTGTAGAAGAATTCTCCCGGTGTGCAGGTCCTTTACCAGAAAGTGGGTTGAATGAATAACGAAGCACACATGATTGCCAGAAAAAAATTTTGATACTGACAGTAATTTAACTTTAATAGAAGGGACATGAAGTATCTTATTAAGGTAAAACTCTCTATTATTATGAGTGAAAAAACCTTTACTAATTTTTGAGATGGATAGAGCATTACCATTACCCACATGAACCGATTCAGTGCCATCATATTCATGTTGAATACGAAGGTTATTCATGTCTGCAGTTATGTGGTGAGTAGCACCTGTATCTGTAACCCAGTTTTCATTCAAGTTTCTTCCAGGTAATGCTATGTATGCTTGTTTGTTGGGCTGTTGGTTTGCATGGTCCTCTTTGTATCTGAACCATCACTTGCTTGCTATGTGTCCTAGTTTCTTACAAATCTGACACGGTCCTTCTGTTGATTCATATCTCCCAGGAGTATTTTTGTTGGTCTGCGTTCGACGATTTGAACTGAAGTTTCTTCTCTATGGTGGCCTTGATTGGATCCGTGGGTTGCTATGTGACGCAACATTAGCAAGGGGTCCCTGCAGAATAGCAAGTTGTTGCTCCAGACGCATATCATATGTCAGGAGATGGGCAAGCATTGTTTTCATGCTTTGATTATCAATAGTACTTAGAGGAGGTTACTATTGCATCATAAGCCTGATTCAATCCATTCATGATTGATTGTTTCTTATCCTCTTCTGTAATTGTGACTCCAGATGCTGTTAAAGAATTAAACAGGGTTTTTGCTTTGGAAATATACTCATGCATAGACAGGTTACCTTTACGCAGATTATGTAGTTCTCTTTTTAGATGCATCTGATGAGCTTGGTTGTTTGGAGCAAACCGGTCTTCAAATGCTTCCCAGACTTCTTGAGATGTGTTGAGACCAACAACATCAGTCATAACGGCTTATGTTAAAGATGACAAGAGCCAACCCATGAGAATGTTGTTTTGTTCTTCATATTTGATAAACTCAGGATTAACCTCAGTTTGATTTGGTAGATGTTTTGGTGGTTTTTGAAAGCTTCCATCAACATAACCTAATAGGTTATAGCCTTTTAACAAATGTTTGAATTGTTTTTTCCATAGTAGGTAATTTGTTTCTGTGAGTTTGATGTTGATAATATGGTTGATGTGAAGGTTTTGAAGCATTGTTGTTGTGTTTGCAGCCATTGGTGCGTGGTTTTGGATTTTTTGAGGCGTCTGATACCAAGTTGAGACGTGAATAATTTGCTTTATTATTTTTCTTACTTCTTAAACCGTACATGAGGCTCTCTTAATATAGTGAGAGTAGTCTTTTATATTAGGTAAGAGATCTAAAGAAACCTTAAAGATAGAAGGAAATCCTAAACATAAAAAAAGATCTACTCAAATCTTAAACATAATATATTGTTGACAAATCCTAAAGATTAATAGTTGGCAGGTGTATCAAGACTCTAACTACAGTCAGAACCGATCTTTTGGTTGTATGATTCAACAAGTGACACAACACTTAATTCAGGTTGGTTATATGCAGGGACGGGGACAAGTGGTGCTTGTAGGTCTATACTTTATAGACCCACTCGAAGAATATGCTTGGTTTATGTGCAGTTTCATACAAATTCATATGGAAATATTAAAAAATTTAATGACGATGGGTTAAAAGGTAAACTTATACTCGGAGCAATTTTTATTTGACCCATAGTATATAAGTCATGGCTCTATCCTGGTTATACGTGGCTCAAAACAGGTTTGTATCTTTTTGGTTTCACTTACAAAAGACAGAATATCGTAAGTTCTTACAATTACCATGTCTTACTATAAATGTAAACCTCTTTTTTCTTTTTCATTTTCTGATACAAAATTGCTAAACTCGATCTTAAATGATGCTAAAGCTCGATGTAAACAAAACCAAAACCTCATATCTCCAAAAACATCAAAGTATCCACTACTAGCGGGTAGTGATGATTGACAAAGTAGTCTTACATGATACTAATATGATTCATGAAGGACTATGATCTTCTGGGAAATCCCATATCCAAGGAGAACCGTGAATCGAATGATCGTTGTTGACGGATGATGTTGCAATCGGAGCTAATAGTGAAATAATCATTTGATCAAGCTCTTCAAGGGAATCACCAGTATTTTTTAGCAACCCCCCTTCACTATGGTAACCTCCGAAATCCTGCATTTTACGGTCGGATCCTTGAGCTGTGGGAGTACTTGTGTGTGTTGGAGTAGGAGAATGGATTTCCATTTTAGTTGAAGTGGAGCTGAAGAGATGTTCTCTGGTTTCTAAACCATTATTACCGATATTGGCCGCGGGTTGTAGTGAAGTAGTAGAATAGATAGAAAAGGAAGGATGAGACTCAAGCTGCTTATCTTTGTCGTTTGCAACTTGAACACTTGATGCTTGGAAGTTTATATATGTCTCTTCTAATGATTTATCCTCTCTATGTTCTTGTTTATTTGGTGTGTATTGCCCTGAAAGTAGCAGCCCTGATGTTTCATTGCAGCTGTGTTTTCCGATATACGTAACATTGAACATAGACGAGTTTAGATCGGATCGTTGAACTTGTTTCATTGCTAAACAATCTTGAGTAGTTCGATAGCTACATTTGTAATAAGCTCTGCAAAGTTCAACAAGTAACGAGCTCTAGTCAGAGAATAATCAAAGAATACCAAGTTATGCTACAAAAAAAAGAATAAACTGACCCATCATCTCAAGGGTTCTTGTCTAGATCATGGTGCTTGTTTTTTTATTGCGAAGTGTAATGATTAACAACTTTCTTGCTCACCTAGGGTATGTAGCTCCAAGAATGTCTTTCTGTCCGTATTTCCGCCAACCGTAACCATCATTGAGGGGTCTTTCGAGTCCGGCTTGTTCACAACCACGTACTTGTTGTGTCCATCTTACTATCCCTCTCCTACATCTGATAAGAGTGGTATACATTTATAAGCTCAATGAGTTTGAACAAATAATTATATTTTCGATATAGTATTATAACATAGAGTTGTTAGTACTTATACCTCTTTCGTGAACCATCTGAGGAGAAATCAGAACTGGAATTGCTAAGAGGGCTTCCTCCAAAATGACCTTCATTTTCCATTTTTAGTTGATTCAGTGTCGAAAGAGAATTCTCAAAGATAGATAATATTTTGGTTACTAAGACATTACCAGAAAAAGAAGAAGGATTAAGATGAGTCTGAAGTTCCATTAGTAGCTCTCTTGCTTGAATTATCTCTTTGATAAGCCAAGGCGTCTTTTGATCCATTTCTAATTAGAAGTTTTTGGTTTCTAAGAAGAAGAATAGGAATAAGAGTTTTGTAGTGGTGGGTATATATAGGGGATTGAGACAAAAAAAAGTTAGATATAGTTAAAGGAGCTCTAATTTGATCGTAGTTTGTTGACTATAAGGGAGATTACTCTGTATTGGATAGCATAAAAAAGAAACCATGATGACTATGAGATAGGTTAACTATGTAGAAGTAGGAATAAAAAGGAGTAGGAAATTTCCCCCTTCATGCAGGTCGTTCTTACATGTAGAAGTAGGAATAAAAAGGAAGGAATTGAAAGAGTAGGTTAACTATCTGTCCATTAAATAACTTAAGAATCATCTTCATCCTTGTTCCTTCCTTGTTCCTATGGTCACTCAGTCAGTCTTGTGTATCCACTAAGGATCACTGGAAGCTATACTTCGATCACTTGCCCTTTTTAGCTAGAGAATGGATGAAATACGAGTAGATCATGAGTCATGATGTGTACGTCACCACTTTGTCGATTAGAAAATGTTCATTACCGTGTTGTTTACGTGTTATAGCCAACTGTGGAAGCTCACATTAAACTGGGGTAGTCCTTGATCATTAAACCACATGCTTAGCAATATCTCTTAATTTTTATTTTTGCTTCTAAAGAAAAGATTTATTTGATAAAAACTACATTTTTAGAAGATGAATTTTATTGAACAGAATGAATGGAAGATTGTATTTACGATGGTTTGTTCGGTGGGTTTATATAGTTGTTAACTAACCCTCACACATTTGTTGTGTTCGCACTGTACAAGTTTCTCATAAGAACAAATTCAAAAAATTCTTACACTCTTTTGACACCACTCATAATGCTAGCAATTGACATATGCTATTACCCTCCCTCAATCTCAAGGTGGCTGTAAAGAAATCTTGAGATTGCACTCATAATGCTAGCAACTGACATATGCAGTTGAATGAGAAAACGAATCTAAAGAAAGGACAAGAGTATAAGGGAGTCCTGGAAACAGTAAATACCAGGTTGATACAGAGTCGCACAATTAGAAATGGAATACCAGGTTGTTGATGATGCATTGCATTTCCAGATGCCAAGTTACCACCAAACTACTGCCAGTAGCCAATGAAACGGCATTGCATTATTGCCTCTCCATAATGATACGGCTAAGCCACTCACCAATTCCTTTGTACGGTTGCAGACTGCCTAACAGGTTTGATTATCTCATCCTGGTTCTGGATTATAAGTGTTCACATGAGCAATTGGAGCAGCAGCAGAATTAGAGACATCAGTTGGGAAGGGCTGGAACTAAGACAGAACAGACCAGCTACGTTCTGGGCATTAGTTGGATGTTGATGCCTCTTTGTTTCATGATCATTAAAGTGGCCATACTCGGCATTGTTTAGCTGCAAATCATTGTAATTGTTCATGGAAGATGATGGTTGAACACCAGCAGGTTGTGAATCTGCCAAACTCTGTAAATGGGCAAAATAAGCACATGTGTACTGGCAATGACAGGAATAAATCCTCAGCTAAATCCCATAGCAATGTGACACCATCTTTACCACCACTTGCACATAATGAACCATCAGGTGAAACATCAACAGTATTGACATAGCCACCATGTCCAGCCAAAGTATTCCTTAACTTACAGTTAGTCAAATTCCATACTTTGACAGTCTTATCCCAAGATGCAGAAACAATAGTTGGTTAAAAAGTATTAGGACTGAACCTAACACAGCTTACCCAGTTAGTATGTGAATCACCATCTTGAATCGGATACTTACATTCACCCAAAGTATTCCACAGCTTAATCGATCTATCCCTTGAAGCAGAAACAATCTGGCGGTTATCCATCGAGAGAGCAACATACAACACATCTTTGGTATGACCGACGAATCTACGAGTAGTAACACCAGTGTTGAGATCCCAGAGAAGAAGTTCACTATCCCATGAACCATATAATGCAAACTGACCATCAGATGATAAAACAACATCTTGAACAAAATGACCATGACTAGTAAGACGACGGTTAGGAATTCCATAGTTTTTTCCTTGTTTGGTAAGACTCCATACAAGGATTGATTTGTCACGAGAAGATGAAACAATCATGTCTGAGTTGTCTATTGGACAAGCAATGGATGTAACCATGTCATCGTGACCTTTCAATGTTCCACGAAGGACTAAAGTTTCTCCATCTGCCAAGTTACCAGGAAATTGCAGTACGGCAGCAGAGACTGGCAAGAAATCATTCACATCAACTTCCTTGTTCTCAATTAATATCATCCAGGCGATGAGGTGCGAGTTCATTAATATCACATATGTGTCGGTATTCAGGATCATCAGTACACACATCAATAACTTTACCAATATCTCCCTTTGAGAAAACATATTGGCTGTACAAGAAGTAGACATATGGACCCTGCAACCAATGTCCATTCAACAAAGACCAACAATAGATCCTGTTCTACCTCTAGATGCACATGGTTATAGAAGTAGATGAACATGGCAATGTGGTTAATCAGCTAAAGTTGACTAATCTCAGCACTTAAAGGTTAACATCAACAAACAGAAAAATGTTGAATTCCAAATTCTGAAGTCTGAACTGGAGGTGGATTTAGCATCAAATCCCCACTAGGATGAGAGAATAAGTATCAACAAGGCGAATATGAAGTTAAGTATGAACCAGAAACCGAAACAAAACCTTGTCTACAGGCTACAATTCTGAGATTCAGAATTTTATTTACTCATTAACATGAACTGATTTAAGATTTGATACCTTTATTTTGAACTAAAAATAAGCAAACATCATAACAAGAAAAATCATAACAAGAAGTCTAAGAAGCATAAAGCCAGAACACCCTTGCATTATTTTATATACACAATAGAGGCATAGTACAGAGTTTAAGAAGTGAAATATATCACTTACTGCATTAATAAATCAAAGGAATAACAGTCAGCAGGGAACTAGAAGTTGAGAGTAAAAGATGGAATTGACAGGAATTGAAAGGAATTGTGAACTCAAGAAACACATGAATTGATTGTAGAGGAAATCTGGAAATAGGACTGATCAAGATTGGGAAAATCAGATTGAGAAAGTCTTGAAAATCTTGAAAAACTTAGAAACTTGAAAAGAAATCTGAGAGCAATAGAATCTGAAGTATCATTGAATCAAAGTTGGATTGATTGAAATTGAGAAGAAAATTGACAAGAAAATGAGAAGAAAGGATTGGACCAGAGAATCATGAACTAAAGTGAAAAATTCGAAAAAGAACTTGAACACACATGATTGAAAGAATATCATTGAACAATGCTGAGATTACTCAGTCTTACATGTATAGATGAACAATGCTGGTGATTTTTGCACCAGTCTTACATGTAAAAGATTCATCACTGCTGATGGGACAACATCAGACTTACATGGAAAATAATCAATGCTGAAATCATTCATTCAGGCTTACATGAAGATAACAAACAACATCTGAAGAGATCGATATCAAATCTCAAATACGAATCAAAAGGAAACAAGAAATCAGGGGGAATGTTACTGTGATTTATGGAGACTGCATCAGAATCAGAAATTAAAGAAATCAATAGCTTCAACTTGAATCAGAAGAAAACCCTAGGATCAGATCAAATTTGAAGATTGAATCCATTGTAGTAGCAGAAACATACCATATTTGAGAATCAAAATCATCAACCAAATTGTCGGTAGACGTAGAACAAAATTAAAATTGAAAAGAAGAAGCAACAACGGAAAAAAAAAAAATCAGAGGCAGAGGATCTTCTGCTCTGATACCATGATAGAACTATATTTTAGAAGATGAAGTTTATTGAACAGAATGAATGAAAGATTACATTTACGATGGTTTGTTCGGTGGGTTTATATAGATGTTAACTAACCCTCACACACTTTTTGTGTTCGCACGTGTACAAGTCTCTCATAAGAACAAACTCTTACACTCTCTTGACACCACTCATAATGCTAGCAACTGACATATGCTATTACGTACAACCACAAATCTTAAGGGTATAAAAGTCTAGATGAGTATCTACTATAACTGAGAGAGAGAGAGATTACCTGACAATCGTTAACCCGGTGTGTTGGCGTTTGCTGATTCGAGTGCAGAAGGTTGAACAAAAACTCCGCCGGACTGTACGGAAATGTGTGTTAAAAATGTTCCTTATTGGTCCTTCAATAAATTCAAATTCCTGAAGATTTCAATTAACAACTAAACTTATCCGTACATTCCTTTTACGAATTTCTGGCCTCCATGAGATCATTATACTAGCAAAGGAAACCTTAGGATCATATTTCTGGCCTCCATGAGATCATTATACCAGCAAAGGAAACCTTAGGATCATACAGATAAGCAAGGTGTAAGGAAAGTGTAAAATAAGATGCTAATCCCTAAACAATGAAATATAAACATAAGTAAGACTGATCAGGATGTAAGAGATTGGAATTTCTCGCAGTGGTTACCCAGTTGTTGTGTAATTAATCTGTTTACTTTTAGCTTATTCTTCTCTCCAGTGGGGTGCCTAGAATTAGCCCTAATGTATTCACAATGTTATATTTAAGCTTTTGGATCTTGCATATGTAAAAAATGGATGAGTAACAAAAGTCTGATTAATATCAAACTGGAAACATGCTCTTATGTGCATATTAATAGTTCAAACCTTGCAATTTTGCTACATAAATAAAAGAAGTAACCTCGTGATATCCTGTTGGCATCTACCAAAATTAAAAGAAAAAAAAGCCAATACTCGAAGATGTTCTAGGAAGTGTTCTGACTAATTTACCAGATGACGAGTTTTCTTTGCAACTGAATAGAACTAGTTCCTCCAAGACCATAGCATTCTTCAACAAAAACTCGATAATCTTGAGTTCATTATCACATCCTTGAACACCTTTAATCTCAACAAACTTGTGAGACAACATTGTTGGCGATAACAACCCTCTATTCCAATCTTCTCCTATGTTTTCTGAATTGAACTTTATGAAAATCACCCGATAAAAGTAAGTCAGAACTGCAGATAAATTTAAAATTTCTTAGATGTTCAATAAGTTTTAGAAGAAAAAAATGGCACTGGAGTAAATCAATCATGTTGGGAGTAGATGGTGCAATTAAACAAAAGCTGTCATGACTTAAGAACAACAATAAATTTAAAAAAATAAATTGATACTTCATCTAACTCCAAGAAAAGAGATTCCATAAGAGGAGAGATCCTAAATAGACATGCTACTGCGCGTAAACTTTCTCCAGCAATCCACATTTCAGCTTCAAACATCGCAGATTATAAAACTTGGGGTTTCTACAACCCTGTAACTCAGGAGCTGCTGAAATAACCTATGCAAACAAAAGAGATTCGATTAGAAAATGTTACAAGGCTTAGAAAAGCGAATAAGGAAGACACGCACGCTGTAACTACATATCTGCAATTACGAAATCTCAACCTTAACGGAATTTGAAAAGGAAGCAACCGTACCTCAATAACCCAGATGAGAATCTCAGTTCTTTCACGTTACACAATGCCCATAGAAATTTTGTCATTCTTTTGGCAAAAAAATCTTTCTCCTCTGCAGAAAGCTTTTTATATAATTCTGGAGATTCATCTTCTTCTTCTAATATCATTACAATATCAGCAATGACTAGAGACGATAAGTTCTCTAAGAGCGTCCACAATGGGACGATTATAAGTCGGACTAACGAGCAAAAGAAGTTTTTAGTCCAGAAATTGGTGGCGCAGTGGGACGAGTGTATTTAGTGGATAGTCCGGAATAACCACTGTAGCAGGCTAGATTTGTTTTTTTTTCTGGACTAAACATGGTTTAGTCGGGCGGGCTCGTAGTGTTCAAATGCTATTTGTAGTGATGTGTGTTTGCTTTCTAGCACTTTAAAGTGCTTTTAAATGTTGTTATGTGTTTGTTTTTTCATTTTAAAGTGCTTTTTATGTTACAACTATCTATTTTACCCTTAGATATGTTTCTTCCATTTTAATGATAAAAATTCATCATCATTCCTCATGATAAAAACATAATAATGTCAACAAATGCAAAACTACCAAACAAAAGTTTAAATTCACGACAAACATAAACACAAGAACCTTAATTGTTGTTAAGAGTAACTAGTTTGTTGGCAATTTCCTCACGAAGCTGGAACATTGCAAATTGATCTTGAGGCCTAAATGTTTCGGAAGGAAGCATCGGATCTTCGTTGTCGTTAACCATAAAATCATCATCTTCATATTGCGAAAACAACTCATCATTAAGAGAATACCGACGAAGATAGTTATGAACCGTCATACATGCAATTACTATATGTGTCTGAGTACGCAAGCTATAAGACGGCATTCTTTCTAATATTTTAAATCTATTCTTCAATATACAAAAAGTCCTTTCGATCACGTTCCGTAATCGAGCATGAGCACGATTGAATGCTTCCTCTTTACTAACCGCGGACCGGATCTCCAACTTGACAACCAATATCTTTGACCTCGATAAGGAGCCATAAAACCCCTCGTGTGCGAGTAAGCAAGATCACATAGATAATATTTATCTACAACAAAGAAGCAAGATAAATAAATCATGACCAATACACTAGTTACAATTATTCATTAATTAGATAAGAATAAGAAATTTTAAATAAAATTAATATAAATTACCTAGAGGAGGAAGTGGAAACTTAAATGCTGGGTTACGAATACTTTCACATAGCACTCTGGAATAGTGAGCTACACCTTCCACCCAGCTACCACATATAAGAATTTCATATCGAAATCACATATAGCCATGACATTTTGAAAACATTCTTTCCCACCTCTTCCTAGGTATGAAATTCTCTTTTCTGGTGGAACGATTGCATGCATTAGGGTACCATCTAATGCTCCAATTGATCCTTCAAATGGTCCTTCCCGAAGGCGTTGATGCGTTCGAATTGGTGGCATAGGTTTGTCAAATGTTGGCGGGAATATCATTTCTTTAGAGAATTTCAACATCGCTTTCAACACTTCGTGAAAATACTTACTAATAGTTTGTCCGGAATGTTGAAACCGATTTTTAATCATTCGGTTTGATTCAACATGACCAATTGTCATCAAAAATATTGCAACCTTCTCTTCAACATCTAAATGCTTGCTATCAGTAAGCAATCCATTCTCTCTGAAATATGAGCATAATTGAGTAAAGGCATGAGTGTCCATTCTAAGTAGATCATACATTACAATAGGTTCTCCTTTCAGCAAATCCTCCATGTAAGCTTTACCACTAAAAGACGAGACACATATCTTTTTTCGAGTACCATTACTTCCTTCAGATTCTTTAAGCCATAAAAGAGATGCCATTGCCATAAGCATGAACTTTTCATGTTCCTTGCACAAGTATATGAATAGTTCCCTGATTGAGTTCACCATCCACAATACAGAAATAAAACACTATAACATAACAAATTCAACTTAGAGATATATAAAACGAGCATTAAACAACATATATCAAACACACATAAAAAAGGATAATCATCATTCATCATAAACAAGAACTAAACATGAAACATAATTCAAACTCATGTAAAAGAGAGTTATCACCATTCATCCAAAACAAGCAGTACACAAGTTTTAATCCAAATTAAACAAAGTACCAACATGATCTAACCAAAATAAAATTTTGTTTATCAGTCTTGACTTCAAAATATAGTGTCAAAAACTTTTAACAAAAAAAAAGTGTGCAAGCACAATACTATATCAATATCAAGCATCTGCAAGGCTACGAACATATGTTGCTTTCATCTCGATGTCTTTTAGCATTACAAAACCCTTACGATAATCACCACTAGACACCATCTTGCTCCATGCTCGACCGAAAATAGTTCTATCTATGCCAATTTCTGGCATATGAAGCATTGCTTCTAACAATTGAAGACATGCCACTCCAGAGTAAGCTCCTGTTTCCTCCTCTTCAACTTTCTTCCTAAAGTAATCTAAACCTTCCTTATTGTTCTCCAAATTCTCCTTCATCATTCCAAAAATCTCACTATATTCCCCACTTTTTATTTTTCTTTTCTCATAAAAATTGGCACTTATGTTTGAGGGCTTCTTAGTTGCAGAACTCTCCTCATTTGTGACATTAATGGGTACATTAACCTCCACATCATCAAACTCCAAATCAGTAGGTACATTAACCTCATTCTCATCATATTCAGCATCCATGCTACTGCATGCCCCGGAACCAGTTGCAAAAGTGCCCTCGAATAACTCCTCCAGTTCCTTCCAGTTAGGTAAAGGATTCTTCCTAAATTTGCTGACCCTCCCGTCTCTCTGGTTATGTGATAATAAATTAGAATACTAGTAATAAGAACTTGTCCTCAACTAATTAGACTATATAGTTAATCAAATGACAAATTTTTACAACTATAAAATGAATGACTACTTGCCTTGATTTCTACTGCCCAAACTTCATCGGGTCAATCAAATGTTCCAGTTTCAGCATTATAACCATGGCCGGTTTTGTGGGTCAATGTTCTCCACACCATGTAACTCCTTTTCAAATTGTTCCACTTATTTTTCGCATCCTTTTGATCAAATTTCGGTTGGAACTTGGTGTTTAGGGTAGTATAGATGTTATTCCATGATTATAGAGAAGTTCCTGAGTATCCGTGCTGATTAACCGCCTCCAACCATAAGCGGATAAACTCCTTCTCCATTTCAGGCTTCTCTTTCCATACATGAGGACTTATTTTCTCATTCTTATCCATCTTGTTTCAAATCCTACACATATATTTAAGACACATAATGCAAAAGGTAAAAAACCACCCACTAGATAGAGCAATTCCGAAACAATATATATAAGCAACACAAAACTGTTTAGCGCCTAAAAAATGATGAAGTAAACATAATTATAATTTTGTTGGCATCCAACTCAAAATAAGTTGACTAACTAGCTAAGTGCAGCACTAACACCATAAATTGTGTTCACTAGTATCTCTATGTTTATGTAAGACCACTCGATATATTATTTTGAGTCTGATTCAGTGAAAATGTAATCCTATATTCGTCCAACGTGGACCATGTTAAGCGATCCTGAGTAAGTTTGATCCTATTTTAAAATAAAGGAACCTTAGCTCTAGATTTTGGATTCAAATCAGAATAGGGTCTCTGCAATGTTCAATCAATCCACTACCTGAATGCAAATTGAGAAGAAATGGAACAAGTAATTTAGAGATACACAAACAAAATTACCTCGATGAAGAAGAAAAGAAAACCCAAGAAGAAAACCAAAGAACCCAAAGCCTGAACAACAGGAACATCAAATTAATCCTTGTATCGTACCAACTGTTTCTTTAACCTGAAAATAGAAATTTGGGAAAACATCAATTACAAAGGCAGAAGAATAGTAAAGGATCTGAATCATACGATTACGGCAGAAGAAGAAGTATAATGAGAAACGATAACAATATTAATCTACAGGAACCCTAACAATAATGTTAATCTGCAATTAAACGAAATCCCAATCGTGTTGTTAACTTATCTGACGAACTAGGTTAGAAGAAGTAAAAGAATCTCATTATTTGGAAAAGAACATAAGAACGATACAAATCTTCCGGAAGAAAATGGTGTAAATTGCTTCACGGAATCAAAAGTATTTTTTGAAGGAAAAAAAATCACTGTAAAGAAATATGAAGCTTCACTATTCTGTAAAACGGAGGTTACAAGAGAAGAAGTGAAACAAAGACATACCTAAATCATGTATAGTAACCACCAGTAGAAGCGGTGGTGGCAGAAATGGTGGGAGTTTAGACGTGAGAATGGTGAGAGTTTAGATTTTTAGGTTTGTGAGAGATTGGGGATAGAGTTTGGAATAATAATAGTTGTTAAAGGATAAAATGGATAGTAAGTGATAATATTTAAAGTGATAAAATTAAAGTAGTTTTTTGCTACTTCATATTTTGCACTTCAAATCATCACCACTTGAAGTGATAATCACTATATAGTCAAAAAATAAACACTCCATTTTTTTTGGGTCCCACCATTTTAAAGACATTTGAGGTGAAAATCACTATATAGTACAAAAACAAACACCCTCTATGTTTAGACTCTTAGATTACTTATCTTTCGGTAAACAAGGAGGTAAACAAGGAAAGCGAAGCAACCATAATCCCATTAAACGTACAACCACAAATCTTAAGGGTCTAAAAGTCTAGATGAGTATCTACTATAACTGAGAGAGAGAGATTACCTGGCAATCGTTAACCCGGTATGTTGGCTTTTGCTGATTCGAGTGCAGAGGGTTGAACGAAAACTCCGCCGGACTGTACGAAAATGTGTCTTAAAAGTGTTCCTTATTGGTCCTTCAATAAATTCCAAATCCTGAAGATTTCAATTAACAACTAAACTTATCCGTACATTCCTTTTACAAATTTCTGGCCTCCATGAGATCATTATACTAGCAAAGGAAACCTTAGGATCATACAAATAAGCAAGGTATAAGGAAAGTGTAAAATAAGATGCGAATCCCTAAACAATGAAATCTAAACATAAACAGTAAGACTGATCAGGCTGTAAGAGATTGGAATTTCTCGCAGTGGTTACCCAGTTGCTGTGTAATTAATCTGTTTATTTTTAGCTTATTCTTCTCTCCAGTGGGGTTCCTAGACTTAGCCCTAATGTATTCACAACGTTATGTTTAAGCTTTTGGATCTTGCATATGCAAAAAATGGATGAGTAACAAAAGTCTGATTCATATCAAACTGGAAACATGCTCTTATGTGCATATTAATAGTTCAAACCTTGCAATTTTGCTACATAAATAAAAGAAGTAACCTCGTGATGTCCTATTGGCATCTACAAAAGTTAAAAGAAAAAGAAGCCAATACTCGAAGATGTTCTAGGAAGTGTTTGTATCTTGTTGTAAAACTTCCTCAAGTGTCTGACTAATTTACTAGATGACGAGTTTTCTTTGCAACTGAATAGAACTAGTTCCTCCAAGACCATAGCATTCTTCAACAAAAACTCGATAATCTTGAGTTCATTATCACATCCTTGAACACATTTAATCTCAACAAACTTGAGGTGAGACAACACTGTTGGCGATAACAACCCTCTATTCCAATCTTCTCCTATGTTTTCTGAATTGAACTTTATGAAAATCACCCGATAAAAGTAAGTCAGAACTGCAGATAAATTTAAAATTTCTTAGATGTTCAATAAGTTTTAGAAGAAAAAAATGGCACTGGAGTAAATCAATCATGTTGGGAGTAGATGGTGCAATTAAACAAAAGCTGTCATGACTCAAGAACAACAATAAATTTAAAAAAATAAATTGATACTTCATCTAACTCCAAGAAAAGAGATTCTATAAGAGGAGAGATCCTAAATAGACATGCTACTGTGCGTAAACTTTCTCCAGCAATCCACATTTCAGCTTCAAACATCGCAGGTTATAAAACTTGGGGTTTCTACAATCCTGTAACTCAAGAGCTGCTGAAATAACCTTTGCAAACAAAAGAGATTCGATTAGAAAATGTTACAAGGCTTAGAAAAGCGAATAAAAAAGACACGTACGCTGTAACTACATATCTGCGATTACGAAATCTCAACCTTAATGGAATTTGAAAAGGAAGCAACCATACCTCAATAACCCAGATGATAATCTCAGTTCTTTCACGTTACACAATGCCCATAGAAATTTTGTCATTCTTTTGGAAAACAAATCTTTCTCCTCTGCAGAAAGCTTTTTATATAATTCTGGAGATTCATCTTCTTCTTCTAATATCATTACAATATCAGCAATGACTAGAGACGATAAGTTCTCTAAGAGCGTCCACAATGGGACGATTATAAGTCGGACTAAAGAGCAAAAGAAGTCTTTACTCCGGAAATTGGTGACGAAGTGGGACGAGTGTATTTAGTGGATAGTCCGGAATAACCACTGTAGCAGACTAGATTTGGGTTTTTTTCTGGACTAAACATGGTTTAGTCGGGAGGGCTCATAGTGTTCCGCCTAGCATCAAGCGGTATCGTAGTGAATTGCCGGACATCAAGCGTTATTCTGGGATAACGCTCAAAAACACGGGTGGTAAGCTTGGAATACGCCTGATCAAGCTTTATTCTGGGAGTACGCCTGATGAAACGAGGCTCTAGGATCACGCCCACTAACAGGCGTAACGCTAGAATACCGCTCAGTTGGAGCGTAAACCTTGGATACCGCCTACAATTAAACGTGTTGCTAGGACTCCGCTCAGATATAGGCGAGGCGCTAAGACGCCCCTCGGTTCTAGGCGCGCCCCTAGGAGTCCGCCTGGATAATTTGTTACCGTTTTGTTACCGTTGTCAACGGCTATAATTTGTATTCTGATACACCTATAAAGAAATGAATTTATATCTACCATTCCCATTTCAAATCCATATCTTTTACATTTCATAGAAAATTTATAATCTATCGTTTTCATAATTATGGCTTACGAAAATCTTAGGCTTAATGCAGAGAATTTTACCCTAGATGAAGATTTATCCCTATGTCGAAACATAGTGTTACATTATCCAGCAAGGGGTCATGAACGTCGGATGAATGGTTCAATGAGCATGCAATGGTTAGAAGATATGCATGCTAACTTTTTTAATTAAACCGGTAACCCCAATAACCGGAACATAGCAGGCCTTTTTTGTCGATATATGGAAATCACAAGGGTAGTACTAGAATTTTCTTCTTTGACCGCTAAGGTGAATGAAAGAAGAATTAGGAATGAAACTGATGATGAAGTTGTTGCCAGATCTCTAGAGGAATGGAGAAGATGGAAACGTTCAGATTTCAGGTACCAACCTCATTTCGAGATCCTAAGGGTGATGGAAGAATACAATCCTTTTGTGTTGATTATTCTCCGAAGATGTGAAGAACATCGTCCCGGGCGTCATACGACCCGTTGAAGGTTTGATAATAGGTTTTCTTAAGTGTTTAAATCTATTGATTTATTATATTTCATCTCCTTTAATGTTACACGATGTATGCCTTTTCGATTCAATGAAATGATGTTACAAAATAAAGTTACTTCCGGTTACAACCAAACTCTGAGAGAACATTTGAAAATTTTCCAGAATACGAAGATAAAGTTAAAAAATTACTAACAATTTACAACCAAACTCTGAAAAAAGTTAGAAAAAAATCGGTTGATAAAGTTAGCAGTTACTTCCGATTACACTTTGGACTTAATGAACTCGTAGCTTTCAACAAATGTGAACTCTTCTCATTTTTCCTGATAGTAGTGCATTTTTGCAAGATCCTCCTACAGAAGCATAGGAAAAAAAAAATCATCAGGTTAACTATGTTGTTATTCGAAGACCAAACAACTTAGCTTATGTAAAAGATATCTTCCACAACTCTATAGTGTTCCAACCCGGGAACATCTACCGTTTCTTCAATAATACGGTCTTCATCTGAATCCTCGACAATTTTAGTCTCCTTGGCCCTCTTCTTTCGGCCAACGAATCTGGACGTCAAACTGCTCGACATCTGGGCAAACAGTTCATACAACATTGAAAATCAAGAGTAATCCCCACAATGCAGAAAGATAAAAATCTACATTAATCAATAAATCAAGGAAAAGCGTAATAATTTCATAATTACAAAAGTAATTATCTATTACATAATCATATGTACCAACATACAAAAATCAAACATTCTTGAACAAAATTCATCATTCACAAAATACTCCAATATCAAAGCCTCAATTGTACCAAAAATCATCAAAATTCCCCAATTATATAATTCCATATGTTTTAAAACATAAACATTCCAAATTCCAAAATTTTCAAGACAATCTAGTCAATTCATCAAAAAATTAACCACAACCCAAATCAAATTAAACAACAACTTAATCAATTTTATCTTCAATTCAACAAATTATCATCAATTTTTTATACCCAATTTACAACATTCATAAACCCTAAAAATTATCCCAATTCCATAATTACAATTTCTAAAACATAAATATCTCTATTTCATAATCACATGTTTAATCATTGAACATATATAACCAATTTAACTAACAAAACATAATAATAAAACATACTCTAAATTTAATTTACAAAACAAATATAATTTAAAAAAATAAAAAAAACTACCTTGATTGCGCTTGGATGTTTGGAAAAAGCTTGAGCGGAGCCTCAAAATCGTAGGCGGTTCTTTGGGGGATCGTTTGTTAAGAATAGGGTTCAAGAGGGGGAGGCGGAAGAGGGTTTGTTTGGGTTTTCTTTTGAAAAAAAATAGGGTTCAGGAGAGTTGCGGCTGAAGAATAAGGAAGAGAGGATGGGGCGGTCTCCTAGCGATCCGCTTGGAATTCTAGGCGAGGCGCTAGGACACCGCCCATCCCTATCATGTCATACGCTCCATTCGCACATGTCCAACTTAACCAGGCGTGATGCTGGGACACCGTCCCATCAGGCGATTTGATAGTACTCCGCCCGTCTCTTGGGCGTGGTCCTAGGGGACCGTCTACAATCAGGTGGTATCTTCCGCTCCCGCCCCACATCAAGCGTTACGTTAGGATTCCGCCTGGCTCAAGCGTTGTGCTAAGATTCTGCCCGTCCCAACAAGCGCTATACTGGATACCGCCCAACACCATGCGTTCGATTAGAACACCGCGACTATTTACGCCTGTTCTTCTTGGGCCGGACCAAAGACTAAAAATTTGAATCTTTGGTCTTTTGGGATGCTCGTTCCATTGTGGACGCCCTAATGAATAGTCTTGTGACATGTAATCTTTGCATGCCAGAGAAGAAAGATTTGGATCCGTACAAAGGTAACCACAATTGCTTAGCTCAAACTGCTTCAGTTTAATAGAACTGATACTGAGATTCAAAAGATTGTTTGTTTCTATATCACAATCCCTTATGACCAATGACTCAATCTCGGGACAACTTAAAACTTTATTAACTAATTCCACATCATCAATTGATAGAGAACCAAGCATCAGTGATAGAAGAACAGGCAAATCAATTGATTTTGGAAGAACAAGCTTTGAGTTTTCTTTACCACCTGTTGGGAAATAAAACAAGGATGACACGTGTAAAACGATTAAAGAAAGAGTCAGTGAATTAAAGAAGAACGAGAAGCAGACAATCAAAGCCGTATAAAAGGATCGAACCAGGACAGATGTGAAAGACTGAGTGAATCCCTGCATGTTTGACACATAGGATCGGGAAAGTAGTATCACACTGTTCGAAACAGCTAGCATTAAATGCTTGTTAATCGGGAAAGTAAGAATAATGAAGAAACTGGAACGGGAAAGTAAAGGCAATAATTACTTTATTTACTTTCACCGCATGACTGACACCTGGATACGGGACAAAGGTGATTTTCAGAGAACGAAGTACGTGTTAATCATACAAGGTAACGGACCAAACTGTAAAGAGTATGACCTGTCAACCATACAGTTACCCCAATCCAAAGATAATAAGGAGAACGATAGAAGGTATCGGGACAAGTGGGACCCATTAGATAATATATAAATAGAAGAAATCATTCAACGGAGAGGGGGTCGGAAAATTGAAGTGAAAAAAAGGTTAAGGAAGAATAATCAGAGTAAAAAGGAAAAAGATCATTAGGTATGTATACATTGTGTAAGATAGAATCTATAAATTCCACTATCATGGTTCATTTTCTGGATTCAAAAGATTATGATTTGTGACTGTAATTTGATCAGAATTATGATCTGTAAGTGAATGGATTATTAAAATTTTCTTATTAATTGATTTAAAAGAGGATTCTATGTATCAAATTGTAAGTTAAAATCTTTCTGTTTACTGTTTTTTCATCAAATCATTGGTTGTTGATGTCAATGAGAATTTTGGCATAAACTATTTTCAAAAGATTATGATTTGTGACTTTAATTTGATCAGAATTATGATCTGTAAGTGAATTGATTATTAAAATTTTCTTATTAATTGATTTAAAAGAGGATTCTATGTATCAAATTGTAAGTTAAAATCTTTCTATTTACTGTTTTTTCATCAAATCATTGGTTGTTGATGTCAATGGAAATTTTGGCATAAACAATTTGGCGCTAGAAACAGGGAATGGGTTAAAGGATTTATCATACCTGTTCATGAAAAATGGATTTATCTGATATATATGTATTTCAAAGTTAAAGAAATTTAGTAAAAAAGAATTTGGTAGTTTTATGCAACATTCTGGCTTAATTTAACTTTTCCCAGCGAGTGATTTTTTCTGCATAATAACCTTTATGTGATATGAAAAATGGAAATGGTATATCATTGAAAAGAAAAACTTTTAAGTTTGAATGAATCTGTTTAAATGTTTGATTTTCTATTTTTTGCGATTTAAAAGATTCATGGTAAAAAATACGAATTATTTAACTAAAAGTATAGACATATTTTTAGAAGATCATAAAACTAGTTTCTGTCACTTTCTTTATTAAATAGTCTGTTGAGAGATTATTTGGCTAACTTTTAAAAGATCATTAGAATTCGAGAGAAGAAAGCAAATAATCAAGAAACAAAGAATCCAGAAGAAATATGTCTCAAGAAGCAGGCTCTGGGAACCAAGACAGTAACGACAGACAAAGTTACAGACAAAGGGAAGTTGAGAGTGAGCCAGAACAACAACAGAGTGATGTAGGAAATCATTCACCTATCCATGAATTAACACAAAATACCATATCTCAAAATCAGCCATCACATCATGAGAATTCAAGAAATGATGTAAATTATCTTTAAAATCTGATGAGAGAAATAATATGAAATAAGAAGAGAACAGAGGGCCAGTCATGATAAAATTGAATTATTAACCAGAGAAAATCAAGCCTTGAAAAATGCAATTCAACGTGACCAAAGACAGGCTGTAACAGGATCACGAAGTCAAGAAACAATTTCTTAAAGGCGTGCACCCAGAAATGAAAGGGAAAATCAAGATCAGAGGATGGTGTTAGTAGGATCATCATCACGAGCAAGGAGGCAACGGGAAAATCAAGAAATTCAACGTGCACAATGGCAAAAATGTATGGAAGCGATGGAGCAAAGGAAAGAAGAGATAAAAGGATTAAAAAATAAAGAAGGAGGAAGAATAGAAGAGGTGTTGAAAGAAGCCAAGCGCACACCGCTGGCTCAGCGGTTGACATGTGTTCCATTTCCAAGAGAATACAGTATCTTGTATTTGAATGTTATGATGGTACGAAGGACCCGACCTCATATTTAAAGTATTATAATCGAGTGATGTCACGATGGGACGGACATGAAGCTATAATGTGCCGATGTTTCCCTTCAAGTTTAACAGGTTCAGCATTGTTATGTTATGATAGATTGCCAGAGAGTTCCATTGAATTCTATTCACAATTAGTGAGGAAATTTCTTGAAGCTTACATGTACAACAAGCCCGTTGATTCGGGAATAGACAGATTATATTCCCTCACATCGTGGCCAGAAGAAACGATCCGGTCTTATACAGCCCGATGGCATACAGTTTGTCAAGCAATTGGAGATGTCGACTCAAGTACAGCGATTAATCATTACAAGTAGGGAATCGCTGACCGGAGATGTCAGCTTTTTATTGAAATTCATCGTAACAATCCCAAGACCGAGGGACAGCTTAGGGAGATAATAGAAACATGTGCAAGATTGCAAGATGTGCAGGAACAAGGTCCAAGAAGTAATTCACGAAATCAAGGAAACATGAAAAGGAAAAATTCAGTCGAAGTATCACCAGAACAAAAAAAGAAATTCCCTCATAAATCTGAACCAAGGGAATCAAAGCGCCCACGAAAAGGGGATAATAAAAAATTTGTGCAGCGATTTCAAGAAAGAGTGTTCACAACTTAATATCTCATATTCTGAATTATTCGAAATCATAAAAAATAAACCAGATTTTCAATGGCCACCATCAAAAGGCAATCAGCCTGAGTTCACACAACGTTCAAAAGATTATTGTGAGTACCACTATTATAAAGGGCACACAACAGATAATTGCAGGAATTTTATTATGCTGGTACAAAGAATGATAGATGCAGGAGAGTTGAAAGAATATATTCAAAGGCCCGAACCAATAGCAAGATCCTACAAAGGAAAAGCAGTGCATATTCCATATAACGAACACACCATTAATATGATATCATTCTCAGAAAAAAGAGATACAGATATGAAAGCTGCAATTAATAAAAAGTTGTGTAAAAGGATTCGAGATCATGAAATTTTTGAAGTATCGGGAAGGATAGCGGAAGTTTGGGAAGATTGGATGGCATCCCCTTTAACTTTCTCAGCACGGAAAGTAAATCAAGAAATTGAGATGCACAATGATCCTTTGGTCCTTATGTTCCCAATGTCAGGATGGAACGTTAGAAAAATTCTTATGGATGGGGGCAGTTCCTTGAACGTATTGTTTCATGACACATTTTGCAAAATGGGACTCGCAAAAGATCAATTAATCCCATCCCGATATGTTATTTATGGGTTCAATGGAATGGCCTCAAGACCAGAAGGAGATATTGATTTACAAGTATCTGTTGGACCGATTAACATCTCAACAAGATTCAGTGTAGTAGATGCTCCATCTCCGTACAATGCAATAATCGGGAGACGTTGGGTACACCAGTTGAAAGGTGTAATTTCCACTTATCATCAATATTTACGATTTCCAACACCGTAAGGAGAAATAGAGATCAAGGGAGATCAAGATGATGCGAAGTTTTGTATAATGGCGGAGGTAAGAATGCATGAAGAGCGGGAACAACAACAGCGTGAAAGGAAGAAAAACCGTAAGATCGAAGCAAAGGAAGAGGACATAAATAAATACTTGAAAAGAAACACCGAACAAAAATCAACAAATGAGTTAGGAGAAAGCAGTAAGAGTCAAGAAAATTCAACAAGTCAGCAGTTCGAAGGACCCTCATAGCAATTAAAGGGAACTCCAACTTCGATCGGGAATCCAAAACCAATTTTCACTTCTGTAGAAGAAACTAAAATCGTAAATATTGGAACTTCAGAATGGCCTAAACAAGGCGAATTGGAACATTGATGAAAGAAGACATGGAACAAAGTTTAATCAAGTTACTTCGTGATTTTGTAGATATATTTGCATGGAAGATGGAGGATATGCCCGGGATAGATCCGAGTATTGTACAACATGAATTACAAATACGTCCCGATGCCATACCATTTCGACAACGGATACGAAAGGTTGCACCGGAGTATCACGATCCAGTCGAAAAAAAATTAGCAAAGCTTCTAAGTGCAGGATTCATTCGAGAAGTGCGATATCCAACGTGGATTTATAATATGGTGATCGTTCCTAAAAAGAACGGTGGAGTAAGAATCTGTATAGACTTCACTAACTTAAATAAAGAATACCCAAAAGATAGTTACCCACTTCCCAACATTGATCAGTTGCTAGATGCTGTAGAAGGCCATGGGGCATTATCTTTTATGGATGGCCAGTCGGGATACAACCAGATTGCACTTGATGAAGCAGATCAAGAACACACAGCGTTCTTCATTCCCCGGGGCTTGTATTGCTATACCAGGATGCCGTTTGGATTACGAAACGCGGGAGCAACATATCAACGATTGGTTGATGCAATATTTAAACCTTGGATCGGACAAATATTAGAAGTTATATGGATGATATGTTGGTAAAAAGAAAATTATCTATCGACCATCTACAAGACCTCGCTGAAATTTTTGGTGCATTACGAAAATACAAGATGAAAGTTAATCCGGAGAAGTGTACTTTTGGTGTTACTTCGGGACGTTTTTTGGGTTACTTGGTTACAAAAAATGGAATTGAAGTTGATCCAGCAAAGATTCAAGCAATAACAGATATGCCATCACCCAACAGTATTAAAAGTGTACAGAAATTTAATGGATGTTTGGCTGCTTTAAGCAGATTTATTGCCAGATCATCAGAACGGTGCAAATCCTTCTTTGATATACTCAAGAAGAAAAATAAATTTGAGTGGAACGATCGATGTGAACAAGCTTTCCAAAACATAAAAAAACATCTAACTACATTGCCAGCATTACAGAAACCGGAACCTGAAGAGATATTAACTTTGTATATAGTGGCAACGGAAGATGCAATCAGCGCAGTGATGGTACGTACTAATGAGAAAATAGAAAAAATGATATATTATATCAACAAAACCCTTAATTCGGCAGAAAGAAATTACACTAAAATCGACAACTCGTCTTATCATTGGTCTTCGCCACTCAAAAGTTACATACTTATTTTCTCACACATTATGTTCGTGTCCCGAGCAAGGCACCATTACAATCAGTATTAAAGAATACAGGAAAAGTAGGAAGGATCGCCAAATGGAACGCCCAGCTAGAACAATTCAACATCATTTATGAGTTGCAAACCGCACAAAAATCTCAAGTTTTAGCTGACTTCCTTGCGGATTTTCCGATTGAAGAAGAATATGAAATTCAAGGTCCGATAGTCAAAAATATTTAAAACTTTTTCATTAAAGTTTTTATCACGTTTATAATTTATTTTTTATCTATGATTAAAGGATTACCAGGATACGAGGAAGAGGACCCACAAGATATTCTGAACTCAACAAACTCTCAAAGGTGGGAAGTCTTTGTTGATGGGTCCCGAAACAAAGAAGGAGCAGGAATTGGTACTGTGATTACTGCATCAATGGGAGGACGAATGACACATTCATTCCGTCTTGAGTTTGAAGAACATACAAACAACATAGTAGAATATGAAGCTGTGGTTCATGCTCTAAAACTCATCATCGAACTAGGAATCAGCAATGTTCGACTCACAAGTGATTCACAGTTGATAATTCGACAGGTCGAATTAAAATATCAAACACTTGATGAAGACTTAACACAATATAAAAATCTTGTTCAAAGTTTAGCAAATCAAATCCCAAACATTATTTTTCGGCATCTATCCCGAGACAAAAACCGACATGCTGATGCACTGGCATTCATTTCCTCCATGGTAAACGATCCTAATATCACGGAAATAAAAGTCGGAAGAATATATGAACCATCTATTCAGATAAAATCACTTCATAACATAGAAGGAAATGTGACAGAAGAAATTAATGATCCCACAATACAAAATGCCCCATCTATGCCTCAACAAGTAGATGATCAACCAAGTGAACCAGATTGGAGGATTCTGATTCATCAATATCTCCAAGATAATATATTGCCTTCCAATTCTAAAGAAGCAAGAAAAATTCAACTCAAATCAGATAATTATCAGCTTCGGGATGGAATTTTGTATCGTAGATCATTCCTCGGGCCATTATCTCGATGCCTATCACAAAAGGAAGGAATACGGATACTCAAAGAAATACATTATGGAGATGCGGGAAACCACAGTGGAAGGCGTTCACTCGCATTAAAAGCTAAAACCCAAGGCTACTATTGGATATCCATGCTTAAGGACTCAGAAAACATGATACGAAGGTGTGAAGAATGCCAACGATTCGCAAAGAAAATCAAAGCACCTGCCACAGAGCTTAATTCTGTACTCAGTCCATGGCCATTCGCAAAATGTGGGGTAGATATTGTTGGTCCGTTAGTTGAAGGGACCAAAAGGAGAAAATATTTAATAGTGGCTACCGATTATTTCACCAAGTGGGTAGAAGCTAAAACATTGGCTCGGATCAGAGATTTCGATGTGTTCACATTTTTATTTGAAAATATCATCTGTAGATTTGGGATTCCAGCAGCCTTAGTTTCTGATAATGGACATCAATTTCAAGGAAAGAACATTGATATGCTATTTGAAGCATATAACATTCAGAAACACAAATCCACACCATTTTATCCCCAAAGTAATGGACAAGCTGAATCCACAAATAAAACAATTGCAATAAATTTGAAGAAGACATTGGATGGGTATTACAAGCGTTGGTGTGAACAGTTGCATAATACATTATGGGCGTATCGCACCACAAGAAAAGAATCCACTGGAGAGTCACCATTTCTTCTTACATATGGGACAGAAGCAGTTATACCAACAAAAGTCATTCTACCAACAACTAGAACAGAAGCATGGGAGAAAAATCTAAATACGGATTTAATGTTACAAAAATTGGATGATTTGGAAGAAAAAAGAGAAGTGGCACTCCAGAAAATGGAGAATTATCAAAGAAGGTTGGCACGGGATTATCACAAAAGGGTCAAGTCACGAAACTTTGTCCAAGGACAATATGTTTTACGACAAATCCCAGAATATCATCGGGACAAAAGTGCTGGAAAGTTCGCACCAACTTGGATGGTCCGTACGTAATACAAGCATCAGCGGGACAGGGATCGTACTATCTCCGAAATATGCAAGGAGACATCTTACAACATCCATGGAATGCACAATACTTAAAGCTTTATTATCCATAATTAATAGCACAGCTATGATAGCCAACACAGGTATTAAAATCTTTATTCAATACTTTATCTAACAATAAAATTCTTTGTGAGTCTATACTTAAAATAAGAATCAATTCCAGGAACATCTTATTCTGGAAAACGCTACGATTGGCGACATAATTAAAATTAAAATCCAGGAACATCTTATTCTGGAATACGCTACGATTGACGACATAATCAAAATTCAAATCTAGGAACACCTTATTCTGGAAAACGCTACGATTGGCGACATAATCAAGATTCAATTATTCCAGGAACATCATGTTCTGGAAAGCGCTTACAAATAGCGATACAATCCTAATGTCAAAGAGGTAAATGTCCTTATAGAATTTTAATATTTCAGAAATTCTAACAAAGAAGGAATACCTAATTTATGGTTATCATTTTCTGAGTACATTCGGGACCAACCATGTATCTTACCCCTGGCTCGGGTTTGTTTCATATGTGTGGGATCTCGAATTACATGTTTTGAGGTATATATACTTCGATCCATAGTACTCATGAAAAAATATGATTAACCTAAAAATTTCATAAATGATCATCTTTTATGCAGGAACAATTATTAAAAGCACATCCGAGTATAATAGAAGAAAATGACAAGGTGAAGTTTCCGACTGAAATATATCAAAATTCAAGATACAAAAGGATGGGACATAAGCAAAGAATATGAAGCTACAAGCATAGAAACAAAGAACAAGTACAACTAGGCTTCGGGATTGGTGCGCCGGGATGGTTGAGGAGGAACTTCCGGAACAGTAGCACGACCATTCAATACAGAAGGATCGGCTTGGGCACGATCCAAGGAAGCATTAAAAGACATTGTAATTTTTTCCTTGGCATCTTGTCTCACCCAACATGTATAAGCACGCCCGTAATCAATTTCTGATTGAAGATCTTTAATCTGTTGGTGATATTTTTGTACTTGTTCACCCAAGCTGGATCTCTGATCTTTTTCTGCATTTAATTCTTTTAATAGCTCTTCAGATCTTGATTGCATTTTTATTATTTCTTGTTCACGAGCTTCAAGCTTAGCAGTTTCAGCATGCAAACAAGATTATAAGTCCCGAAGCTTTATAACACTTTGTGCTACGTTCTTTTCAGACGTCTTCAACTCTTCAACAATATTTATTACTGTGTTATTTGCTATATTGAGTTCAACTTCTGCAATTGTCGCTCGTGCTTTGGCCTCATTAACCTTCTTTTCTAGCCCTGAAAACCAAAGTAAGTATCAAATAAACTATATAATACCATCAGCAAAGCAAACACATAACTCAAGCATATACCTCTAGATACAGATTTAAACTCTGCTTCTTTAAGAGTTAAAGTTTTCAAAGCCTCCTGATATTTTGACTCAGCCCTATTACGTCTCCAAGTATTCAACTCAAGACTATCGGACAACTGCGCTAATTTCCCTTTAACCAATTCCATTTCCATATTTACTTCCCTTGCATAATTGTTCAACTGAGTCATCCTACGCTCGAACCTAAATAGAGGTTCCAAGTCTCCCCCTGATCCCGTAAATGAATTCCAAGAGTTCAAAAAAAAAAAAAAAAAAAAAAAAGTACAAACTAAGGGGTTAGCAACGAACCTTGATTCTGATTTTGAAGCCTTTGATTTTGGTCCTCAAAATTTTGAAGTTGTTGTTGTTGCTGTTGATTTTGTTCTTGTTGTTGTCGTTGTTGAAGATAGTTGTTTTGCTGCTTGAGATTTTCAATTTCTTGTTGCAAATCATCATTTCCACGCTTCACTCTTTCTGCTTCGTTCTTAAACATCATTTCCATCATTGTGGCCCGAGCTTTATAAAACTTGTACGCAGTGAATAGGCAATCGGAACCATACTTAAGCTGAGCAAGAGCTTGCTGCGGGAAAGAATATGACGAACCTTCTGCGATAGTCAAAACTTCATTTAAAGAAGAAGGAAGAATAAGTGGGAACGATTGATCGTAGCACTCGCTTTTGAACCAAGCGTCCCGAGCATGCTCCAGTGGAACAACACCAAATGAAGTCCGCAGCCTAGCCACTGAAGCATTATCAGATTTCAATGGATTGTGACATGCGGAAGTATTCAAAAATCCTTTAGACTAAAAACCACTGGAAAGCTTCATCTTCATCACTAGTGAGAGTAGCTCCTTCATTCATTCTCACATTAAAATCCACTTCAGAGAAGAACCCTTGAGTAGATGGTTCGACGTTAGGCATGTCAATGTTGACTCTGTCAGCATAAATGGGAGAACGGACCAATGTCCCGATAGGTGCACTTGATTCACGAATGACTTCAGAAGCAATTTCATCTTGAAGGATCGGGACATCAGGGACATTTGAAACTGAAGTACTTGGAGCTATATTTTCAACGTTCGCTTTTTCAGTATCTTCATTTGTCTTTTCTTCTAAGATAACGTCAGCACAACACTTGCGTTCTCAATGTTTTCTTCAACAATAACAGCATCGTTAATTTTTTCAATATTTTCTTCTTCAACAACAATATCATCTGCTTCTTCTTGAGTTAATCCAGGAAAAACTGTCATTATACCACTATTTGAAGCAATTGGCTCAATGTCAAAAGAATAAGGAAGGGGAGAGAAGGAATCATAAAAGCCGGTAGGAGCAGCAGTAGAAGGAACAGCTTCAGGATTAAATCGAGTTATTGAAGGTTGATCCGAAGAAATAATGGGCTCCCCCACACTAACAGGAACAATATTAATAATAACACGCTGTCCCGAAACCTCCGATTGGACCGAACCTTCAACGTTCTGTCCCGAAGATATGACAAGAGCGGAACTACTATTCCCCTTAACAAAGTAATCCCTAATTTCTCCTTCTTCTATCTTGGAAGGGTACAATGGTCTTTTCGGTTTCTTTTTTTTGTTTCTCTGGGAAAACCAATTTTCGTTTCCCTTTACCTTCAATAACTTCTTCTTCAACTCTTTGCCTACCTTCAATAATTTGAATACCAAGGCTCGAGCAGGGAGGAGGAACATCGGTGTGGAGTTCAGAATCGGGTTCAACATGAAACACAAACATTTGTCCCGTAAGAAAAAATTCAATGGTAGTTCGGGACAATATTGAAATAAAGAATAATACGAACCTTAAAATCAAACTTATAGTCCACAAAATTTAACCGCCAAGGACAATAGTTTGGGAAACGATTACGAAGTTCTTGAATTTCATCTTTGGAGATGTTACCGAAAATCCAAGGACTTCAATTACAATTGGAGTGCGATACCATTTATAATCATGATCCTGACGAATTCTTTCTTTTGTGGGAAAATCAAGTTTGGTATGGGGAATAAATTTGATTTTGGGATCGTCAACCTCATGTAATAAGGGAAATCCCGAAAGACACTTGCGAACAGGGCTAACACTCCACTTCACGTAATTCCTGTTAGTAATACAATCTCCATATGTAGTATGAAAATTTTCAACGGTATAACTGCTACGTTCTGTAAAATCTGGAACGTAGCAAGTAAGATTAGTCCGCCCTTCACTTCGGAGGCTACACTCATCAAGGATACGCCACCAATTTCCATTGTATTGAGTAATAGATCGAGCAAGTCCATGAGGAGAATCATCACGAGTTGCAAGGACTTCATATTGAAAAGGATTTTCTTCTTCATATAATGGGAGACGAAGTCCGGCCTCTAAAGCACCAGCAGAAATTAGTAAACTATTGGGAGAATAGTTAAAACTTTGCATCGCTCCTAAAGTTAGTACGTCAGTGTTTTTATCATAGAATGAGACTTTAAATCCTTCAAGATCATGTATTCTCTTAAAAACCTCAATATTCATCAACCGGTAACTATAAGTCGCATGAGCCCGCTTGTTTCTGGGGGTAGGATTAACGGCTATAGAAGCATCAGGAGTCGGATGACGAACAGACCGAGACACAGCATATCGAGAAGTACTAACTCTTGAAGGTCTTCCGGATTCTTGGTGATCACCAGCAGCATTGGGATTTCTGGAAGACATAATGTTTTATCTGAAAAGAAAATCTCAAAAGATCAATGTGGGAAGGAATCATCATAAATCATAAAGAAACAATCATCAAAAGCAATTATCAGTTCAATCATATTTATCAAAACCTAATCATGAATACATATTAAAGTAAGATACTCGAGATTAAAATCTTCAACCTACCTGGAGAAAGAAGATAAACAGTTACTTGATCAAAGGTAAAATCAATGCGATTGATGCAAAAAGCTCCTGAACAGTTGGGAGAATGAAAGTATTTGAAAAATTCAAGGAAGATAAAAAGCAGCGACTTTAAGAGGTAAAGACAGAAGTGGAAAAGACTGCATCGTATTTAAAGGAAAGAATAGAAACTGTCACAATTAGAAAAGGAGTTAATCAATGCAAAGATTTGATTTCCTCGAAAAAAGGTAACTGACACAAACATGATAATAAGAAGTTATTGCCTGCGAAAAATCCGCATAACGTGTGAAAAGGAGTAATGGTAAAACGAAAGGTAATAATTATTCTTCTACTTTTTTCAAAACCTGGGATCGACCGTTAAAAGTTTTTGAAAAAAGAAGAAGAAAGGGGCAAGTTGTTGGGAAATAAAACAAGGACGACACGTGTAAAACGATTAAAGAAAGAGTCAGTGAATTAAAGAAGAACGAGAAGCACACAATCAAAGCCGTATAAAAGGATCTAAACAGGACAGATGTGAAAGACTGAGTGAATCCCTGCATGTTTGACACAGGATCGGGAAAGTAGTATCACACTGTTCGAAACAGCTAGCATTAAATGCTTGTTAATCGGGAAAGTAAGAATAATGATGAAACTGGTACGGGAAAGTAAAGGCAATAATTACTTTATTTACTTTCACCGCATGACTGACACCTGGATTCGGGACAAAGGTGATTTTCAGAGAACGAAGTACGTGTTAATCATACAAGGTAACGGACCAAACTGTAAAGAGTATGACCTGTCAACCATACAGTTACCCCGATCCAAAGATAATAAGGAGAACGTTAGAAGGTACCGGGACAAGTAGGACCCATTAGATAATCTATAAATAGAAGAAATCATTCAACGGAGAGGGGATCGGAAAATTGAAGTGAAGAAAAGGCTAAGGAAGAATAATCAGAGTAAAAAGGAAAAAGATCATTAGGTATGTATACATTGTGTAAGATAGAATCTATTAATTCCACTATCATGATTCATTTTCTGGATTCAAAAGATTATGATTTGTGACTGTAATTTGATCAGAATTATGATCTGTAAGTGAATGGATTATTAAAATTTTCTTATTAATTGATTTAAAAGAGGATTCTATGTATCAAATTGTAAGTTAAAATCTTTCTGTTTACTATTTTTTCATCAAATCACTGGTTGTTGATATCAATAGGAATTTTTGCATAAACATCACCCTTTTCTAACTCCAACTTAGTTAATATTTTACAATCAAAAAGACAACTTGGAAACTGATATTTCAGATCAACATTAACATCAACACATAATTCTCGAACATTACGTCTTAAGACACCAAGTATCCATACGTTAATACGACTTTCTAACATATCAGATTCTACATCATGCCAAATAATATCAAACCTTTGAATATCAGAATTATCTCGAAGAATAAGTACCCTATCTACAAAATCTATAAATCGAGCCATTTGTCCCCTTCTATGACAAAAAAATACATCAGGATTGAAATTCAAAGTAGGTAGACAAACCCAAATATACCGAAATCTTTTAGACAACACAGTGGTTTGCACTGCATGTTTCATATCCATGAATGAGAAGATATGATGTATTAAGGCATCTGGCATACTACTGAATTTATCAATGTATCTTAAACTCGGTGACTTTCTCTTTGCCATAGTTACTTTCTTGTACTGAACAATTAAATTACACCAAGTTATGAGAGAATAGAGAAAAAACCTGAGATTGCGTCTGTGTAAACCTTAAACCAAGGAAGAAAAAACCCTAAACCCTCTTTTCATTTCTTTTCTTTGTTCTATGATTCTATCAGATGAATAATAATGCGCGATTTGACTGGTGTGATCGTGAGTGTGCATTTAGTATTACTACCAGCCACAGGGGTAGTTTAAGTCAAACTCAGCCAACTCAAATCATTATTTTATCATTTAATTTTCATTTGGTCCCATGGTTTTTCTTTAAAAATATTTTATTAATTTAGTCAAGAAATTGATATTTGGTATTAGGATAAACGTTATCCATACGGAACGACGATATCATTTTTTAAATATAAAATGGTGTAAAAAATCAAGATAAACCGTACTTATCAGATAAAAATTTCGATTGTAAGTTGAGATCCATAAAAGTTCCATCTTTTTCAAAGATGATAGAAAAACCCAAAAAAAAAAATTAAAAATATGAATTAGATCTTTTCTATATTCTAAATATACTAGTCATTCCCCTTATACTTCTTCTTTTTTGCATGGGGATGTTTTCCCTCTTTCTTAAATTCTCGATCCACTAACCATTTTCTTATTCTTTCTTCTTTATATGGGGATTTTATTTTTGATTAATCGAAAATGAAAAAAAAAATGAAACCCAAATATAGCTTGTCTAAATCTAGGAACTCTTAGCTCTATTTATATAGAATGAAAAAGATAATTTCAACGCAAAAAAAATGAGGTCATTCCGACGTCGTACGGAGAAGTTATGAGCAAAACAGTCGAAGAAAATGTGAAGTCTAGAATCGGTAGATAAGTGCATTTATATCCACCGATTCTGGGCAAAAGAATTTGCAGAAAAACTTTTGAATTTGAGTTTTTAGAATCGGCACACGTGGGGAACCTTATCCACCGATTCTGGGTAAATTTTCATGAAAAAAACTATCGTTTTTAAGTTTTTTTAACAATCGACACCTGCAGAGGATTATATCCACCGATTGTGATCAATCGTCCATAAAAATGAAGAATGTATGTTGATTCCGGATTGATGTTCTTCATGGATCAAGAACATCAAGAACAATCAGCCATTAAAATGAATAATATATGGCAATTCTTGGTTGATGTTCTTCGTGGATCAAGAACAATCGGTCATCGTATGAGTGTCTTATTAGCCGATTGTTCTTGAACCCAAAAAATTTCCAAAATTTTGGAAGAAAAAAAATTGTTTGAAAAATAAAAATATTTTTAGTTTTTGATTGGTTTTCAGGAAAATAGAAATAGATAGGAAGTATTAGGGATAAGGATAAAAATATAATTTTAACAAGTGAGGGTAATTTAATAGTTTTATCCTTTTTAGACACCCCTTATTTCCTCACCTAGGTGGGAATAAAATTGGGTAGGCCTGAAATAAAACTAAAGTTAGTCGGGATTAGTATCCTCTCTTCTTATTTTCTTAAGAATAGTTCAAATTTGAAAACGGAAGGGGTGTAGATAAATGAAGCACATTACATAAAGTTTCATTACAGGAGTATTTAGATAAATAAATATTTTTTAAGAAGCTGATGTATGTATATTAAAAAAAATTAAAAAAAGTGGACATTAATCTCAATGAAGCTTATATAAACTGGATCAATGAAGATCCCAAATTTTTTTGGCTATATTTGGGTCTACACGAATTATTTTGGCCTACCACTAAAAGTTAAAATAGGGTCATTATGAAAAAAAAATCAAAACCCTTATATCCAACTATTTATATTATTAACCGATATGCCTGATTAGTATTAATTAATTCAAATGTTAGTTAAATCTAGTTGGTGATTAAAATTGGATTATAGTTAGTGTTAGATGGTAAGAATTAGACTAGAGTTTTTTCTTGAAAATTTGTAAAAGGAGAAGAAAAAGTTAGGGAAAACTAGGGTTTTATGATTTGGTAGTAAAAATAAAAATTTACAGTGACGATGAAGATTCTAGTGTTGATGAAGAAGTGGGTGCATCTACGTATCACCAATCGGATTACGAAAGTGAGTTCGACCCTACCAATTTGGATTATTTGTTGGGTGAACAAGAACGTGTAAACCAAGACATATTTGATGAATTTACTCAAGCAAATGAAGAATCAAACCGGAAAAATGAAGGTTTTAATGCTTCCAATCCTTAGGAATACGTTATTAGGATCTCCAAACATATTTTTGAACCTTATAATCGCCCAAAAGTGGAATTTTTTCTAATTTTTGAGTTGTTTTCTGAGCTACGTAGTACCCAGAATAGGTGGATACCATGATATCGTATCCACCGATTCTACATCTTCTCGAAAATATGAACCGGAATCGGCTGATATGGTGGTGAACATCGACCGATTCTGGTATATATTTTATTGGGATTGGTAGGTCAAATAATCGGCTTTTAAGGACTCATTTATCGACCGATTCCATCCCTTGGAGATTTCCCAAAATTCTCCAAGAATAGAATTGGTCGATATGTGTTGCGGTATACGCCGATTCCAATTGAAAAAGTGCCCAGAAAGCTCCACTTTGTTGAATGCTATAATCGACACACGTGTCAGTTCACATGTGCCGATTCCAAAATTGGTTTTTTTTTTTTAATTTAGACCATGCAGAATCGGTCGATACGGGAGGACCTAAAGGTTAACTTTGTAGAATTGTTCGAAACGATCATTCCATATCCACCAATTCTGTTAGCCTAATTTTTTCGATATACATTGTAGATTGTTCAAACACTCGGCGACGATCAACCTGAACCCGCGTCTCAGCTGGGGCCTGATACTTCTGACCACTACTACACTGATTTGGTTTGAGAAATGAGAGACGATGCAAAATAATGGTTTGTGGACAAAGGCAGGGAGATAAAATGCGCATTAGTGTTAGGACGTCGTTCGAGGCATGATGGTCTGGATTTTTTTTTTTTTGAGAGAAGTGGCAAAATTGAAAGTCAATGGGAAAAGGACAAGTCATATGTGAAGAGGACGTCAAGGTTCTACATGATTAAATCAAAGAAGCATATAATCCCCCGAGTGTTTATCTCGTATAACTAGAGGTGCACCATGGTCGGTTGGGCCGGTTTTTAACTAACTTCGTGCATTAAACCGTCGTATGTTGATTTTACAGTTTGGAAAAGGAAAAAAAAACAGTTTAGTCCAAAATCTCATCCAAATAGACTAGTTAGTTCTGACCCATTCAACTACCTCCCTAAATTGGGGCCTACGAGAATTATTTTGGCCATACCACTAAAAGTTAAAATAGGGTCATTATGAAAATAAGAAAAACCTTATCCAACTATTTATGTTATTAACTAATATGTTTGATTACTATTAATTAATTTAAATATTAGTTAAATTTAGTTAATGATTAAAACTAAATTATAGTTAGTGTTAGATTGTAAGAATTAAAGTAGAGTTGTTTTTCAAACTTTGTAGAATAAGGAGAAAAAATTAGGGAAAACTAGGGTTTTGTGATTTTGTAGTAAATATGAAAATTTATAGCGACGATGAGGATTCTAGTGGTGATGATGAAGTGGGTGCATATACTTACCACCAATCAGACTACGAAAGAGAGTTCGATCCTACCAATTTGGATTATTTGTTGGATGAACAAGAACGTGTGAACCATGGCATATTTTATGAATTTACTCAAGCAAATAAAGAATCTAACCGGAAAAACGAAGGTCTTGATGCTTCCAGTGGCCACGTATACATTATTAGGATTTCCAAACATGTTTTTCAACCTTATAATCGCCCCAAAGTGGATTTTTTTGCAAAATTTTGAGCTGTTCGCTTGGCTATTTTCTACCCAAAATCGTTGGATAAGATAACATCGTATCCAACAATTCTACATCTCCTGGAGAATATGAACTGGAATCGGTGGATGCAGTCATGAACAACGACCGATTCTGGTATATATTTTGGCGGAATTGGTAGGTCAAATAATTGGCATTTATGGACTCATTTATCGAACGATTCCATCCCTTTGAGATTTTTCCAAAATTCTCCAAAAACTGAATCGTCCGATATATGTTGAGCTATGCACCGATTCTAGTTGAAAAAGTGTCCAGCGAGTTCCACTTTGATGAATTCTATAATCGGCACACAAGTCAGTTCACGTGTGTCGATTTCATCCTTTGGGGATTTTTTTCAAAAATTTAGACAAGGCAGAATCGGTCGAGATGGGAGGCCATAAACAACGATTCTCTAGAATCGTTCGTACGATTGTCCCACGCCCAGCGATTCTGTTAGGCTAATTTTTTCATATGTATTGTGGATTGTTAAAACACTCGGCAGCGATTAACCTGAACCCATGTCTCAGATGGGGCCTGATACTTCTGACCACTACTATATTGATTTGGTGTGGGAAAAGAGAGAGGATGCAAAACAATGGTTTGTGAAAAATGGGATAGAGATCAAACAAGCATTAGTCTTAGGAAAACGTTCGAGGCATGATCGTTTGGAAATTGTTTGCGAGAGAAGTGGCAAGATTGAAAGTCACTGGGCAAAGGACAAACCGCATCTGAAGAGGACGCAGAGGGTCTACATTACTAAATTGAAGAAGGATGAGTGCCCATTTAAGATTATAGTGCATAGATGCGATGGTGTATATAAGATTTGTAAAGTGATGAATGGTTGTCACAATCATGATGATCCAGAATCTTTTATTGGACACTCTGTCTTTTGTGGGTTAAAACCACATCAAAAAGCAACGGTAAGGTCGATAAAGGAAACTACACCAAGTAATATCCTTAGGAAGGAAACTATACCAAGTAATATCCTTAGGAAGATCAAGGAGGATGATCCTAAAAACTTGTCCACTTTGAGGAAAATCACGCGAAAAAAGCAAGCATCAGGGGGACGGAATGGGATTGTAGAGCGGTTATGGAAAAATCTCAGTGGTTAGCCGAGCAACACAACTACACAATAAATAAGCAGGTAGTGGACGACAAAGTGACTTGTATTTTATTGGCGTATCTGAAGATGATCCAATTGGATCAATGCTTCTATCAAGTTGTGTTGATAGATTGCACTTACAAGAAAAACAAATACAACATGTCGTTGCCAAACAAAATTTCTCGGTGGCATGGGGTTTTACGGATCGAGAGAATGAGGTGAGTCTTATTTGGATGTTGGAAACCTTGAAAGAGATTTACCGTAGCGATCAAATGCCTAGGATTATAGTGACTGATAAGGATTAAACACTAATGAGTGCAATGTATGTGGTTTTCCTAGATGCCAAACAATTTATTTGTACATGGCACATACAATGCAACATCAGAGCGTATTGCAGGGGCCATATCCAGAGGACAGAACCACAGAAAGGTACTGCTCGTGAGAAGGATGAAGATGATCGTCTTAATAAACTAACTCGGGAGGAACAAGAGGAATAGAATCGCCAAAGAATACAAAGATAATGAAGTAAAATTGGAAAGCTTTTCAACGTCATTGGGATTTGATAGTCCATTCGATGTCCGAGGCAGATAAATCTAATATGGAGAGTTTTATTTTCTTTTGGAAAAAGATTGCTCAGAAAACGGTAGCTTATTGCGTGAAGCAATTGTTGGTGCAACACAAAGAAAAGTTTGTGTACACGTATACCTACCAACATAGGAATTATAATAATGAGGCGACAAGTATAGTGGAAGGATCTCATGGACGATGGGGAGTTAAAATAATGTGGTTATGGTACAAGAAGCTATCCATCAATACACCATGGAGGATATCAACAAGATTCATATCCAAATGGAAGAAAGTAGGATGAAAGTTGTGACCACGTACTCCAATTACAGTTTGTTGCTAAAGGGTATTTCTTGTAGGGTGTCGCATTTGGGCTATCCATTATATGATAAATGATTATAAGTATTTTGAGGATAACGAATACAAGAGAAAGAATATTGTTTGTTCTTGTAAGACGATGACGACCATAGGACTCCCGTATCATTACATGATTGCTAGTCACCCCCAAGGGATTCCGTTTGAGCTCATCGATCTGTTTTCGAAGCAACTTACTTTCACACCAAGCCCTATGGATGATGCAAGTGAATTATTTATAGACATGGATGTTGGGAGAAAAATAATCGAGGCCTACTCCAACAAGAAAAATTTACAACGACAAATTTTGATGCACGACTTGATCCTCGCCGTTCACCCCCATATGCAACCGATTGAAAAACCAACTAAACTACCGCCAACGGGTAGACCACCTACCAAAGTGGATAGGAAGTAAGAAAGAAAAAAGTAAAAGGCGGCGATGGGTAACCAAAGAGACCCTTCACGACATGAGTATACCAAGGCTATGTATAAAGATGTTCTGGCTCCAAAGAAAATCGGCCGCTCGAAAAAGCAAGAAAGTGGACCAAGTGGAAAATAAACCAAGTCAAAGGATCAAAGGGATCCCATCGTTCCCATAGCTCCAACGTAAGAAAGTCAAGCGAGTTAAACACAACGCAAGGAAAAGGTTCTCATCGTCCCTTCGCAAGAAAGTCAACCGAGTACGAGACAAGTACGACTAAAAGGGAAAGCAAGGCAAAAGGGATCCATAGATTCCCCGCAAGAGCCATTGATGATGAGTTTGTGATAATGGTAAGAAAGGGTTTGTTTCAGAACTTGTGAAGATTTTGATTTTAGACTTAAGAATTAAAACTAAACTAGAAATAGCAAAACTTAAATGAAGTTGATATCAAGGTTGAGAGAAAACTGAGGCTAAAATTCCACTATTTTCCAATTTTTAAAGTGATTTAATTCAATACTTTTAATTATGCAATTCATACGTTCAATTCAATTCTAAAATATTGAAACAAGTAGATTTTCAAAATAACAATTGTATATCAAAAGCATGGAACATCAAAAACCTTAGGCCAAGCATGTACCATCAAAAGAAATCATAATTGTTTAATAAAAATCATTTAATTAATTTTTAACCAAGGCAAATAATCATAAAAGAATTGCATAAATTAATTAAAGAAAGATTTCTTTCTCGACTCATCTATGGAGTTGAATACCTCATTCAATAATTTTTTTTATCCAACCCGTAGGAATCAATAGAAAAGGAAAATCCCTTATGATACACTAGATACGGCTCGGTAATTGTTAGAGTGATTAGATATGCTATATTTCCATATGATTATTGGAAAAATAGCTTTCTCCGACGCCTCAGCAATGTAGTTTAGCTCCTCATGTTGGAAAGGCGCTCAAAATCTGTATTCATGGATCAAAAAGTGTTTAAAAAGGTGAAAAGATAAATGACACAGAAAATTGAGACATTTATAAACGTTACAGAAGATCTGAAGGTGCTCTCACTGTCGCTGAATGGTAGAAAAGATAACGGTTTTCTTTTACAACGTTTTGCTTGGTTTTTACGACAAAGTTCTTCGTTTTTATGACGAAGTTCTTCTTCTTCTTCACTAGCAGCAACAGAATGTCTGCAACTTGATTTTTTTTCTCTCTGTTCTTGCGTCTAAACTTGTCTATGCTCTCGATAACCCACTTTGATCCCCAAAAAACCTTTATATACTAGACAGGGCCATCAAATCTCCAAATATCTCGTGTTTAATTCCAAAAGTTATTATTTCCAAGTTACGGGAATAGTTCCATTTTTATCTCCTCCATGCGTCTGCAACTGGCAATTTCAGGGCATATTCTCCCTTTTTAACTCGTTCACGCTCCAAACTGTTGCTCGATTCTCCCAAACACGTTCAAACTTTCCATAATCCCGTGCATATCTTCTTCCGGGAATATACTCCCCATGTTTTATCAAAATTCCTTCAAATCTTTTATTTCCTCGATTTTAAGAGACTTTCCATCCCTGTCTTGTCTTAGTAGGACATTACATGTCCAAATCCGACCAACAATCCAAGAAAAGATCTTTCAAATCAAATCTAGAAACTTGAATTTTCAAAAATACTTTTTACGCCAAAATCTGTTCAAGCCGTGAAGAGAAGATGGATGCCCCCTATCCACTCTTGGGTAGTATGGTAATGGAGTTCCCCTATCCAAAATGGGGTCCCTTTAGCAATTGTTCTCGGGATGCCTTTAGTAATTTTTTGAGCCAATTTTTCCAAAAATGTTTATTTCCCAAAAACACCTACACACATAAAATAACATAATTAGTACAAAATCGAACACTAACAATACATAAAATTAAGAACAATTTAGACATAAAAATGTGTATCAAATATTTCCAAACTTATTATTAGCTAGTCCTCGAGTAAATCTAATCTAAAAAATCCTAACTCAAAGTTGCAGGCATCGCGATTGCACTTAATGTGTTCAACAAGCCTTTAAACCCCTAGGTGGCCCTAATGGACGAGTTTTATCTCGTGAGAGTTTACAAGAGATATACCTACAAAACCTTTACTCCAAACTCTAGCTACTTGTGAATTATTGAGGGTAGACACTAAACATGCTACTTAGTTGGCTACAAAATTCTTTGGCTACGGGAGGAATTACCCTGTTTTGAATCCAATTGATGTACACGAGTTTGCACTCAGCGTACTAAAATTCATACATAAGAAAACAAAGCACTACTCAGAAAGTGGTGCAATGGACCACGATACTCGGAATCTATCAAAGTTCAATCACATGAATATATTTAGAAGATGGATATGGAGATGATGAAGTTTGCACATGTTGACTAAGGTGAATGGTGTTTTCCATATCTGTCTAAAGGTCGGTGCTAGGATGAATTCTAATGGATTGAGATACGCTCCCACTGGTCTTTATCCTTATACTAATATCGACTCAGCTGGTATATGCAAGGGCCCCAGCGGTCGATTTATACAATTATTATTATTTTACTTATATATATATATATATATATATATATATATTTTTTTTTTTTTCTCAACAACATGATTGGATCTTTTGATTCTAAGTGCATGCTCCTTGTCAGCATGTTACATGATAGTTCCCATGGATCCTGCATTCCACGGTTTCTTAGGCGACGGAGACAGGGAAAAGACACATATATTGCTATCCAAGTGTCAACTCGATGCTGGTGCCCCACCAAATCACTTAGAGAAACATATAAGATTACAAAAATAAAAACAGAAGGTGATATGGTGGAGGTAGACTCCGAGATATGGTGACGACTATCATGTTATTCCTAACACCTGAGCTCTGTCCTTTCATGAATAGACCCTTTAGTTGGGTCCCTCAACTCCTATAGCCAAGAGGTTTGTTTCCATCTACTTAGAATGGTCAGTTTCATCCTGAATTGTTCACAAGTTTCTAAATTTTGGAGTTTTTATTATTGCACTAAAAGTTTCTCCCTTACCCCCAAACTTAAATCTAACATTCTCCTTAATGTTTCAAATTAAAGAGCAGTACCAAAAATATAGGTAAAAAGAGGAATAAAAAGATAAGTCAGAAAGATAGTACCTAAGTGAAGTGTAACAATCCCTCTCTGGAGAATTAGACAGAAAATAAAAACAAAACTTACGAAACTTACTAATTTACAACAACAACCTTGATGTTCAATCAAGGTAAGCAGGGTCCTCCAGAGGGACCTCCTCAACATCACCTACAGGAAAAGGCTCTAAAAACGTATTCAATCTCTGATCGTTAACTTTGAAAGTACTTTTACCATCTTGAGTCTCAATTTCAATAACACCATGAGGAAAAACAGTGCGGACCACAAAAGGAATGGTCCACCGAGAACGTAACTTCCCGGGAAATAGATGCAAACGAGTATCATACATAAGAACTTTTTGACCTGGAGAAAATGACTTTTTTAAAATATTTCTATCATGCACAAGTTTCTTTTTGTTCTTATACTCCTTAGCACTATCGTATGCATCTTTACTAATCTCTTCCAACTCATTGAGATGGAGTTTTCTGTGAGCTCCTGCCTTGGCAAATGAAAAATTAAACTGTTTTATAACCCAATATGCTCTATGTTCTAACTCAACAGGAAGGTGACAAGCCTTGCCAAATACAAGCCGATAAGGTGACATTCAAATGGGGGTCTTAAACAAAGTACGGTAAGCCCATAACGCATCAATAAGCCTCAATAACAGTCTTTCCGATTAGGATTAACTGTTTTCTCTGAAATACGTTTTATTTCCTTGTTGGAAACCTCTACTTGACCACTAGTCTGTGGGTGATATGGGGTAGCTATTTTGTAGGTAATACCATATTTTTCATCAAAAGTCTAAACAGTCGATTATAAAAGTGTGACCCTCCATCACTAATTATAGCTCGCGGTGTACCAAAACGTGCAAATATGTTATCATTCAAAAATTGAACTACAACCTTGTGGTCGTCTGTTTTACACGAAACCGCCTCAACCTATTTAGAGACATAGTCGACAGCGACAAGTATGTAAAGATTACCAAAAGAATTAGGGAATTGACCCATAAAATCAATGTCCCACACACCAAAGACCTCAATAACTAAAATAGGGTTCAAAGACATCATATTTCTACGGGAAATGGTTCCTAACTTCTGGAAACACTCACAAGCAACACTGCAGCTGTCGGAGTCTTTATACAATGATGGCCAGTAGAATCCACACTGCGATATCTTAGCAGCAGTCTTCTTAGCACTAAAGCGACCTCCACAAGAATGATCATGAAAAAAGGAAATAATATTGGACTGGTCACTCTCAAGTACACATCTCTTAATTATTTGGTCTGGACAATACTTAAACAAATAAAGATTGTCCCAAAAGAAATGCTTTACCTTGGTTAAAAACCTCGAACGATCTTGTTTACCCCAATGTTGAGGCACTCGACTAGTAACAAGATAATTCACTATATTCGTAAACCAATGTAATTGGGAAACAACGAAAAGTTGTTCATCAGGAAAACTATCTCTCACAGGAGGAGAATCATCAGGGGATCAACAACAAGCCTATACAAGTGGTATGCTACTATATTTTTTGCACCCTTTTTGTCTCTAATTTCTAAAGAGAATTCTTATAACAAAATGATCCATTTAATCAATCTAGGTTTAGTATCCTTCTTGGAAAGAAGATACTTCAAAACAGCATGATCAGTAAAGACTATGAACTTAGAACCTAAAAGATAGGATCTAAACTTTTCTAAGGAAAAAACAATAACTAATAATTCTTTCTCAGTGGTGGTGTAGTTCAGTTGGGAATCATTTAGAGTTTTGCTGGCATAGTAAATCACATGAAGTAATTTGTTTTCCCGCTGACCTAACACGACACCAATAGCATAATCTGAAGCATCACACATGATCTCAAAAGGTAGGTTCCAATTAGGTGCCTGGACTATGGGGGCGACAGTGAGCAAAGTCTTAAGCTTCTCGAAAGCCTCTAAACAAGCATCATCAAAGAAAAACTTAACATATTTTGCAACCAAAATGCAAAGAGGTATAGAAATCCAGCTACAGTCCTTAATGAATCGACGATAAAAATCTGCATGCCCTAAGAATGACCTAATGTCTCTTACGGTTTTGGGAACTTATAAATTCTTAATAAGGTCAACTTTGGCTTTGTATACCTCTATACCCTTAGAGGACACGATGTGCCCTATAACAATTCCTTATTGAACCATAAAATGACATTTTTCCCAATTAAGCACTAAGTTCTATTCCTTACACCTATTCAACACTAATGTCAAATGATGAAAGCACTCATCAAAAGATGAACCAAAAACTGAAAAATCATCCATAAAGACCTCTAAAACCGTTATACCAGTGTATTACACAACCCGAAAGGCATGCGTCTATACGCAAAGGTACCAAAGGGAGAAGTAAAAGTGGTTTTCACTTGGTCTTCTGGGGCAATAAAAATCTGATTATAACCAGAATAGACATCTAACAAGCAATAATAACTATGTCCTGATAATCGCTCTAGCATTTGATCGATAAAAGGAAGGGGAAAGTGGTCCTTCCTTGTGACATTGTTCAATTTCCTGTAGTCAATACAAACGCGCCAACCCGTGGTCACTCGGGTTGGGATCAACTCATTGTTATCGTTCTGGACTACAATGATACCTGATTTCTTAGGAACAACCTGAACGGGGGTGACCCACTTACTGTATGAAATGGGGTAAATAATACCCGCATCTAATAACTTAAGCAATTTGGCTCGAACTACTTCTTTCATATTGGGGTTAAGTCGACGTTGCAACTCCGTAGATGGTATGGTGTCATCCTCTAAATGAATTTGATGCATACAAACAGTAGGACTTATACCCTTAATGTTTGCTATGGTCCACCCTAAGGCTTCCTTGTTGTCTTGAATCACGGTCACTAGCCTACTTTCCTGATCACCATCCAAGTCGGATGCTACAATCACAGGCAAAGTCTCATATGGGCCTAAAAACACATACTTCAGGGTCTCTGGTAGTTGTTTAAGGTACAACTTAGAAGGCTCTTCTAATGAAGGAACTAAGGTAAACTTAGTAACTGGTAGTTGTTCAAATTGAGGTCTTCATCCATTACTAGTTTCTATCAAAGGGGATGAATCTAACAAAGCATTCACCTCATTAATCTCACTATCATCATCAAAATCAAAACCAAATGGACTAGGCATTTCTCTAATGGATCTTCTAACAAAGTGTTTGGTAATGACTCCTGAACTAACATTCATATCATGTTCACCTCTTCAATTACGTGTCATCTAGCTCAGGGGGTTGCTTACTAATATTAAAAATATTCATCTCAATAGTCATATTACCAAAAGACAAATTCATAATACCATCGCATTAGATATAGCTAAAAATGAAAGACCTAAAATCACAAGTATTTGGTTCTCTGGGTCAGGGACAGGTTGGGTATCTAGAATAACAAAATCCACAGGATAAATAAACTTTTCGACCTCAAGAAGAACATCCTCTATAACACCACAAGGAATTTTCACCGATCTATCAGCTAACTGGAGTGTTATCTGGATAGGTTTTAACTCACTAAGTCCTAGCTGGAGGTACACATGGTATAGAAGTAAGTTCACACTAGCTCCCAAGTCAAGTAACACTTTCTCAACACGGTAGTTACCTAATGTGCAAGAAATGGTAGGGGAACCTGGGTCTTTATACTTAGGAGTTGTGTTGTTCTAGATAATTGAACTTACATGACTAGCTAAAAAGGCTTTTTTCTGTACACTAAGCTTTCGTTTTTGTGTACAAAGATCCTTAAGGAAATTGGCATAAGTAGGAATCTTCCTGATTGCATCTAATAAAGGAACATTTATGTTGACTTGCTTAAAATCTCCAATATATCATTAAACTTGGATTCCTTCTTAGTTGGTACTAGCAGTTGTGGGAATGAGGTTCTGGGCACAAAATCGGATTTCTCAGGAACCGCATTAGACTCTTTAGAGACTCTATCAGTCTCTTCAGTTACTAGCTCAGAAGGGTGAACTACGGCATGTTCACTATCGGGCATGGTTATCTTATTGTATACCACTCGACCACTCCTAAGGGTTGTAACAGAGTTCATATGATTGAAATGTTTCCCTCCTTTGGGATTAGAATATGTTTGACTAGGGAACCTTCCGTTCTCTCTCTCACTTAGTGTCTTAGCTATTTGGCTTACTTGATGTTTTAACTTAGCAAGAGTCTGGGCACTAGTTTGAAAATTCTGCTTGGTTTCTTGTTGAAAACTAACCTGGCTCTTTGCTAACACAGAAAGAGATTCCTCTAAACTAGTCATTTTATTCTCAGAAGGGTTTTGAGAGTAAGTTGGATATAATGGGTTCTTGGGATAAGTAAACCCTGGTGGAACTTGAGGATTGCTAGTCTGACCTTGATTCCGACCTTTACACCACGAAAAATTAGGATATTTTCTCCAACCAGGATTGTAGGTTTCCGAATATGGGTCAAACTTCTGAAGGTTTTCAAACCTAGAGTTGTTATAAAGAGCATAGGCTTGTTCTTCACTAATCTATCCTTCCCAAAACGAGTTATTGGGCTCTATTCCACAACTAGAGATTTGAGAGGCTTTATTCCTATCATCGGGTTCAATAAAAGACATATGTTTAGACTGACTCGATTCTAAAGCTTCTAACCGTCTAGATAGAGCAGCAAACTTAGCGTCTGACTCAAAACTTGTATCTACCATGTTGGTGTTGCTTCTATTGACCAAGAGTCATTTAGGAGGTTCAACACAAGACTCCCACTGTTGGGATTTTTCATCCACTTCTTTTAAAAAGGTGTAAGCTTGATCCGCAGTTTTATTCAGGAACCCGCCGGCACAGAAAGACTCGACCATGTCTTTGGTCGAATAGTCTAATCAATCATAAAGAATTTGGGCTAGTTTCATTTTCTCGAACCCGTGGTAGGGACATTTGAATCTCTCTAAACATCTATAAAGAGATTTTCCTTCTTGTTGCATACTGGCACTAATTTTCTGCCTAATGGATGCGGTTTTAAGCTTAGGGTAAAACTTCTGAAAGAAGGCAGTAGTAAGTTCATCCCACGTTTCTATCGACTCAGATGGTAAGTTATGCATCCATGACTTGGTTTTATCTCTTAAGAAAAAAGGAAACATCCTAAGTTTTAATACTTCATTACTAAGGTCTTTAATCCTAATTGTTCCGTAAATTTCCTCAAAATCCCTAACATGAAAGTAAGGGTTTTTATCATCTTTCCCTAAAAATACACGGACCATCTGAATAATACCAGGTTTCAACTCATAATTAGCCGTAATGGAAGGAAATTTAATACACGATGGTCAATTGTACCTAGTTGGGTGCATATAGTCTTTCAAAGTTGTCATTGCTAGCACAATCGAAATATTTGGGGTACTTTCCTCACTCAGAGATAGTTCTCAAAACTGAAGTTTCCAAAGACAGGGCTCTCAAAAGAAGAATCTTCGAGCTCCCCGCTTTCACAATAGGAACTACTAGTTTTTTCACTGATTAGACGACCTAGATTATCTCTTTTCCAAGCCCACTCATTGATGATGTTGAGCGGTCTTGGCATACACTAACAAAATTTGTGCACATGCAAATGATGGGTTTAGGGGTGCACAAAGGTCGGTTCGGTTCGGTTCTTGGTGGAACCCTGTACCTGTACCTCCCCATGGACGGTTCTCAAATTTTGTACCTGTACCCTGTACCCCGTACCCTGGGTTCGGTTCCTGTCTTGTACCCTGTACCCTGTGTTCGGTTCTGGGTACGTACCCTGTACCCTGTTTTTTTTTTTTTTTTTTTTTTTCTTTTGCATCTAAAATTGAAATATAAATGTAAATTGTTGAAGTAAAAGAGATAGAAAGTTTAAGTGTTGTTATCATTCCAATCTCATTACAAAATGTATACAGTATTAACTTCCATCAAATAAACACAAAAAAGAAGAATAACCAATATAGAGTTAGAATGTAAAGGTTTTAAGGGTTTCATAATGAGATTCAAGAAAGTAAATATTTCGATAAAATGAATCTAATGAACTTCAAGGATCAAAAGATTCTAGCTCTGGCATATGACACAATAACTCTGCAACATCCATTAAGAAATGAATATTATATTAAAGATTGAATTGATAACTAATAAAGAAAATAAAAAAAAGAAGAAAAAAAAATCACATTACCTTCCTCAACATTAGAGTTATCATATAGTGTATAATCATATAAAAGATCAAGAACAATAGGTTTTAGTAACCAACTTTGTAAAAGATCATGGGGAGATACAGGTACAGGGTACAAGTACAGGGGTAGTACCTGTACCTTGTACCCGGTTGTACTCGGTTCCCATTTTTTGTACCCGTACCCTGTACCTTGTACCCTCGGTTCGGTTCTTTTGGGGTACGGTTCCGTCGGTTCCGGTTCGGTTCTTCGGTTCCGGTCGGTTCTGTGCAGCCGTAGATGGGTTCACTAATTTGGGTAAGCTTGGGTTACCACATCAAAATATACCTACAGTCAAAGACTGGTCAAAGGTACAAGGATGGGGTTTGTGGTGTTTCAGATGATAATGCCCAAAGGGTTCATCGTACTTTCCCACAAGTTTTCCTACAAATCGGTATCTGACGAGAAATGCAATTGGTGTGTGCACTTGTGTTTTTTTATACAAATATATATTTAAATAAAATCTAAAAGAAATATATAAAAATAAAATAAAAATTTAATGAAAAATCTAAAATAAAAATTGAGGTATACTACATACCTTTTTTGGTAGGCAATTTCCACAATAAATTGCAAAACTTTACCTGCACAACAAAGACAAGGAGAATACCCACACAAAATCTAAAAAGGAAAAATAAAAATAAAAAAGAAATAAAAATTAAACCTAATAAAAAGAAAATCGAACACTAACAATACATAAATTGAGAACAATTTAGACATAAAAATATGTCTATCAATTGAATATAAGAGAGGCAATTGGTTATCAAGTAACACCTAGGGATGTGTGGGGTAGACCCCATCGAACGTGTTATACGATTTTCCATGAGTATGTTATGAAAATCCCTTCAATCATTCGTTCCTACGTATTATCTACCGACGACGTGGATGGGGATGGAAATTATGGTTTTCACGTTGCGTCCGAACAAATAGGCAATTTAAGTTTGGCAGATAAGGAGAACTTAACCCAATGCTAATAATTTAGAAAAATGATGGCTTTACGACTACAAAAAGACAATGAATTTTACATCTCGGTGATGAGGGAGGGTACAATGGAAGATAAAGAAGTTGAGTTCGACGAATTGGTTGCTCGTGTTCAAGAGCCATAGGGGGATGAACCAATTACCAATAAGCATTGGATGACCATGCCTCGATGTGGCCATCTCTTGGACGATATGTGGAGTTGTGTTGTTCATTATTTTGGTTAGGGAGCATTTCTTACCTTCACACCAAAGAGAATAAAGTGTGATGAATCACTTAAGGATCGAAAAAAATTTATAGCCAACATTAACAACATATAGTTTATCGGTCTTAGGCTACGCGAAGATTGTCCTTTACCTCCACTGTGTAGGGTCACTTATTTTTGAGGTTTCACCAATAGCACCTCCAAAGAATGACTGAAAAAATACGATCCCAACATGAAACTTTGGGATTAATTGGTCGAGCCAGATCAAATCAAGGGTACAATCATGTTGAATTAAGTATTTAGATTTTATTAACAAATGAACTATCATATGTCCATGATTTGTATCTTTCAAATATAGAAAAACCACTTTTAATGAATGAAATGAGTTTGCTTTTTGGTTACTTTGAATTCTTGTTGAAATTTTTTAAACAAAAGCAATTGCAGTTAAAATTGAAAAGGAGTTAGTCAGAATCGGTGGATACGACACATACATATCGACCGATTCTGATTCACATTTACTATATAGTCAGTCAGAATCGGTGGATACATATGTGTCATATCCACCGATTCCGAATCTATTGCAAAAACCTGGAATTTTCGCAAGAAGGTCAAATAAAATCGGTAGACACGTATGTGTACTATCTAACGATTCTGGATCACAATTGCAAGAAAATTGATAATGTTTACCACTAATCATATAACATAACAAGGAATAGCGAACTTCAAACCATTCATATAACATAGTAAACCATAAGTTCATTCATCCATCCACAAACAAAATAAAAATAAGTATCCGAATAAAAACACACAAACTAATTAAAGCAAAAACAAGTTTTAGTTTAGTTTAACCAACAAGTTGTAAAAACGGTTATTAGATATCAGCCGCAAGAGGAACAACACCAACATTAACATGAGGATAATCAACATCAGCTTCACCATTAGAAGCAGCAGCCTCTTCAAGGATTGCATCTTGGGCTCTCCAATTAGCAATATCCTCTCTCATATAGATGTCACTTCATCACCTCCTCAAGCTCCTCCAATGCTAGCTGACGCTGAAGTTCCAGGACTTCATCCAATTTGGTTTGGATGGGGCAACAGAGGTCGCGGCTAACCTTTTTCTGTGGCTTCCTATCAATGTCACAATGTCGGTTGGACCATAACCTCTCTTGCGACCATCCATTATGGTTATAAAAATAAACAAATTGAACAACAAATATACGTATCACCAAAGATTCAAGCAATCCAATATCAAGGATTATTCATCACAACTTCCTAATTAAAATGATCACAATTACTAGTAGTTCAAGCAATCAATAATGTCTAATTCAATCACCAACAAAATTTTGGAAAAAAATGAACATAACAAAATCGTTGGATAATACCATATTTATCCACTGACTATAACCATAAAATTGAAGAGAAAAAGACCAATTAAGAATCGTTGGTTGTCGCATGTTAGATACCGATTCCTCTTACTGATAAAACATAAAAATTAACATCTCAGAATCGTTAGATATGGTCTGTAGTAACCAACGATTCTCATCAGGTAGTAGTAGAAACATAAAAGCAAGGGAATCGGTGGATAATCAGGCACTTATCCAACGATTCCAATATAGAAAAAGTAAAAAAAGTAAAAGAATAGAATCGATGGATAATAAGGTGTCTTATCCAACGATTCCAGGATAAAAAAATAAAATAAAAAGGTATAATCGTTAGATATGATCTGTCGTATATATCCAACGATTATGGTAATGGTAACTATGTACGAGGAATATGAAACGACAATCGTTCGATATGGATCCCTCGTATCCAACGATTCTGCTGCATGTTCTTCATGTTTATGTAGAACACAACCAGAATTGTTGGATACGACGGAATCATATCGAACGATTCTAGAAAAAATTAGGGGTTTGATTCACGAAAATGAAGATTTCTACACATAAATACTATTATAAGAAAGGGTTTATAGAAATATACCTTGTAGTTAACTCCGGATGATCGGATTTTGTTTTTGGAAAAGTTAGGTTAGAGTTTTTAGAATTTGGAAAGTTTGATGGAAATAGAATTTTTTTTTTTTTTTTGATTTAGATTTTGTTTGATTTGGAATGTAGTGAATTGAGGAAAAAAATTTCTATTTCTATTTTGATTTAAGTATTAGAGTTACTTTGTAAATAGATGGTAGTTTAGTAATTTCCATAATAGCTAAACAAACACACCTTATCCTACTCTCTGGTTTGGAGTAAAATTGGGTTGGGCCAAAATAATTCGTGTAAGCCCAAATATAGCCAGGAAAAATATAGAGCTCCAGCAATGAAACCAGCTATTAAAACTATAGGAAAGGTCATGATGATCTTCACCCATGAGAAAATAAGAATGTTAGCTTTGTATATAACCTCCTTAACTGCTGCTTCCTTCCCCTAAAAAACTCTTAAGTTTCGTTCCTTCTATAGATACCACAAGGCCAAAGATTAAAAATAAAAATCCTACAAGGAGAATTGAATGTCAACATCATATTCTTAGCAATGGAAGAAGGCAAATATTGACTAAGACTGAGAGAAGAAAATAAAAATGTTTGAAGAAGCTTTTGAAAATGATAGTATCTTTTCACTAAATTTTTTCAGCTGTCTCTCTTTATCAGGTGAGTCTGCTTGAGAACTGTAAATCACCATTTTCTCCAAAACAAAAGAACTCTTTAGCAAAATTTCCAAGAATTTGAGTTCATTATTGCACCTCGTGACACCTCGAATCTCAACAAACTTAAGTTGAGGCAGCACGAATAAAAACGATAATCCGACTTCCCAATCATCACCTCTATTTGAGGAATTTGACTTTACCTACATATAAATTTAATGATGTTTTAACTAAAAATATCAGATCCAAAATGCAACAAAGGACAAAATAAATAAATAAATGAAAAGACACATATGGGGGAAGTATATGATTGCTATAAAATTAATTTAAATATTTTTACCTGAGGTATTCTCAAGTAATAAGTGGCCTAAGTCTGTAATTGATGCTTCTGAGAAAATTATGAGAAATTTCCTTTGGTCTGGAGATGCTGAAGTTAAGAAAGTTGTTACTCTTGATTGGATAAAGTCTGTACTCCAAAAGAAGAAGGTGGTTTGGGTATCAGGAAATTAGTTGATGTTAATAAAGCTTTACTTATGAAAATTTTGTGGAAAATCAAACGTCTAATGAAGAATGGGATAAATTTTTCCTAGCTGAGTATAAAGATAGAAATGGTGATTGGATTTCTTATCACAGACAGTCTTCTACTTGGATTGGATTGAAATGGGTTATAAATGACTTGAAGGAAGACACACGATGGGTAATTGGTAATGGTATTAGTGTTTATGTCTGGAAAGATTATTGGATTAGTGACAGGGCTCTTATTGAGAATAACAGGAATGGTGATTTTCTTCTTCAGAATCCTAATATGCAAGTTAGTCAGTTGATAGTTAATGGCCAATGGCAGATTCCTAGTAATATGTTTCTTTATATGAACCCTCTACTCTTCCGGTTCTGAATTCTGGGAGTGACAAGATGATACAGTGTGAAAATTATTCTGGCAACTTTGTTGTTTTTGAAGTTGTTAACAAAGTAAGAAGGAAACTTCCAATTGTGCAGAGATATAAACAGATTTGAGAGATTGTTTACATCCAAGTACTGCAAGCAATGTATAGAAACTTGTTAGAGAGGTTTGTGCTACTAAAGACAATATGAAGAAAAGAGGATTTCAATATGCTTCTAGATACTATATTTGTCACAGGGATCAAGACACTCTGGATCATTTACTATGGCATTGTAACTTCAGTCAGTTGCCTTGGAAATGGCTTGGAGGTATTTTTTGCTTTCTTAACCCTCAATCCTTTGATGATATTCACATTTTTAGAAAATTTAAAATCATGTTGTTCAAGAAGTTTGGTATATTTCTTCTTGTTGTACAATAGTGGAAATCTGGTTCACAAGGAATATAATATTTTTTGACAATGAGAAATATAATCTTGAGAAGGTGAAGCGGAGAATTATTAATAATACCCATGATTGTGAAGTTAGGATGCAGAGTGATATGTGGAATGATGTTTATGATCTCAATGTTTTAAAGCATCTTGGAATGGCTTGCAGGAAAATTAAAACTATAAGAGCTATAGAATGTTTCTTCCATCTACCTGCCGAGAATATTACCTTGTGTTGTTGTGATGGAGCTTCAAGGGGTAACCCTAGTGTAGTTGGTTATGGTTTTATTAGTAGACTCATGTGGGAGGTTTTATTTTTGCTGAGATTGGTGGTCTGGGGATTGCTACTAACTTTGTAGCTGAAATAATGGTTGTTCTTTTGGATTTCGAATGGGCCATTAATGATAACAAGAGAAGAATTTTGATTCAAACTGATTCCAAAGCTTGTATTGCTGCTTTTCTAAATGGTAAACTCCCTTGGACCTTTCTCTCACTGGAATTATATCTGTTGTTCGTTGGAGCAAATTCATTTTCGTCATGGTTTTAGGGAGAGTAACTTTTCCGTTGATAATTTAGCAAAGAAGGTTGTTTTACTTGTAAGAAGCCAGATAGATACTCTGCAAGGCCTGGTTTCTTGATAAGATTGAAATTTCTTGGTAACACTTATTTTCGCGTTGTGTAATTTCCTTAATTAGTTAGGCCTCGCCTTTTCTTTTAGTTTTTTTTTTTGTTGTCTTTCTAACTTTGTATTTGGGTGTACTCATGCTATAGTGCACTATGTGGAATTCTTTATCTTTTTTCATGTGCTTTTTTATTGTGATTCCTTGTACTTCTTTGGTTATTAGTAAAATCATTATTATTAAGCAAAAAAAGTATTCTCAAGAAAAGAGATTTTATATTAGGCAAAAACCTGAGTAAGTATGATATTGAATGAAGGCAGTGACTTGAAACCCATGTTTGCAGCTTCAAATATCGCAGATTACAAAAGTGAGTGCTGCTTCCGTTTAATAAGTCAGGAGATCCTGATATAACCTTGGCACACAAAAACAAACAACAAAAAAGTTAGATACTGTTATCACATTATCCTGCAACAATATAACTAGGAAATCAACACTTCAAGAAAGAACTAAGAAGGTGAAATATATCGTACGGTTGACACCTGACTGAGCAAATTCATCTACATGTATTCTAAGGAAGATTGCAAAGTTCTCAACAATCACAAGCTAAGATAGTGAAACCCGACCATACTGAAATATAAGGCCTAACTTACATGATCAAACCCACTTAAAAGTTGATCGAGTAAGGGAATATTTCAAGCTGGGAGTTGCTGAATCCAACTTTAAACGTGAGAAAGGACAGAAGCATTACAGAACAAATAGCAAAAAAGCGCAACCAGAGATGAGTAACAGAGAAGTTTTTAATACAAAATTAATTTACTGTTGCTGTAGATGGTGGAAGGTCATGTTCCTGGACAGAATTATAACTCATTTCCATCCTTATAGTAAGCTTTCCCAATCTCCATTGTGACTGAAATTTCAGTACTTAGAAAGAAAAAGAAGTAATTGCCTAACCTGATTTACCAGAACTGTTTGGGAAGAAACAAAAAACATATTTCACAGGCTTTAGAGCAACCACATTCATTGGACCAAATGAAGGACCAAACTCATATTTGGTCTTTGGTCCGTCCAAATTGAAGATTAGTGGGGCGAGTATAATTAGTCTTTGGTCCATTTTCGGCACTGTTCAAGATCAAAAATGGTCCGAAAACTGGACCAAACGAGGTTATAGTCGAGCGTTGCGCTAGGTGTCCATCTCGTGCTAGGTGTTGCGCTAGGTCTCCATCTCGTGGCAGGCGTAACGCTAGACTTACGTTTCATTTATCGGGCGTTAACCGAAACTACGCCTGATGAAGCGTTCACACAACGTTGCGTCCAACGGAGCGTTACGGTAACCAAATCAAGCGTATGTCCACGTCTCCGCCTAAGTGTGGGCGTCTGTCTACAGCTCCGCCTACTTCAAGCGTTGGCATATGGCTCCGCCTGGTTGTGGAGCGTTACTCTGGGCGAGCGTCTATCCAGGTAGCCGTTGAGAGTTTGTTACCGTTGATCAACGGCTATATTTTGGTTTGTATTTTGATATACCTATAAATCAATTTATACCTTTGAATCCCATTTCAAATAACCTAATATAAATATTAATTTTAACTCTCTTTTTCATAATTATGGCTTACGAAAATTTTAGTATTAATGCAGAGAATTTTACCATAGAGGAAGATTTATCCCTATGTCGAAACATAGTATTATATTATCCAGCAAGGGGCATGAACGTCGGATGAATGGTTCAATGAGCATGAAATGGTTAGAATATATTCATGCTAACTTTTGTAATGAAACCGGTAACCCCAATAACCGGAACATATCAGGCCTTTTTTTTCGATTTCAGAAAATAGGTAGGGTAGTACTACAATTTTCCACTTTAACCGCTAAGGTGAATGAAAGAAGAATTAGGAATGAAACTGATGATGAAGTTGCCAGATCTCTGGAGGAATGGAGAAGACGGAAAGATTCAGATTTCAGGTAACAACCTCATTCCGGGATCTTAAGGGTGATGGAAAAATACAACCCTTTTGTGTTGATTGTTCTTTAAAGATGTTTAGATCGTCATCCAAGGCGTCATACGACATGTTGAAGGTTTGATTATAGGTTTTGTGGGTATATCTCTTTGTAAATCCTCACGAGACATAACTCGTCCGCTGGGGCCACCTAATGGTTTAAAGGCTTGTTGCACGTGCTAAGTGCAACCTGATGTGATTTTATATAGTGGTAAAAAGAGAGTTCGTTTCTCGAACT
>JAJJMC010007037.1:1700741-1718838 GCA_023531435.1 Papaver californicum
TTATTCTTCAAATGTACCTACAAAAGCATAAAAACACGTAATATTTGTAAAATCGAATACTAACTTAATAGAAACTAAAGTGCAATCTAGACACTAAAATGTGTCTATCACAACCGCGACTCCTGCGAAAATGAGATATCTTGGCATCGTCATTGTCTTTTTTAGCAGGTTGACAATCCTTTCTAGAGGCTATGACCATAATAAATTTATAATGATGACTCTTTACCAAAAAATACCTAGTCCTCTGTCCAATTTTACATAGTGTCGTATTGCTTTTCGAAAATCATAAATGACGATTATCGAAAAGTTATCAGGGTCGTTATGGTTTCACAATACGATCATGCCAAACCTAGAAACAGTTATTGCGAATTTTAAATTTGTAAAATATGGTTGACTAACCCAACGTTTTTTTTTTTTGAAAAACTAGTCGTTGGTAATTAAACACTATAAAAGGAAACTATCCCTTTCAAGGTGATTGTTATTCTCACCTATCCCTTTCATTCTCAATCTCCCCTATACCTTTCAATCTCATTCTCATTCTCATTCTCATTTTCCAACTCATTCTCACCCGACCCTTTCAAGCACTAAATATGGTAACTCTATACACTAATGATGAAGATGTTGCCATTGTTAGATCGTGGGTTACGATCACAAAGCACGACTACGATAGAGCGTATATTACCCAAACTAACGAAGCCGTTAATGAAGACATCTTGGATCATACATCCGATTCTTGGTGGAAGCGTTTGTTTAAGATTTTTGTGGGATTAGACGGAAATCAAAATTGTAGGATGTTCAAAGTCATTAAGATAAGGTTTGAGAAGTTGTTTCAACGATTGGAAGCTTTGAAACAGAAAATGAAAGTTGTAAAAGAAGCTCATCCCACAGAATCTAGTGCGACAAGAGTAAGTATGTCAATTAATAAGTCGCTCATCAAAAATAGTTTTCAAACATACAAACTTATAATTGATTTATTTTTTTCAGTAGGTGATGGATCTCGACAAATATGAAACTATCCATGGAAAGCCGTTTAGGTATGAGGATTGCTATCGCATTTTGGAAGAAAGTACCTATGATTTCAACCTATATGATTAAGTATTTAAGTGTAATTTAATGATTTATTCTATTTCATTTCCTTTAATATTACGCGATGTATTCTTTTCGATTCAATGAAATGATTTTACGTTCAATTGTTTTACAAAAGCAATTAACTAATCTAATCACATATTTCTTTTGATCAAATGGGGGAACTTTAGCCATTTATTAACATATATTGATAATACATGAGCTAAAAAGTAGACCTAAACTCAGTTTCGCAGGCATCGCGGCTGCACTCAGCATGTGCAGCAAGCCTTTAAACCCCTAGGTGCCCCTAGCGGCCGAATGGTGTCTCGGGCGAGTTTACAAGAGATTTACCCACAAAACCTATCCGCAGGATTTAGAAATTCTTATTCCTCACCAAAATATGACCATAAATGTTCGATCAAATCATTTCACAAATAAATATTTGTATCTTGTTGTGTATTGCACGTCGGCGTTGCTCAACTGTCATTTTCGAAAGTTTAGAAGTATTTTGTCTCGAAATATTTACTGGTGCATGGCGGCTGCATTGATCATATTCATGTGGCCAATCACCGGGTAAACGCTCATCCTCCACTATAATATTATGTAAAATGATAATAGTTTTCATGATAGATGCAAGTACGTCTGGATTCCATATTATTGCAGGTTGCTTGACGATGGCGAATCGATTTTGCAGTACCCCAAAGGCTCACTCTACATCTTTTCGGCAACCCTCTTGCATTGCTGAATTTTTTTGTTTCTTCTGGGAATCTGGATGTTTAATAGACATCACAATAGTAGCAATCTCTGGGTATATTCCATCACCAAGGTAATACCCCATATCATATTGATGTCCGTTGACAACAAAGTTCACAGGGGGTGCTTTCCCGTTGATAAGCCTTTTAAAAAATATAAGAACGGTTCATCACATTAATATAATTGTTAGAACCAGACATACCAAAAAATGCATGCCAAAACCAGAGATCATATGACACCACTGCCTCCAGCACAATACTTTCACTCCTTTTGTAAACAGTGTAAGCACCTGATTCCGCCGAAGGCATTTCTCCCATTTCCAATGCATGCAATCTACACTACCCAGCATCCCTGGAAATCCCATATCCTTCTTCTCATTACGAAGCAGTTCAACATCATGCTTAGTTAGTGTGCGCAAATATTCTTTCTCATACAAATGCACAATCGTCTTATAAAACCTACGAGTTGCTTCCAAAACAGTGGTTTCTCCGATCCGTAAGTACTCATCTATTTCATCGGCGGCACATTCATAAGTTAACATTTGTATTGCTGTAGTAACTTTTTGATGAGGGGTTAATCCAGGAACGCCACAAGCATCTTTATTTTGAACAAAATAATTATTTATACCTACGATATCTCCCAATATACGGTTGAACAATTCTCGCCGCATTCTAAATCTTCTACAAAATACATTAGGAGGAAACGTCGGGTTTCTGCAAAAGTAATCTTTCCAGAGAAGTTTTGCACCGGCATCATGTTCTCTTGGTATTTGGATACGAGTATGTGGCCATTCATACTTTAAACAATCAATCCCGTAGTGACTGCTTGGTTATTTTTGCTCAATGCAACTAAATCTTCGTCTGATGAATACAAATTATTGTTATCATCATCACAGATGAAGAAGAAGAAGAAGTAGAAGAAGAAGAAGGAGGAGGAGGAATAGAAGAACAAGAAGCATAATAGTGATTGTTATTCTCATAGTATGTCATTGGTTGGTGATGTTTGTAGTTTTGGTTTGTATACTTGGAGAATCGAGTGTTTAATTTATAGGCATATTAATATAAGTCTCTGAGTTTTGATATGACCAAACACGCTTGGTATTTTAAAAATTAACTGAGTTGAGGCAAGTAGGGTGAATAGACGTATCAAAGATAAGAAGTGTCGGTTGACAAGACAAGACCAAGCAGAAAAAACGACAAAGGAAAAAATTAAATTTCTTTTTGAAATGACAATACAAAACAGATATAAAGGACAAAGAAAAGATTATTAATATCTCCGGAGATGACAACACAAAGCAACCAAATTACAAAATTCATGATTCCCAAAATAGTCCACTACTAATCAAATCATCAATTGTACAAAAAATCATCATAATTCCCCAATTCTATAATTCCATAAACATTCTTTATAAAACATAAACATTCATAATTCCCAAATTTGAAAGACAATCAAGTCAATTAATCATAAAATTAACCACAACCCAACTCAAATTAACCAACAACTTAATCAATTCTAACTTCAATTCAACAAATTCTCATCAATTTCTTATACCCAATTTACAACTTCCATAAACCCTAGAAATATAACCAATTCCAAAATTACAATTTTTAAAACCTAAATATGTCTATTTCATAATCATATGTTTAATCTTTAAACATATATATACAAATTTAATTAAAAAAACATTAACCTAAATCATAATCTAAATCTATGAAATCAATTACAATTTATATCAAAGTTTAAATTTATTACCTTGTTTGCTATGAAATAATCCTAAATTTTAGATTACTTGCATCAAATCTGCCAAGCTTTTGCTAATTTAAAAAGAGGTTGAGTTTGATTTGGAGGGAGAAGTGGGCTGAGTGGTAGGCAGCTGGTTTGGAGTGCGTCTGTGTTTCTGTTTGTGAGGCTTCAGGAGAAAACGAAAGTGTGGAGTGGGAGAAGTGAGCTGTGCGGGTGACCAAGAGAACGCTCACCCATCAGGCGCTCACCCAGTCGCCGCCTGGTGAGACGCGCGTTCGGCTAGGGAAGCGCCTGATAAACCAGGCGGATGGCTAAGCGTGCACCCGTCTCAGAATTCCCACGTACCAGCTGCACGTGTTAGAAATATTATGGACGTTTGACTATGATTTCGCCCCATCAGGCGTTCGGCTAAGAGAGCGTCTGTCTCTGGGGCGTGCATCTAGGGGTACGTCTATCATCAGGCGTTCTTTTGGGTTACGCCTCCCATCGAGCGTTCACCAAATATCCGCCCCACCCAAACTTATTCATAGGCGTACGCCCGTTTCAACAGACATTACCTTAGACAAACGCCCAACTCCAGGCGCTACCTTAGACAACCGCCCGATCAAATTTACTCGTGCACCGCTGCGTTTGAGGCGGACCAAAGATTAAAAATTTTACTCTTTGGTCGTTTGATATACTCTCATGACTGTGGTTGTTCTTAATACAATTGGAATTTAAGAGTTTCATGAGATAGTTGCAAGCATAAAAGATTCAAAGCTGGCATACCATAAGGAATACCGGTGACAAAGTCAGATCTTTCACATTATGATTCACTTGGAAAAATCTCATCATACGTTGTGTATATATTTCTTTCACATTTGCATCAAGCTCTAAATATGTTTCGGGCATCTCGTCTTCTTCACAATGTTCTACTACCATCTTAATATCAACAACAACTAGAGAAGAAAGGTTCTCTAGAGAATACTCTTGTGACATGTAATCTTTACAGACAAAAGATTTAAGATTCTGAGCACATATTTTTACAGTCTTAAACCTACTACCATAATCCGGAATATAACCAAAATTGTCTAATTCAAAGTACACAAGTTTACTAGAAGAAATGTTGAGAATCCTTTTAGTATCTCTCACATTATAGTTTAATATGATCAAAGTTTCTAACTCTGGGCAATTTCTGAATAGCTTCCTCGTCAATTTCCTATCTTCAATTCTAAGTGAACTAAGCTTAAGATACTTCAAATTTGGTAAACCCATATAATTAGGCAAAAAAACTTCAGACTCAAACTTACTAAACGAACTCAATTCAAACTTCACCAACAAATTAGAACTAAAAAGACGCTCAGGAAACTGAAACATTTGATCAATGATGATATTAGTAGACAATTCTTGAACATTACGCCTTAACACCGATATAATCCATGTATTAAGACGACCATTTAATATGTCATACTCAGTCTCATGACAAACAATACGAAATTTTTCTATATCACAATTTCTACGGAGAATTAATACTTTATTTACAAATTCTACCCTAGAAAAATCCTCTTTGTTGAATCATAAAATAGATTAGCATCAAAGGTTAGACTAGTAAGAGAAGTCCAAAGATACCTCCAGTTTCTGGATAAAACACTAGTTTGAATCACATATTTCATGTCAAGGAAAGATAAGATGCGGTGTATTAAGGTTTCTGGTAATTTACTGATCCTATCTTTAGTATGGTGAATTTCTTGTTTCCATGACCAGAAGAAAACAAAAACCTAAAAATTACAAATTTTCGTAAAGCCTTAACTGGATCAATTGATTGTAGAGGTTACAGAGAAAGACCTGAGATGAGTAAAGACTGATATCTCCAGTGGTGAAACTCAATTAAAAAGCCTGAATCTACAAATCCACCAAATGAAGAAATTAGGGATCCCTTGGTACATTTCCCAAATTCTTTGTTCCATTGTTGCTAACTGGTACCTATGGGGAGGGTATTAAAATTCAGTTTGTCATATATGGATTTTAGTAGTGTTCTACAATGAATAGGGTAGGTCGAAAAATTGCATTATCCACCACCCTATCCGCCGATGACGAGTATCAGAAGTATCACCAGCCACCTTATACATCGTTACGGCAGGTAGGGTCCCATCTGATTCGTTATTTGTCCAAATCGGGTAGGGTGGGTGGCGGGTTTAACCAATATTTTTTTTCGTTTTTATTTGATCTTTCATCAACTTCTTTTTCATCACAATAACAAAAACGACAAAATTCAAACCCAAACTCTATAAAAGAAACAGGAGAAAGAAATCAAAAACGACTTATACTAATCAACAAATTTACACAAGGAATGATTGTGATAGAAAATGATAGAAGAGGATTTGATGATTTTTTCATAAGATACTATAAAAACAAGGTTTAGCACCAGCAACAAAAACATCTATTGATGTTATGCCAAAGGTAGTAATTACAGAGAAAGATAAAGATGATTTAGGGTGTTCAATTTGTTTAGATGATTTGAAATTGGTAGTTGAGAAAGAGAAATGCCTTGTAAACATAAGTATCATGGAAATCATATTGAAAAATGGTTCGGGATTCATGGAAAATTCACTTTTTGTCAATATGAAATGTTTTTAGATTCACTAGATCTTTGAAGAATGTGAAAACTGTTCTTAGAAATTGGAACATTAACACTTTTGGTAATATTCAAACTCAGTTAAAACCAGTTCAGGAAAAACTTGCTACGGTGAATAGTAACAGTACTAGCATGAATATAACTGAGATTAAAAACCTTGAAGATAGGATGAAATATTGGTATGATGTTCAACAGGATTTTTATATGCAGAGAGCCAAGGAAAATATTTTTTATTTTGATTATAGAAACATTAGGTACTTCCATGATAAAGTTAAGTTTAGAAAGAGGAGAACTCAAACTGATTCTCTGCAATCTAAGATTGGAGTCTGGTTGACTGATAAAGAGGATTTAGCTAAAAAAATTAGGAGTCATTTTCAAAACATCAGTCAAACTACTGATCCTCCTAATTATGATAACTTTCTTGGCAATATTATTCCTTGTATCTCTACGAAGGATAATGATGTGTTGTTGAGACCTCCAACTGCTGAGGAAGTGAGACAAATTATTTTCCAAATACAACCTTGGACCTTGCCAGGTCCTGATGGTTACCCACTTGGTTTTTACCAGTAAATATGCGATGTTGTAGGTGAGGATACTATTAGAGTTGTGCAGGCTTTCTTTCACTCTAAGCACTTGTTAAAAGAAATAAATCACAGTTTTATATCTTTAATCGCAAAGTCTTCTTGTCATAACTTTGCTTCTGATTTCAGGCCTATAAGTTTAAGTAATGTGTCTTATAAGATTATAAGTAAAATATTAGCTAGTAGTCTCAAGAAGTTAATTGATAAATTTATAAGTCCTTATCAAGCTGCTTTTTTGGCTTCTAGGCAGAAAACTGATAATATTGTGCTTACTCATGAAATGATTGATAGTATAAGGAAGTGTAAAGCTAAAAAGAAATGTCTTGTGGCAATCAAACTTGATATGTCCAATGCCTTTGATAGGATTGAATGGGATTTTTTTCTTACTGTGCTTAAAAAATTGGGTTTCATGATGATTGGTGCAAAATGATACATGTTTGTGTGTCAACTGTTTCTATGTCTATTGATGTGATTGTAAATAGTGGTAAATAAATTCGTTCACTCGGACTTATTAAGATTTGATTTTAGACCTAATTCTAATTTAAACTAGCAAATGTGTAAAGGATCATAATAATATTAAGAGAAACTGGAACTCAGGATTCTACATTAATCATATTCGAGTGATATTGAACCTTCTCGAATTGTTTCTTTTTCAAAACCGCATATATTGATTTTTAATGATAAATGCATATTTTACATATTTAAAGGGTCAATTTCATGCACTTATTTTCTATATTTCTTGTGAATTATTGTATATTATGTTCGTTTTTGTTTATTTATCTTTTATTAGGTGGAATCATCCAAATAAAGTAAATTAGCACTTAATTGTGCAATAAAAGAAGTGCTACAAGTGAAGAAGGGCCAAAGACAAAGTTTAACTTGTCCGAATCCAGAATTTCTTGTTACCATCTTGTAGAGAATTGAATTACGAAACCAACAACGAAAGAATGAAGTCATTCTGATTTCGTATAAGAAAGTTATGAACAAAACAAGAACTAAGGGCAATATGGTCATTTTATGGCAACTACCATTGGCACTTTGTCGTACGCTAATGGGCAGCTGAAGATCGAATTACTAAAGGCACTAGTATTCTTGCTCAGGGCTGCCAGAATTTAAATAGTATTAAAGGCACCTTCCTCTCTACTATGGGCAGCCACATCTTCCCAAAATTCAAAAATCAGAAATATTTAGGGTTCTTCCCTGTTTATCCAGTTTCGATGATTGAGGAGTTGATGATCATGATTAGTGATGGTGGTAATTTGTGGCTCGATGAGAGATGAATGGTAACTGATTCTCGTGATTGAATCATGGCGGCAGTTAATGGTAGTTTGTTTGCTGTCATTATTGGTAGTTAATGGAGATAGTCGAGTTATCGTGATGGACTTGATCTGCAATTGTAGAGCTCGATACGAACTGTTAATAATGGAGTTGTAGGCTGGTGAGAAGATGGAGAACTCGAGCCTGGCAGGTAGATGATGGGAAGGTTTATTAGCATGTAATAAGGTAATGACTGTAAGAAGAACTCGATAGAACGTGGAAGAGATGCTGCCATCATAGGCAGTTAAAGATAAAGACGATGATTCGAGTGAGAATGGCAGTGATGGCTTGGTGGTAGAGTGTTGATGTTCTCGGTGAATAATATGGAGCTTGTGACTGTGGTTACTCGAAGATTGATCAACGACAGAGAAGTTGAGAATGTTTTGGTAGTAAGTCTATGGTGGTGGTTATGTTGGAAGTGGTTGATCTCAGAAATGGCAGTTAAGAATAGAGCTCGAGAAAGAAAGAAAGGGATAAAATATCTCCTCTTTGAGATATCTATTCGAGAGATGGTAATAAGTGCTACAGGCAGTTTATGGCAATCGATTGTGCATAGTTTGGCTGATGGTATTGTTGCCATATATTTCGTAATGGTTTACCAAGGGTCTTTGAGAGGATTAAATGCCAACAACAATACAAATATTCAGTTTACGAAGTTGGACAGGATCAGGAAAACAAGTTTTTATAACCGGAAAACCAGTTAGGAAGATTGAGTTGTTGCCGGTTAATTTGGTTATGGATTAATAATAAGGAATTAAAACAATAGTTTGAGGCGGCTAGGTAATTCGGGTTGGAGTTGGATTTAAAGACTTGGGCGAGAATTCAGTTGGAGGAGAAGTTTTGATAAGTTTTCTCGCTGGAAAACAGTCACCAAGTGATGCTTTCTCTGTTGATTTTTCTGATGAATGGTGAAGATTAAGTTGCGTTTTTGTATTTGTGGCGGCTAAGAAGTGTTTAGAGTTTTCATATTCGAGTTTTTAGGGTTGGAATGCTATAAATAGAGGATCGAATAACTCACAGAAGTTATCTCCTCACCCTCGTTTTGATGCCCATAACCTGTTCGAGAAAATTCCTGACATAATTTTCAGAAGCTTAAGGAGTTTATTTCATGCAAGTAGCTCAAGTTCGTTGGGACTTCAGGAGACATAGCTCAGGCTTCTTTTCGTTTATAGTTTGAACTCTATTTTCTCTCTGATTTGTTTATTATATACTTCAATATGAGTAGCTAATTCATTAATTGATTAGGGATGAATTCTAAGTTCTAAACATGATTTGGTTTGATATATGAATCTATCTTGATTTCTTCACATGATTATTGTTTGTTTATACTATAAGGAATGTTTATGATTGATTAATTGATTTTTCTAGGTGGCCAACTAAATCAGATTTCTTGATTGATCTATTGCTAGTAAGGGTTAGGATATCTGTAATTGTTGAATAACTCCTACACAAGTAGAGCACGTGAGACCTTGCAGAGGGATTCTGTGAAGCTATCGCGTGTAGAAACAACACTAGAAAGTGGACCTTACGCTAAGAGTCTAACTACTAGGTTCAACCTATAAAGTCATAAAATATAATGCATTTGACCAAATTACACTTAGAGTGCACTACTTCTAGGTGGTTTAGAAAAATAGAATCCGATATTCGAGCGCTTTGGTATCCAGTGACCTGCTCTAGCTGCTATCCTACGGTTGGTAATAATTTGTTATGAATGAAGAATAGATGAGTATATTAATTCAATGATTGCTTAATAACGAAGAAGGATTCCTTGATCATATTCTCTCTCCATTGTTACGACTTAATCTTTTAATTGTTTTCTTATTTACTTTGCTTAAAACCTTTTACAAAAACCCCCTTTGTGACGTTAAACAACTGAAACACCTTGCTCTTCGTGGGAATGAACTCTATTTACTACTATATTATTCATTAGTAAAGTAGAAAATAAGTTAATTAATTTTTGCACCTACGACACGCATCAAATTTTGGCGCCGCTGCCGGGGAGCAGTCGGTTTTAGTTGTTATTTATTTTCGTTTATTTTTGTTTTTAGGTTTTTAGTTTTTAAAGTTCTTTTCTAGGTCACTTTTGGTTTTATGTACTTGATCATTGGCACCCAAACATTGGGATTACCCGAGGTGCGGAATTCAAACTCGCAAGGGGACAGTACTACAAGAATCTCAATTTTTGCTACAAGATCCACCTCTAGAAGAGATGGGTGGTCCTCAACCTCCGGAGAAGAACCTACGAGAGTTGACATCTCCATGCTTAGATTCACAATCATTGTGTATTATTCTAACTGACACAGTGGAGATGAAGTAGAATCTTATTCACCATTTACCGAAGTTCAAGGGACTTCCAGGCGAAGATCTAAACCGTCATCTTCAAGTATTTCAGCACAAGATGACAAGTCTTAGGCAAGGTACCGAAGATAGTGATAAGGCTATGTTGCAAGCCTTCCTATTTTTTTTAACAAATCTAGTAGAAGAGTGGTTTTATTACCTTCCTCCAGTGAGTGGTACAAGATGGACTGAGATGAAAAAGCTATTTCTAGAGAAGTACTTTCTTGCTTCTAAGGCGGCCACTGTTCGTAAAGAGATTACTACCATTTTGTAGATTACTGGAGAGTCTTTTTATGAATATTGGGAAAGGTACGAGAGATTATTGGCAACTTCCCAAACCACAACATATCCCCAACCCCATAATTCAATACTTCTATGAAGGATTACTTCCGGAATAGAGGAATTTGATTGATGCAGCCGCAGGTGGTTCACTTACTGAAAAGACGATCTCATATGCAACTAGTTTGATTGAGAGTATGACATCGAATGCTCATCAATTTTACACAAAAAATGACTCAAGTATTAGAAGATTCAACGAGATGGGAGATTTCTCACATATAGAGCGACGGATAAGTAATGTGGAAAAGATGGTACAATGTATAGCTTATGTAGTTGTTCCTTCATATGAAGAGGATGTCGAGGTAAATGTTGTTTTCCGTAATCAGAGGCCAAGGTAAGATCCCTACTCGAATACTTACAATCCTGGTTGAAGAGATCATCCAAATTTTAGCTATGCAAACAAGCAATCCGCAGCTCCTATGCCAGCTTATGGGAGACAGAATGTTTTTCAACAACAGTTCCAACAACCACAACAAACTAAAGAGAATGGGTATTCTATTGATGATAATTTCAACATCCTCATGCAAAGCATGCAGGGTGTAACTTTTGTAACACTGAGTCTCAAAGAAACTATGCTTCAAAACCACCAAGAACATGAAACAAACATTAAGGATTTGCGTATTCAGATGGGACAGCTAGCTACATATTTGAATCAGATGAAATCACAAACCACAGGGAAAATTCCATCACAACTTTTTGTGAACCCAAGAGAGCATGTTAATGCAGTAACCTTAAGGAGTGGAAGAAACCGTGCCAAAGGAAAATCCAATCTCAACCGGCCAACCTAAGGACACGGTTCCTACCTTTACCATACCACATGCATTTCCTAGTCGTTTTGCCAAATCCAAGAAAGAAGCTCAAGATAAGTAGATCGTGGATCTCTTCAAGAAGGTGAAAATCAACATCCCATTTATTGAAATCATCAAAAATATGCCTAGATATGCCAAGTTTTTGAAGGATTTGTGTACAAAAAAGGACAGGTTGATTCCTAATGAAGTCACTAAGATGGGTGAGTGCTACGGCTATGTTGTTAATGAAGATGCATGCAAAATGTACGGATCCTGGAGGCTTTACGGTTCCAATCACTATTGGTACTAAGAGGTTTGAGCATGCTTTACTTGATTTGGGAGCTTTCGTAAGTGTTATGTCAGCCGATATTTATGATTTTTTGAATCTTGGACCTTTAAAATAGACATAGATTACCATTAAATTAGCAAACAAGTCCAATATATATCCTAAGGTACTCGTGGAGGACGTGTTAGTTCAAGTGAATAAGTTAATCTTTCCGGTTGATTTCTATATTGTGGATATGCAGAATAAAGAAAATAGTTCATCTACTTCGTTACTTCTTGGGAGACCATTTATGAAGACTACAAAGACAAAGATTGATGTTGATAGTGGTACACTCACTATGGAATCTGTTAAGGAGATTGTTCGCTTCAATATATCTAAAGCCAATGCGTTATCCTAGTGATGTTCACTCTGCTTTCTCTATCGATGTTATTGGTTCGTTAGCACAACAAATGCTTGATTTGAGCAATGAAGATGAACTTGGAGTTGTGTTGCGTAATAGCATTGAATTGGACGTTCACGGGTATCCGAACTTGGACGTAGACTTAGCCAAAGAGATAGTGAAGATGTGTGGTGCCTTGACGGCATTACAAAAAGCTAACGGGTAATATTTCTAATATTTCTTTACCCGTAACTGATGAGGTTCCTTCACCTTCTATTGTGCAGGCACCTAAACTAGAATTGAAACCTCTTCCCGATCACTTAAAGTATGCTTACTTAGGTGATAAAAAAGAGCTTCCGGTGATCATTATAAAAAACCTCACTACCATACAAGAAGAACGTCTGCTTAGGGTTCTAAAAGAGCACAAAATGGTTATTGGTTGGACAATTGCTGACATCAAAGGTATTAGTCCATCCATGTGCATGTATAGAATCCTAATAGAAGACGATGCAAATCCAGTACGTGATGCTCAGTGTAGGCTTAACCCCCCCAATGATGGAGGTCGTGAAGAAAGAGATCCTCAAATTGCTAAGTGTGGGGGTGATTTACCCAATTTCTAACAGCAAATGGGTTAGTCCGGTGCAGGTGGTACCTAAGAAGTCAGGTGTTACCGTTTTCAGAAATCAAGATGACGAAATTGTTCCTACACGAGTTCAAACAGGATGGAGACTATGCATAGACTACAGAAAGCTTAATCCGGCTACCCACAAAGATCACTTTCCTTTTCCTTTCATTGATCATATGTTAGAGATGTTAGCGAGATATTCACATTATTGCTTTTTGGAAGGATATTCGGCCTACAATCAGATTGTTATTGCACCGGAGGATACGGAGAAGACTACTTTTACTTGTCCCTTTGGTACGTTTGCAAATAGACGGATGTCGTTTGATCTTTGCAATGCGCCAGCCATTTTTCAGAGATGTATAGTTAGTATATTCTCTGACTATATAGAATGCATCATTGAGGTATTTATGGATAATTTTAGTGTTTATGGTGATTCATTTGATATTTGCTTAGAAAATCTTGAACTTGTACTTAAAAGATACATTGACACTAACGTTGTTCTAAACTGGGAGAAATGTCACTTTATGGTAAACCATGGTATAGTGCTCAGTCACATTGTGTTCTCTCGAGGTCTCGAAGCAGACAAAGCAAACATAGACTTAATAAGAAACTTACGATACCCCACTTCGGTGAGGGAGATTCGCTCGTTTCTTGGTCATGTAGGTTTTTACAAGAGGTTTATCAAGGATTTCTCCAAAATCTCAATGCCGATGTGTAAATTGTTGCGAAAGGAGGCTACCTTCAACTTCGACCAGGAGTGCAAGGATGCATTTGGCAGATTGAAAGAATTGTTGAAAACTGCACCAATAATCAAGTCACCCGATTGGAGTTTACCATTCGAGTTGATGCGTGATGCAAGTGATTATGAAGTCGGAGTTGTTTTGGGTCAGAAGGTGGAAAAGCGGTCACACGTGATTTATTATGCATTTAGGACCCTAAACGATGCACAAATCAACTATTCTACCATCGATAAAGAGTTATAGTGTTTGCATTATAGAAATTCAGATCTTATTTAGTAGGTACAAAGGTGAGTTATATTCTGATCATGCAGCACTTCGGTACCTACTGACGAAGAAGGAAGCTAAGACAACGTTAATACGGTGGATTATGTTATTACAATAATTTAATATTGAAATTAGAGACAAGAAAGGTGTTGAGAATACAGTGGCAGATCATCTTAGTAGACTTGTTGTTTCCGAGGAAGAACTTCCTTTACATGATCGTTTCCCAGACGAAAAACTTTTCTCAATAGAAGATTCAACACCTTGGTACGCTGATATAGTGAACTACTTGGTTACAAGGCAAGTACCTAGTACAATGTATATTTTTCAAAAGCTAAAGCTTAAGAAGATAGCCAAGCAATATGTGTGGAATGATCCCTTGTGGAAATACGGTGTTGATCAGATTATCCGCAAGTGCGTACCTAACTCTGAATTTCAATCTATTTTATCTTCTGCTTGTGGTGGGCATTCTGGTTCTAAATGTACCGCTCTCAAAGTCCTTGATAGTGGCTTTTATTGGCCCAACCTATTTGAGGATGCGTATGTTTTTTGCAAATCTTGTGATGGATGTCAACGAATGGGCAATCTAGGTGATCGAAATCAAATGCCACTCACACTGATTCTTGTTGTAGAAATATTCGATATGTGTGGAATTGATTTTATTGTCCCTTTTGTTAATTCATATGGAAAATTTTATATACTTCTTGTTGTGGATTATGTTTCGAAATGGGTGGAAGTTAAAGCCACTTCTACTAATGATTCTCAAGTTGTTTGTGAGTTTGTGAAGGAAAATATTTTCACTAGACATGGCACACTAAGTGTGGTTATCAGTGATGGAGGTTCACGCTTTCATAAATCCTTCCATGCCCTTCTCAAGAAGTAAAACGTCATACACAAGATTGGTACGCCTTACCACCCACAAACAAGTGGGCAAGCTGAAGTTTCAAATCATGAGATTAAGTCTATTCTAGAGAAAACCGTCAATACTACACGGAAAGATTGGATTTTGAGGCTCAATGATGCATTATGGGCGTATAGAACGGCATACAAGACACTGATTAGCATGTCTCCATATCGGTTGGTTTATGGAAAAGCTTGTCATCTCCCGATTGAAATTGAACATAAGGCTTTATGGGCGGTAAAGATGTTCAACATGGAGTATGATGAAGCATGGAAACAAAGGAAACTATAAATTAATGAGTTAGAGGAGATACATAGTGATGCTTATGAGAGTTCCCGTATATACAAGGAGAAAACTAAGCTTTACATGACAAGATGATTTCTCGAAAGAATTTTATTGTGGGACAAAAGGTTCTTCTATTTAATTCTCATCTTAAAATATTTCCCGGTAAGTTAAGGTCCCGATGGAGTGGACCATTTGTTGTTACTAATATTTTTTCTTATGGTGCAGTTGAGGTTACTAGTCTCACATTAGGGACAATTTTCAAAGTCAACGGACATAGGTTGAAGCCATATTATAAAAATTTCCCTAAAGAGAATGTGGATGTAATTGTACTTCAGGATTTGATTCCTCTGAATGAGTAATACCGGGCGAGTAGAGAGTCGAAATAACGACTTTAAACCAAGCGGTGAATGGGAGGCAACCCCACTGGTACTGTGTTTTTATCTTTATCTTTTGATTTTTCTTAGTTTTTCATATCATATTAAAAATTTCCCATCTTTATTTTACATTGGAGGAGTCAATTTACATTGAAGACAATGTAAAGTTTAAGTGTGGGGGAGTGATTAATTAAACATATAGATTTTTAGTATTCACTTTTGTAGGTAGAATTTTTTAACTTTTTGTACATATTTGTGTATAAACCTCCAACTTTTAGAGAATTTAGAGTCACTTAATATACTTATATCTAAGTTTACATACGGAGTTCTTACCGAAATAACTGAACTTGGAAGTATTAGAGAACTACATTCGGGTAGCTTAGTTGTTGAGAGGCTAGAGATGATAAAAAGGAACTTAAACTGCCGTAAAGAATGCAATATTAGAGAAGATGATCATTCAATACCCATGAGTGAGGCACCAAACCTTCAATTATCCGTTTAGACATCTGAGTAAATTCCGGGTAAAATGATGAGCTACCTAACCTCGGACCAATTTCAGCACTACTTTTTGATCTCTTGAGTGCTATTTCTATCAATCATGAGGGTGTCATCAGAATTGCTAACCTATCTTGTAGTCTTGTTTGCAGTTGGCACCATTCTCTCGGAAACAACAGGTCCATAGAAACACCACATCATAAATAAACGGAGCATCAAAAATCATAAGGAAAGTTGAAGACGTTCAAGGTTTACAAGCAACGGTACAAGAAAAAGAAAAATTCAGATTCAAGTAAAGCAACAATACAATGAGTAGAATTATATATACATGTTGAAGACTTATGAACAAGAGTGAAAGAAATCAAAAGATAAGAATTAGTGAAGTTTATGATATCGAGACAATACAAGTTGTAAAGAATCAAGTGGTAAAGCCATTCTCCCATGGCCACATTAGTTTCATCTGTATTTCATTTTTAGCATATATATAATTAAAAAAAACAAACAAGAGAATACAAAAACAAAACAAACAAAAAAAACAATTATTTTGCTTTAGAGTATCTTTATTTTTGTATTCATTCAATAAGGCCGTGGGGAAGAAGAAAATTTATAAAGAAGTTTCAAGCAACAAGGAATTGAGGAAAAATTTAGAAACTGTTAGAGTTCTACAAAGTTCAAGAGTTCATCATCAACCGTTGAAGAACGAAGAAGACGTTTCTATTGGATGCTGTGAAAGTGGTGTTGATTGTAGATTGGGTGAGAAGGTAAGCAAGCGTTCTCATCCTTACATAGTGGTTGATTTCCTTTCTTAGAGATCATCAGGGGGAAAAAAGGGTTCTTTTACGTCCCACGTTTCTATGGGATAGCATCTTCATATAATTCGGAAGGTTCCTTTTCCTTCCCACCATTCAAAGTGTGCAGGATTCTACCTTCACTCCTACCTGCACACATGAGAACCATAAAGTGTGTCTTTTGAGTGTCAAATTCATAAAATCCTATTGGTGAGGCAGAATGCTTATTCGGTCGCTCTCGAACTTGGATTTTTTCATATGGTGGTTTTCTTCTAAATCAAGAGTTAAGCATGAGAATAATGTTCTTTGGAATTTTTAACTTCTTATTATTAGTGTGCAGAAACTTTATGTCCTCGTAGCTCTTTGGATGCATGTGCTCTGGAATGTTTGGAAGTTGGAATTTAGGTTTTATAGGTATATCTCTTGTAAACCCTCACGTATAACTCGTCCACTAGGGACACCTAGGGATTTAAAGGCTTGTTACACATGCTAAGTGTGACCGTATCCTCAATGAAAAGGAATTATTGTATTTTAGGTTGGTTTAGGATATATAGTTTGCTCGAGGACTGGCAAAAGCTAAGTGTGTGGGAATTTGATAAGTGCATATTTTACATATTGAAAGGGTCAATTTTATGCACTTATTTTCTAGATTTCTTGTGAATTACTGTATATTACATTTGTTTTTGTTTATTTATCTTTTATTAGGTGGAATCATCCAAATGAAGTAATTAACACTTAATTGTGCAATAAAAGAAGTGCTACAAGTGAAGAAGGGCCAAATACCAAGTGTAACTTATCCGAATCCAGAATTACTTGTTACCATCTTATAGAGAATTGAATTACGGAGCAACGGCGAAAGAATGAAGTCATTCCGATTTCGTATGAGAAAGTTACAAACAAAACAAGAACTAAGGGCAATATGGTCATTTTATAGCAACTACTATTGGCACTTTATCGTACGCTGATGGGAAGCTGAAGTTCGAATTACTAAAGGCACTAGTATTCTTGCTCAGGGCTGCCAGAATTTAAATAGTATTAAAGGCACATGCCTTTCTACTATGGGCAACCACATCTTCCCAAAATTTAAAAATCAGAAATATTTACGGTCCTTCCCTGTTTATCCAGTTTTGATGATTGAGGAGTTGATGATCATGATTATTGATGGTGGTAATTTGTGGCTCGATGAGAGATGAATGGTGACTGATTCTCGTGATTGAATCATGGCGGCAGTTAATGATAGTTTGTTTGCTGTCATTATTGGTAGTTAATGGAGATAGTCGAGTTATCGTGATGGACTTGATCAGCAATTATAGAGATCGATATGAACTGTTGATAATCGATTTTTAGGCTGGTGAGAAGATGGAGAACTCGAGCCTCGAAGGTAGATGATGGGAAGGTTTATTAGCATGTAATAAGGTAATGACTG
>JAJJMC010007037.1:1718848-1761657 GCA_023531435.1 Papaver californicum
CAACGACAGAGAAGTTGAGAATGTTTTGGTAGTAAGTCTATGGTGGTAGTTATGTTGGAAGTGGTTGATCTCAGAAATGGCAGTTAAGAATAGAGCTCGAGAAAGAAAGAAAGGGATAAAATATCTCCTCTTTGAGATATCTATTCGAGAGATGGTAATAAGTGCTACAGGCAGTTTATGGCAATCGATTGTGCATAGTTTGGCTGATGGTATTGTTGCCATATATTTCGTAATGGCTTACCAAGGGTCTTTGAGAGGATTAAATGCCAACAACAATACAAATATTCAGTTTACGAAGTTGGACAGGATCAGCAAAACAAGTTTTTATAACCGGAAAACCAGTTAGGAAGATTGAGTTGTTGCCGGTTAATTTGGTTATGGATTAATGATAAGGAATTAAAACAAGAGTTTGAGGCGGCTAGGTAACTTGGGTTGGAGTTGGATTTAAAAACTTGGGCGAGAATTCAGTTGGAGGAGAAGTTTTGATAAGTTTTCTCGCTGGAAAACAGTCACCAAGTGATGCTTTCTCTGTTAATTTTTCTGATGAATGGTGAATATTAAGTTGTGTTTTTGTATTTGTGGCGGCTAAGAAGTGTTTAGAATTTATCATATTCGATTTTTTAGGGTTGGAATGCTATAAATAGAGGGTCGAATAACTCACAGAAGTTATCTCCTCACCCTCGTTTTCATGCCCATAACACGTTCGAGAAAAAGCTTAAGGAGTTCAATTCATGCATAAGTAGCTCAAGTTCGTTGCGACTTTAAGAGACATAGCTCAGGCTTCTTTTTGTTTATAGTTTGAACACTATTTTCTCTCTGATTTGTTTATTATATACTTCAATATGAGTATCTAATTCATTAATTGATTAGGGATGAATTCTAAGTTCTAAAGATGATTTGATTTGATATATGAATCTATCTTGATTTCTTCACATGACTATTGTTTGTTTCTACTATAAGGAATGTTTGTGATTGATTAAGTGTTTTTTCTAGGTGGCCAACTAAGCCAGTTTCTTGATTGATATTTTCTAGTAAGGGTTAGGATATACGTAATTGTTGAATAACTCCTACACAAGTAGAACATGTGAGACCTTACAGAGGGATTCTGTGAAACTATCGCGTGTAGAAACAACACTGAAAAGTGGACCTTGTGCTAAGAGTCTAACTACTAGGATCAACCTATAAAGTCATAAAATATAAAGCATTTGACCAAATTACACTTAGAGTGCGCTACTTCTAGGTGGTTTAGAAAAATAGAATCTGGTATTCGAGCGCTTCGGTATCCAGTGATCAAAAGACTTTTGGTGTTACCACTGCTCTAGCTGCTATCCTACGATTGGTAATAATTTGTGATGAATGAAGAATAGATGAGTATATTAATTCAATGATTGCTTAGTAACGAAGAAGGATTCTTTGATCATATCTCTCTCCATTGTTTACGACTTAATCTTTTAAGTGTTTTCTTATTTACTTTGGTTAAAACTTTTTATAAACCCTCCCTTGTGACATTAAGCAACTGAAACACCTTGCTCTTCGTGTAAATAAACTCTATTTACTACTATATTATTCATTGGTAAAGTAGAAAATAAGTGAATTAATTTTAGCACCTACAAAACACATCATTTAACAATTTAAGCTCTTTTATGGACTCTATTTCTTTTCCAAAAGTAGATTTATAAAACATTAATTGTAAATCATAAATCAATTAAGATCATTGCAAAATTCATAAAGAATCAAATATAGTTACCAATTAATTATGAAATATGGCTCCTCCATTATCCCAGTGATGGGGTTTAACTCCTCATGGTGTACACTCTCTCAAAATAATTATTCATGGCTCAAAGAGTTACAAAAAGAAGAAAAAATAATAACTCTGGCAATCTGCAACATTTATAAGCATTCTAGAATCATATTATAGAGAAATAAAAGAAATAAGACTGTCTCAGGTCGTCGTTCTCTGCTGAGTAAAGACCACAGTTAAACAACGATAGTTCTCAACTGTCATCTGTTCTTCTTCTTCTATTGAGACTAACTTCTCTGCAACTCTATTTTCTCGCTCCCCTCCCCCTCGGATGTTCCTTTAACTTCTATATATATATGACAACACCAATCAATCCAATATCTTCAAAAATCTCTCCAAAATTAATCTCGGCAGAATCAAAATGTTCTTGATATATTTTTCTTCTATTCTCGTATCACAATTAAACCCTTTGATTTTTCTTTACCTTGCTGAGTTGTTTGCTCTAACGAGATAAATATGAATATAGAAACAAACTTCAATGAAATAGGAAAGTGGATCCATGTTTCACGTGAAATCAGTTTTCATCTTGATTTTATTTTTGAGAAAATTTGATGCGTATCTCTTTTGATTTTTTATGTTTCCAAACTTGAAAAACTCTTCCTATAAAGTCAAGAGAATATTCTTTGTCTTAACAACCTTTAAATTATCCCAAAATACGTCGTTTAAATCTTCACAGGTTTGTAATTCGAGAGAGCATATTTTCCCGCTAATATTTATGTTTGAATTTGAGGAGTGGGTGCCTTTATCACTTGAGGTGGGTACCTTTATCAATTCCCTTTGGTGCCTTTAACACTTTTGAATAGTGCTTTTTAACACTTTTTAGCCAATTTTTCCATGATTGTTTATTCTACCTAAAAACTTACAGAATAATAATATTAATACGTAAATTGAGAAATAACAATATAAATATGAAAACAATTAAGACACAAAAACGTGTCTATCATATATGCTTTTGAATGGTTCTCCAGGTGAGGTGTTTTATCCTACTAGGGGTCTTAGACAGGGAGACCCTTTATCCCCATATATTTTCGTTATTTGTATGGAAGTTTTGTCTGGACTTACTATAAATGCTGAAAATAATGGTGATATCCAGGGTATCAAGGTTACTAAAGACAGTCCAGCAATAAGTCATCTTTTCTTTGCTGATGATTTTTTAGTTTTTTCTAAAGCTGACATCAACAGTGTTAGAAATTTGAATTGTATGTTTAATGATTTTAGTAAGTATTCTGAACAGTCCATTAATTTTGACAAGTCTAGAATGAATTTTAGTCCCAAAATGGATAATAGTATTAATATTGAAATTGCTAATGCCTTAGGTATTAAGAGGTTAGAACTGCATGATAAGTATCTAGGAGTGCCTCTCTTAATCATAAAAATAATATGGAGACTCTTGGTCACTTACAGGAAAGTTCAATGATAGGCTAGCAATATGGAAGAGTAAGCATTTAAACAAAGCTGCTAGGACTGTCACGACACAATCTGTTCTTGGGTCCTTAGCCTCCCATCACCTTGTTGTGTTTCATATGCCTAAGAAACTCACTGCTAGGTTAGATAGGGTCCAAGGAAAATTTTGGTGGAACAAAAAACAAGAGGCTAAGGGTTTGAATACGAAGTCATGGGATATTATTATTATGCCTAAGGTATTAGGTGGGTTAATGTAAAAAAAACTGCTGACTTAAATAAGGCTCTCCTTGTCAAGCTTGCTTTGAGAATGTTTACTGAATAAGATGTTTTAGTCACTAGAATTTTAAGGCATAAGTATTTTCCAGCTGGGAGACCTCTCCTAACTATTAAGGAACATGGTTCTTGGGTATGGAAACAACCGTTGTTGAGAAGTGGGAGATGGTAAATATCTTTATTTGGGATGATAGGTGGATCCCAAATAGAATGGACTTAGTCTCTGCTAGATTTAGGTCCAATAACTTGAACACTGTTGACCAGCTTTTTCTGCCTAACTCTAATGCTTGGAATGTTGAACTATTGTATTGTTTGTTTGATGATGAGAATGTTGCTGAGATTCACAGTATTCGAATTCCTACAAGAGGATCTGATAAGTTGAGATGGGTCCTATATCATAATGGCCAGTTTTCTGTTAAAACTGCATATAAATTGATTAGTAGTGCAGGTTATGATAATGGCTATGTGGCAGAACAACTAAATTTCCCATGGACTAGGTTCTGGAAAATGCCTCTCCCACCAAATTTTTTGCACTTCCTTTTGGAAGTGCTTTCATAATTACTTACATGTTAAAGGTGTAATGGCTAGATATTTGCAGAACTTAAGTGCTTGTTGTTCTCTTTATAATGTTGAAGTTGAATTTATTGATCATTTATTCCTGAATTGCCATAACTCTAGAAAGTTGTGGCTTCCCCTTGAGCCTAACTTTTTGAATATACTGAATGGACAAACATTAAAACAATGGATTGCAGGTTGGTTTTTTGTCAACAATTTACAGTATGAACTAACAATCTTTGCAGGGTTTGTTTAATGGAGTATATGGAAAGCTAGATATTCCTTTGTGTTTGAGAATGTACAATTCAGGTAGAGGTACTTGTGAGACAAGTGAAAAAAGATATACTGGAGTTTAAGGAGCATATTAGTAAGCAAGAACAAGAGGGGTCTAACTTTGTCAGTCATAGGAAGCCTGTTATATGGAACCCTCCACAAGTTGTCTTTTATAAAGTAAATTTTGATGCTTCAAAGAAGATAAATTTATGGGATCTGGACTAATCTTTCTTGATGATACAAGGAAATTTCATGGAGCATGGTGTATTCCTGGAGTAGCAAAGGATGAAGAGCAAGTTGAGGCAATAACAACTTTGGAGGTAATTCGATGGTCTCACAGGATTAATATTCAAAAACTGCAATTGGAATGAGAATGTTTAAATGTAGTAAATGTTATTAATGGATCAATAGGATCATTAAATCGGCAGAACAATTCTATTATTTTGGATTGTCGGGAACTTTTATGAAGTTTTAGAGAGTAGTCATGTGTCCATGTGCCAAGGGACACGAATAATGTAGCAAATAGTCTGGCAACGGAAGCTAGAGGTAAAAATGCTTTAATTTTCTGGGGAAATGATTCTCCAATCTGGTTAAAAACTCTCATTAGAGAGGAACTGTTTGTTTGAGAATTGATTTAAGTTAATAAATTTATTTCTTATTAAAAAAAATAGTATGGAGAGAAGCACCAATAATACTTGTGTTGGTTGGAAAGAATGGGTGATAATATTTGGGTTACTCTCTCTATTACTAGTAGAAACACTTCTTCAATTAGTGATAGTGTTAAAGGGGGGAAAAATTTAGTCAATAAATAGAAGTTAGAGCATCAAAAGTTTGCAAATAGACTCGAAACGAATGCTTTTTTTTCGAAGTATTAATTTTTGTCTCAAAGAGTAAGAGTAAAACGATCCGAGTAAAAAAAAAGAAGGAAGAACTAAATGAGTGAAAGATTAGGGAAGAATTTCTATATAAGAGGGTAATAACGGCTAGGATGATGAGTAGTGGTAGAATCTATGTAAAAAGAATTAGTATATTCTTGGGTGGGTAGATGGATAAGATAGACTAATTTTGAGCTTAACTACCCACCCTACCTAATCTATGGCGGGTATCAAAAAAGCTACCCACCACCCTACCCGTTAGATGGCGAGTAGGATACGGATACAAATAAAAATTGACGGGTAGGAAAAAAATAGCGGGTATGGGTGGGGTATATGTGTCGCCCTAGATTTTGGTATTTTCCTCACCTAACTGTACCCATTAACAATTTAGTTTGTTCTCCATGTACATATATTAGTACGGCTTTATGGTCAGTTATGTAGGTATGAGCATTTGGAAACTTCATAGACCAACAACCCCTATCCTTGCATCTTCTTAAAGAACTAGGCATCATATTAAAAGTTCACCACCGCCATCGCCTCCTCGTTGAAGCAAAAATGCCCGGAATTAGGTCTAAAGTTATTTTTTACTGTGACTGTGTAGATAGGATGTGTATTTTTTTAATAAAAAAAAAGAGTGTGCCTCATATATTGATAAGAGTTCGGTTTTCTTCAGACTCTGGGGCACCGTAATTGGTTTCAGAATCTTTGTAGTTCCAGAATTGATGTGAAAAATTGTTGAACAAAATACACAGGTTATAACATTGCCAATCGTAGTTTATGGCCAGTCTATTATAATATATTGATATAAGAGCTACATCCATTAACTAATCTATTTTTTTAAATGAAACTGTCAACCTTAAAGTTTATGCAGCATGTAGCTTTTTTGTTGGAATCTTCATTAATGATGTATCTTTTTTTTCTTGCATCCACATGCATTCCAATTAGCATGATTAGTTTAGGTTTTAAATCACTTTGAAATATAATGTTACTTCCACACTACTGAAATGCCCAATGGAAAGCTACTTCTGCTCCTTTCAGCTCTAGTTCCTCTTTGGTGGTGCCACTGATTCCTTTTGCATTTATTGTGATTCCTATCACATCAACAGTAGTAAATACAATTCGTGAAGTTATAGTGAGTTCTATCATAGTTAGATCAATATTGATTCTGATTTCTCTAAAGCTCGTTGGTTGGCTCATTTCCTCACTAACCACTTTTAAAACCTCATCCTTTATTGGGTTGTGATATAGACTGCATGATATCATAATTGGGTTTTTGTGTATGTAAGAGTTGACAAATGTTATTACGTTTTGTGTTGTTATTATATTGTTTTGTTGAATTACTTTGAAGAAAAACATCACATCTAGCCTTCCAAACATGCCAACAAACTATACTACATATTTCCACCCAAGCAAGTCATGTTCCATTTTATTATGAGTAGTAACCAAGAATTTATCCTCCAACCATGGAAATCATGTTTACTATTACAAACATATTGCATACCAAGTTTACATGCTTCCATACCTGAGATGCAAAGGTGAAATTTATGAATAGATGTGTAAGTGTTCATCTGTATTTGTACATAAAGTACATATAATATTTACTTCTTGAAATATGGATGTTACTCTTATACTATTGGGTGTATAAAGTGAGTTCTCTTCCAGACAAAGGTTTTCATAGAAGAAGTTACCCGTATGTCCCATACTTTTCTCAAGTTCTTTGGGTTGTCTACAGTTGAGTTGATAAAATTATACAAAGAGTTGACTGTGAATTTACCTGTATTATTTAGGCTTCAACGTGGGATGTCCTCACTATTCTGTTCTGGGATTTTCATTCTTAGAATTTTGTTTACTATGCTCTGATCAAAGTATGCATTTATTTTTGAGTGTCCCAAGTTCTATTTTGGCTAAACAGTTGGTTAACCTTTCTTATTTCATTCGTGTCTCCATTTGGTCTTATTATTGGTGGTTTTATATCAGGTGTCTAACGATCGTCCCAAATATCAATTATTTCCCATTTTTTATGTCCCAATAAATATTTTAACCTGATTTTTTACACTCAGAGAGAATTCATTAGTCAGTTATTAACACAAAAATTAGGAAATAAAGATTCAGCAGATTGATTGATAAGGCATATATCAAGTCTTTCTAAAATAAGATTAGAACCAGATTGCATATTAGACCATGTGAATCTAGGACCAGAAAAACCAGGATCGTGCATACCAAACACATCATAAAAATTTATGAGATTATAGAAATCAGCATTATTAACCTCTAAACTTCTATTTTTATCCTCAGAACCTAAAAGAGCATTAAAACCTCCTACAAAGAAAGCCGGCTCATTAGGGGGAATAGGCGCCAGATTACATTGACTATCCCAAAAGCTTGCCTAAGACTACTACTAAGTTCACCATAGATAAAATGAATATGGAAAAGTTTGGAGTAGATAATGTCATTGGTCGTGACATAGATTCCCCTAGAACTGGAGGATAAAATGTTTAAGTCAATCTTTATTTTCCAGGACAAAACTAAACCTCCACTTCTTTCAACAAGGAATTGAAAGCACACGGAAAACCCATGTTTTTGAACTTCCTAGCAGCCGCATCCTTTTTTATTTTGGTTTCATACAAGAACACTATATCTGGGTTGATGTTTTTAAACAAAATACTCATCTCTTTGTTGGCTGACTTTTTTTCCAAGTCTACGTATATTTCATACAAGCATATTCACATTATTAACAGGGAAAAGAGTAGAATCATTTGACATGTGATTTTCGGAATCATTGGAAGGAGAAGGGGTAGAAGAATTTACCTGATTGGTAGTCCGAACTACCATTAGGCTGAGTATTAGAAGAATCAACACTCAATTGAGAGCTTTGGGCAAAATTCAGATCTGAATTAGTAGCCTCATGAAGAATTACTGCGGACACCATTGTTAACTGAAGAATTACCAGTAAGCTCATTAAAATTCCCATATGGGTTGACCAGGGTATGGGTAATGATAGCAGAGTTTTTGTGATTGATAGGAGGGAGAATACCCAACTCAGTGATAGGGGAAAAAGATTGTTGTAATCTGGTTCAGAAAGATCAAAGTTTCAAGTGGGATGACAAAAATGCTAGCAAGGGTAGGTTTGGTAGCTCTGCTACGCTTTTGAAGCTCAGCTTTAGGATTGATTTTGTGTTTGAGGCTAGAGAGAGCATCATATTCAACAACAAGGGAAACAACTTCTTTTCTAGACAGAGTTGGTAGTTGAGATGGAATAGCAGGAGCATCATAAATTTTGAAGTGTCTAACAGAATTCGAAGTGCGAATATGTCTCATACTCACAGATTCAACAGGATTTATAAAAATCGAAACAGAGACAGCTGAGTTATCTTTTTGATTTCTCATCTGTTTGTGAATAATTGGCAGACCATTGGTTAAGACTGTAGGAGGGTGGGATTGGATCGGGCCCATGTTATAGATTTTAAGTATTATATTTATTCATGAATAGGCCCATATCGATCTTCCTTTTTAAAATTTCTTCTTCAGCATCGTTAGAATTTTGCACAGTTGCGACTGCTTTCCCTTTATCATTACAACCTTGATTCAGATTTTCCTCTTGAGTATCCATGACAATATCATCATGAACCATAGGGGGTCTCAGAAATAACCGCAGAGAATGATTCAATAGAAGTAACAGGTGGTTGTGGAGGCATCAATTTAGAGACCTTTGGTAAAGAGTATTTAGCACTGGAAGAATGACTAGCTTCACCTTGAATAACCTTTTGTTTAGTTTTTGTCCTTGGAAAAACAACATCTGAATAATGCAACATGAAGTACATAATAATCTTGGAACCATGAAATATTTGCATTCAATGAGAAAATGTTTAATTCTTCCTATGGTAACAAGTGTGATACCAGTTGGAAGAGGTTCTTGGAGGGGGATTCGAACACATGTTTCAATATCTTTTATTTATAGGATGGTTTCCATAAGGTTTTTTACTCATCAGAGAAAGTAGTTTGACAGTTAACATGCCATCCTGTTGGGGTAACAACTCTTAAAACTATAAGATAACCACAAACAAACTAAGGACGTTGTGCTTCCACTTTGTTGAAATCACTTTCATCTAGAAATCTTATCAATACTTTATTTCGCAACCCACTAAAAGTAGTAACAGTTGGAGTTTGTACTAGAGGCCATTGAGAACAAATATAGATTCTAACCGAAGCTTTTGGACCAAGAGCTTTACTACACACATATCCTATCATACACCACTTCCAATTTATTATCATTTTCCAAGAGTATAACAATTTTGTCTATGAAAACTGGTTCAGTGAGAGTTGAGGGAAGTTTTGTTGGTAGAGTAAGTTTCTCCGCCATTTGAGACAATAGGTATTGAATGTCTTTCTCAAAGGAGATAGGTATTTCTGAAGTTTTGAGTTGCTCCATAACAAGAGACACAATGATCAATATATTGGTAGAGAGGATAGGGTTGGTAAAAGAATGCTGGGAATAGTTTTTTAATTGTGTGGTGATAATGGGTTTATACACGTATAGCTGGATGAGACAAATACCAGATTATGGTGATACATGTGCTACGAAAACGACACTGCATTCGGATGATGACATAGATACAAGAATTTTTAGTCTTCAGAGATTCAACCTTAAATTGGGAAATATTTGGTTATTAAAAACTTTCTTTGAGAAAGAAATGTATGAATTAGTATAACATTATGGCTGTTGTGGTTGTGGAAGTGGTCCAAGATTCCCTGATTTTGATGAAGTACCATATTGCTATGAGTATTATCTTGACGCCTCAAATATATGAAATTGATGACCACGTTATCTGGAAAAGCCAACTAGAAGGATGAAATTGATGATGATTCCCTTATGTCTCATCCTGATGACGTAAACCATGTAAGTCATTATCCAAGTGGCTGTGATATATGAACAATAAATGCTCTTGTTTTCTAGCCAACCAAGAGGATAGTGGATATATAAGCCTCCAAATGAAATCAATGCACCAGCTAGGGGATGGATGTATATTTGAGCCAAAGTTTTGGAGGGGGAAATATGGGTTGAACAGGTGCAAAAAGTTGGGATTTTAAAATGTAAAGTATATATGGCGAAACTGGTGCATTGACGAAAAGTCAAAGTGCAATGGGTTAATGGATAAAGGGTTTTATATTTTTTGAAGTTAGGTGAAGGCGTCAGGTGGGAGAAATGTATCCTAGCCAGCATACTCCAACCAACAATGTTGCCTCTCAATAGGTGCTGCATAATCCGGATCTGCAAAAAATCAAAGATTTTAATTAATACCCATAAAGTCTCATAAAAAATAGGTGACGCCTGCCTATAAGCCTCTTAATAGAAATTCTGGAAAAGAATTAAACATAATGAAACGTCTAGAATTAGACTATGAAGGGATGGGTTCAAAAAATAATGATGGTTCTGGAGAAAATACGAAAGGCTTTGAATAGTGGTGGTAGGTTTCGTGGAGTCATGATGATTCTGGAGATAATATATAGGGCCTTGAATAGGCGTGAATAGCCAAGAAACGTGGAGTTCCACCAAATGCCTTAAATGGTTATTAATGACATCTTTTAAGGCAGTATAAAATTGGATTAGAGAGAAATTTCCCAAAATATCAAAATTTAAACCTAAAGAGGAAAAAAGAGATTATCAAAGGGAAAGAATTAAGCGATGGAAGATCAAAATGGAAACAATAATGGCAATAGTGAACCATCAATAACTTTTGATTTTTCCAAGAGACTACCATTGACTCTGAAAACCATGGAGTTAGAGAACCTGAAAGAGTTTCTGCAGAGAGAGATTGACAGACGTAACCGCATAACTGAGTATGAGAGGGTTCGCAGGAGAATGAAGAGGAATTTTCTCTCTGGAGACAAAAGAGGGAAGCAAGAGATGCGAGAAAACAAAGAGAAATAGGGGATGAGAATAATGGATATGGATGGAGGAAAAGTCGCAGTGCCACATAGAGTGAATCTGAAGAGACGGGTGGGGAAGAAATTGAAGATGAGGAGGAAACTTCCAAGAGCAGTTCTAACGCAGATGAGAGAAGGAGACGGGAGGCAAAGAGAAATGACGATGCTTGGTATGAAAAACACTTATCATAGAAAGTCAATCCTCCAGTTTTTACAAGAACCATAAATGTAGATTCTGATGGTGAGACTGTTGAAGGGACGGATGAGAATAGGGAACCAATGGAAGTAGATGAGACAAATGAAGCAGAGGACGAAGATGATGAAGGTAGTGAATCCTCCGGACAGGGAGATTTCGATGGTTACGGGGTTGCTGCTTTAACCAGGAGTAAGTACAATGCTTGCAATGAAAAAGATGATTACCCAACTACGATGATGATGACTAGATTTAGTCATCCCTGGGGTACCAAAAAGATCTAAATTATTGAGCTTTGGATTTCACTTAATAATGGTTGACAAGTGCATTTGATACAGATCTTTTTGGTGTTTGTTATTCATCTTGCTGGCTGTGCTATGGTGGTTTTTTTCTTTCTTGATTTTTTGGTTTTCCCGTACGGTATTAGCTTTGGTATTAAAGTTTTTAGATTGATTTTGCTGGTGAACAATTTTAGTTTTTTATTGATATGTTTGTGGTCGTTGTCTAACTTTCTTTTGTTGATTTATTTTTGTAATTTTGAACTGAGAATCTCTTAGATGTTGTGAGAGAATCCTGGTAAGGGAGATACGGTGATGTTTATAAGTAAAGGGCGAGGATAGTGATACTGAAATGGTTTTTTGTTGATGTAATGATGCTGGTTTTCTCTTGTTTTACTGATGAATAGGATATTTTTAGTCAGCGAAGTAATGGTGTTTGAGTGAGTAATACCGGTAGATAAATGATAAAACAAGAGCAATCCAAACTAAAACTTGGTTAAATTTGAAAGTAGCTTGTTAAAGAACTTGATGAATAAAGACATTCATTGGCTTAATGTACTAACAGACGGACGACCTATTGGATAATGGGGTTTTAAAATTACTTTACAATAACCCTATGTTAATTAATTGGATAAACCTCGAATAACTAAGGTAAACCTTTACTTAGCCAGATTTTTTATGTTATACGCAGTAAAATGACACATAAGAAATTTAAAAATATATATATAAAGAGTTAAATTTTCATTGTGCCCTCTAAATATTTTTTAGCATAACATGTATTATATTGGATGAGGGTAAAATGGGAACAAAATTCTATAACTTCAAAGAAGTTCCTTTTATATAATAGAATAGATGAATTCGGAGATTTATTATGAGAGAATTCTTTTTTTAAAAAAAATCTTTCACAATTGCTAGTGTAGAAAATAAAGATTTATTCCATAAAGATATATGCAGATGGCGAGGCTCTTGGAAAAGTAACCACCTTCTCACTAAATAAATTATACCGGCTCAGATCATCACCCAAAACTTTCGAAGAACTGAAAAGGGTAACTTTTTCAAAAAGCCACGGCGTTCTTCAATAAAATCTTTACAAACTTTAGTTCATTGACGCTACCAATTACGCCCTGAAGCTCAAGAAATCGAAGGTGACGTAGCATGCCCGGCATAAAAAACTCTTTTTCCCAAGAATCTAGCACATTTTGCATAGTCAGACATAACCTTGACAATAATCAGAAATAAGAGTTTACATATGCAGTTTGAGCTGATAAAGAAATTGTTTAACAAGATTCATAGTTAACATGGAAATATTAAGTGCTTGTAGTTACCTCGTCACAAAGTGGAAAAGAGGGAGGCTCGACAAAGCATTTCTGGATAATGAACAGAGTGAAAGTTAGAAGCATTACATTTATCAGAAAGCCTAGGATGTTAACAGATCCTTTCAAGATAAAAACGAATGAAAAAAGGTAACAACAAAGAGTTTCAGTAAGTACCTTGGTTATTTCAACAGAAAGTGCTTCAATATTAGGAGATTTTTTGAGTAAGGATGTTACTGCAACAAAGCAGTTCTTTGAAAGCCATGTCTGCAACTTCAAACTTCGTAGATTTACGAATATAGGAAGCTGAGTGTCTGATAAGTCAGGAACTCCTGAGAGTACCTATGAACAGAGAGTAGCAACTAACAATTATTTGATTGATTTTATCGTGAACGGATCTAGGCGACGCTAGAAACATGCACTACATCCCTTTTGGAGGAGCAGGTGACAGTGTCTTGTCTTGACCCACTATATAGACAGCCCAATGGCATATTATTTTAAAAAGTAATGAAATATACAGTATTGTACTCCCTCCGTCCCACTAATAGATGACCTAGTTCAAGATTACACAATTCTTAAGGCAAAGAAAAGAGATAAGTTTTATATCCAACTATACCCTTATGGATAATAATTAATAAAATTTAGAAATAATATATCTTTCAAATTATACCACGGATATTCGTAAACTTTATACCATTGAAAAGTATTTTAAAACACCTACATAACGAATATAAACATGGCTATCAAATTATACATATTTATTATACTAACAATAATCAATTTAAAAGGTAGTTTTAGAAATATACCCTTGCTTAATGATATATATCACCTATTAGTGGGACAAAATTTAAAAATGAATAAGTCATCTATTAGTGGGACGGAGGGAGTATATTGCTATTAAAGAATGCTAAATTTGTCGCATAAAACATCATAAAAGTCTCAAATACAATAACCTAAATGAAATACGAAACAGACGAAGTGATCCAGTTTTAAATAAAGCTTGAGCCTAAATTTTCGGTGCAAGACTGGTTTCACCAAGACTTCGTGAACGTTGATCACAATGGCTCCATTTGAATATAAAGGGTTGACAATGGTTCCATTTGAATATAAAGGGTGGCAGAAGCAAATTCAGACCAACCGACCCAACAGCTAATGAGGAAGCTGTGGTTCTACGAAAGCAGAGTTGCACTACGAAAGTTTTACAATGGCTGATCCCATGGTTATTGTGAACCTTAAAGGCAGGGACTGAACACAGTGTGGCCTGAAAGTGGATCACGTTTATTGTTCCCAACGCACAGTTGCTTGCACTAAAAAAAATCTGAATCAGTAGACTCATTCCGTATTGTAACTGCGGGAATCCAAATATCCCAATCAGTCTGAATTTGCTCCATTACCAGTAAAAGAAGGATTAGTATCGGATGTTATGAGATATCTAATAAAACTAGAAATGTGCAAAGAAATCAACAAAATGGATGGACCATATTTCATAAAAAGGTAATGTCTTGGACTTTAGAAATGACTCAATCAAACCACATTTAGCAATACGATCTCGTTAATTGGGAGACTTATCTTCTAACCACATGCTACCACTTATGTTTTACTTGTAGCTTGATTGAGATGAGGACAATTTTTTTTTATTTTAAGCAGTTTAACATATGAATATATCATGCACGATAATAAAGGAAGCAACCATACCTCAAGGAACCAAGGAGACAGTGCTAAGTTCTTCACACTGTGAAGAGCTCTCAGCAGCTTTATCATATTCTGAGCAAACGATTTTTTCAACACTTCAGAAAACTCTGAAAACGTTTTAGGCAGATCCTCTCTATCTTCTTTTACTACCATGTTAGTATCCGCAGGTGGTAGTTCCTCACCATCTTCATTTACTACAATGTTAACATGCGCAGGTGGCAGTTCCTCACCAGTTTCATTTACTACTAATGTTAACATCAGCAGGTGGCAATTCCTCACCATCTTCATTTACAACTATGTTAACTTCCACAGGTGGCAGTGCCTCACCATCTTCATTTACAACCACGTTAACATCCTCAGGTGGCAATTCCTCACCATCTCCGTTTACTACCATGTTAACATCCTCAGGTGGCAGTTCCTCACCATCTCCGTTTACTATCATGTCAACGTCTGCAGGTGGAATTTCCTCACCGTCTTCTTTTACTACCATGTTAATATCCGCGGTGACTAGAGAAGTAAGGTTTTCTAAACAATAGTCATATGACAAACAAGATTTCCAGCTGAACAATTTCAGATTTGGAGCATCTAATTTTACAATCTTAACCTCATTACCTAATGGTGGAGAGTGATTATTGTCTAATTCAAAATGCTTAAGTGTGACAGAAGAAATACTGATATTCAAACGACTCTCTGTAATAACCAATGACTCTAAAACAGGGCATCTTGAAAAGAGCTTATCAGCAAGATTTTCATCATCAATATAAACTGACACAAGCTTTAAAGATTTAAGACAAGGTAAACTAATCGAACTAGGAAGAACTAAACTCGAGCACTCATAGCGACCAATTTTCAATTCTAACTTCGATAGAGATTTACAATTGTATAGACAAAAAGGTAACTCAATGACAAGATCCTACTCAGCACTAATATCCATAGATACTTCTTCGGCACCTCTTATTAGAGAAGCAAGCATCCATGAATTAACACTACGAGCAGTTGATTTATCACAACCAATATCACTCAAAACAAGATTGAATCTCTGTACTTCACAACTATCACGAAGGACAAATACCCTATCGACAAAATCTAAGAACCCAGAATGTTGCATAGTGTGCAGACTAGAATCGAAGTTCAAAACTGGAACAGATGCCCATGTATACCTCCATGCTTTAGCTAAAATGCAAGTTCTGATTACACATGTCATGTCAAGGTACGACAAGATGGTGAATTAGTTTTTGGGGCAAATAGCTGATTCTATCTTCAGCTGGTGAATTTCTAGGCTCTTCCATGATTTCTGTATTGTAGGAAAACCAAATAAAAAGGTGTTTAAAATCGCATAGAAGTGTTAAATGAAAGGGGTAATCCCTAACTAAACATTGAGACAATGAGAGAGGGGAGAGAGAGACCTGAGATGATGAGCTACGCCTGGAGTTGTTGATGGCTGTGACGGAGATCAGAACTGAAGCGAGGATTCTAGAAACCCCGAGAAAGGAGATTTTAGGTTTAGGGTTTTGAAATGAGAAACCCTAAAGTTTTGGTAGTTTTTCCGCGGGTTATTGTTTATGTACCGAGGGCATTCTGGATATCATGGTTGGAGAGAAGTTGGTAACCCCAGCATAGTATCCACTATTAAAATGGAAAAATTAGTGGCGTATATCGGTGGGTCGGTTCGATTTTGAACTAAAACCAACTATTAAACTGTCTATAGGCGGTTTTTAAAACTCAAAATCATCCATCAAATTGTCCATAGGTGGGTCGGTTTAAAATCGATCAGAAACGGACTGTTCGGATTCGGTTTTTTACGGTTTAAACCGTATTAAATGTACATCTCATATTTCAATTTAAATGGAAAATTTGACAAAACGAAGCAAATACGACTTGGGTTTGATGTACTTACGGTTTATCACGACCCGTAGCTTCAATTTGCATCTTCCTTCAACTGATAATACTCGAGTTGTATGATGTTATTTAACCACCAGAATTCTTGGCATAGTCTTCTACTTTGATTCATTCGATCTAACCAATGAAAAAAAATCAGAAAATCCTAACTTTTCACTTGATCCTTACCATTAACTCACTCATAACCATTAACGATTTATGTTTGTTTTTTTTTCTGGTAGTGGTCAAGCGGCGTGAGAGAAGAAGATGAAAATTAGAATTTAGAAATTAGACGGTTCATCTAGTTTTAGGGTATTGATTATAGATGGAGGGCTAGGATGAAGAGTAATCAATGGTCATGATAATTCGGTTTATACGGACGGGTTCGGTCGGTTTTTATACTAACCCATAAACCGAACCATCATTAATGGTTATTTAATTTGAAAAACGTATACCAAGCTGCAACTGTCGGGTTCGGATAAATAAACCGTGGTTGTGTCGGGTTCGGTTTTTCGGGTCGGTTCCTGGAGCCTCTAGGAAGAATCATGGAAAATCGAAAGATATTGGGTCCGTAGGCGCAATGAGATCCAAGACTTTTTTCTTTGTTCGTCTCTCGTTGATTGTCCAACCCACAGGAGGGAAATACAAGTACCTAGGTCACCAGTACCCCCGGTAAAAACGCATATAGCTTTTTATATAGCTGTATCGGATCATGTTGATACATTGTGGCATGTGATATTCACTACGGGGAATGATCCAATGACATGGTTAGGTGATATTATCTTGATACTTTGACGCCATTTTTTTATAAAACTTAAAAGGAAATGAATTTGAAGTTAAATTTCTCGTGACATATTCTTCTATAAAGCTCTATATTCCTACCGAAAATGAACGCATTCGGAGATATGAAACCTCATCATCAACAAAGTTTAATTTCAACCGTTAATCTTCAATGGTTGCTTTTTAAAGTGGTAGATGATAGTCTTATACGTCTTGGAATGCGCTCATTTTTGGTAGGAATGTAGACCTTTATAAGAAAAAGATGTCACATTTCCGTTTACGTTTTATAAGAAAAATGGTACCAAAATATCAAGAAAATATCATTATAAACATGTCATTGGATCCTTTCCCATTAACTATTTTGGTCACCATCTTATGCACCTTACATCAAACTTAAATCTAATGGTGTTGCTTCTATTGTTGCAAGAGCTGAGGTTGGTGGTGTTGTGCAAGATTTTAAGGGCAAGTTTGGTAGGTTTACACATGTCATATATATATAACAATAATTGTGAAATGGAAAAATATTACAAAACGCGTGGCGCAAATTAAAGTCGTAGTAGCATAGTAAGATAGAACCACCAACACAATATGTACAACTACCATTTATTCTTATCCATACAAATCTTCCCTAAGGGTATATTGGTAATGTAATGTACATCACATCTATGCTTATAGAATTAGGAATATTTTCTATTAGACCCAGCAGCTGAGATACACTCCCAGCTTACAACTAGCGGCTGTGATTTCTCGTACCTTTTCAGTTTTGGACAAATCAAAACAATCCCACGGTTGGCATCGCCCTATTTTATGCCCTACCCGAATAAATACGATCCGTCTTTATTATTTCCAGTAATCAATTCCATTCTTTCAAATCATTAATACCCACCGCAAAATTATTAATTCACAAAACCCTTAGGTGACTGTTGGGAGATCATACGCCTTCTTGATTCTCTTTTCGTTTCTCTTCTGTGACCGTATGGATCTAAAATCCTGATGAATGATTTTATTATTCCCTCAGTCAAGACGGAAAAATAAAAGCACAAAAGGGTTACAACCGTTCATTTTCATTGAAGCTCGTGGTGGGTTGAATCAGGGAGAACCAACACAAATGGTTATCTTCAAATTCATGCTAATGGTGGATTGAATCATATGAAAAAAAGAGTAAGCACTAGCACTTCTCATCCCCCTTCCCAATTTGATTTTTTCCCTAAAAAAAAGTCATCATCTTTAGCAATTCTATTTGTTCAATTTTGGGTTTGAGAAAAAAAGTTAATCCATTTGAATTGAGATAATAATGTCATTGATTGATAATTTAGGATTGAAGATGCAACTACGAATGGAATTTAGGTATCCAATCTGTATATGTACAAACTTTTCTTAGTATATAATTTTGATTGATTCTTATTTGTTTTCTCTTCCCACCCACTAAAATCAAGACTAACCTTTCTTAGAATTAGAGAACGAATCAAATATTTAAGGTAAGTTTGGTTTTGGATTTTTAACAATTTTCGGTTTCTTATGCTTAGGCCAGATCCTATGCACCTTTTTAAATGGGTTAGTTTGTCCAGTCAGGTGGCTGGACAAACAGGGTGGGACAGTATGGGAAAAGCTATGGGATAGGAACTATGTAGAGCGACATAGTGTTGATCGCTAGTGTTGGTCGCTGGCGATAAACACTATATCGCTCGACATAGTTCTCATCGCTCATGACCGACTCCCTACCGCCTATAAATAACCAAGCCCTCTTCACAATTTTACATCCTCCTTTTCAATTTTACATCTAAAAACACCAAAATCATCTAGAGCAAAAAAAGAAATTACTGCCACAGTGAGTGCCTTAAGAGCCAAAAGAAACAGAAAAGGTTAATCAAGAGGCGGCCCAAGTAGTGGACTGAAATGGAATCAGGATAGAGATGGGGGGTTCCAAGAGGTTAGACAGCTTGTGGGAACTGGTGTAGTGGAAGGTCATATATCAGGTTATCAAGAGAGAACTCGGTATACCAAGCTAAGAGGTGGGTTAACTGAATTTACTCTCGTGTATGAGTGGCTCCCTGATGCAGTTAAAGCAAGAGTCTGGAGATATCCGTGGTATCGTTTATATTTGTTAAACCCTAAGAACCATAGGCAAGCTGTTGTTCAAGTAATATTAAAACGTTGGTGGAAGACTACAAATACGTTCTATTTTAAGGATTTCGAATACGGTAAGTTTGTTTGTTCTCTAATTAATATTTTACATTTTAATTTTTGGTTTTATATATCCAAACTTTAGATTATACAAAAATTAGGTTGATTCAAACTTTAGATTATGTAAACTTTAGGTTTTATAGCCGAAAATTAATTTCAAAATGTTGGTTGTAGGAGTTACGCCGTTAGATATTTATATGTTGACGGGAATACTATGCGAGGGAGATATTATTCCATATGACCAAGGGAAGTGGCAAAGACAAAATAGATGGAAAGAACGCCTTGTATTGTATTCTTATGATGAGGAAGGAAATGATAATCACGTGGAATCAGAGTCTCTGGGTTGAAAGCTTTTTTAAAACTCTCGAGCATCCTGAAGAAGACAAAGTTGAGCACTATGTTGAGCTCGAAAGAGTGTTTATGTTATACATGATAGGACAATATCTTTTTCCAAATGCTAGCTCAGTGACACCTGTTGGTTTTCTCGAAGCGCTTAAGGACTTAGAGTTAGATCTAGGGTATGACTGGGGGTCTACACTGTTATCTTCAATCTACATCGGCCTCGGGAATTCCGCGGGCGCCAACCCAAGTTTGAATTATTTTTGGGGAATCTTGGAGGTAACTAGCTAATTAGTTTATAAGTATCTTATAAAATTATAGATGTTACATTTACTAACTAATTAAATTTCCCAATATTTTCACAGTATTTGTGGTATACTTACTTCTGTGTTGGTGAACCTGCTCTAATACAGTTAGCCTTGTTTTTCCAATTATAGAGAAATACCGGTCTTCCAACTGGTACCCACTTCAGCCAGATGACGGTCAACACTCTGAGATGGTTAACATGATTCAACAAACAATCAGAACAAGGAAAAACTTTATTCCTATGACGTATGCGGATCATCTACAGTACCACACTGACGCTGCTCAAAGGATGCTAGAGATGAGTTTACATCGATCGGTGTTTTACAATGCTGAATTCGTGAAAGGTGTTTGGTAATTTGGGGAAAGACTTCTTCTAAAGCTTCAATGAAGAACGGTAAAAGCAATCAACCCAATTCCAAGCAGGGAGATTTTCTTAGCGGATTACCGTTTGTTGATGCAAATTGGTCAAGAATAGGATCATGTTGATGACTTGGTATAGGAGGTTGTTGACGATCGTGATTATATGAGTTGGTTCAACATGATTAGCAAGCCTAACATTCAAATAGAGATGTAACATATGGGAGTTATGGATGTGCCATCTCTAGGTAGATTGCCACTTGATTCCGCATTTCTTCCATCCCAACCTCTACCACCTTCTTCGTCAGCTTCCTTTGTTTATCCCAGTGGCGGGGGAAGTTCATCTTCTTCGTAAGCTATGCTACCGTTTGACTGGAGGTGCCGAGTATCAATCTACAAGGGGAGGGTGTAAATATTACAATTACTTTTCAAGCTATGGAACGGTCGTATCACTATTATGGGTACAAGCTTCAGAACAGGATATGCGGCAAAGGTTGAACGATTATCATTGGCGACAAGAGAAAATGCAGAGACATTACATGGGGCTCCTGGAATAAATAACAAACACATTTTGTCTTGATATTCTAGATAAATCCAGTCCAGGTCCAAGTCTTTAGAGTCAACGAAGTTGAGCAAGTCAGAGAAGCAGAGGCAGTCGTAGAAGCATTCAAAGAAATGCTGCCACACCTGAGGAGAACGTGCAAGAAACTTATTTGACACCTGAGTTCAGATGAATGAATTTGACAACTCCAGGGGGTAATCAATTATTTGCGAATATTTATACCCTGATTCCAAGAGTAGGAGGCTTCGTAGAGTATACCCCGGTTCGAGGCGTTGTGGCATCCAATTCTCATCTTTCTTCAGTTCCTTTTGCAGGTTATGGTAATGATGAAACTCAACCTCCTGATGCTACTCAAGCTTCTATAGCATCCATGTTAGCACAAGGAGGCTACCCCCAAGAAGAAAGTTGGGTCTTTGGTCATCAAGGAAATCAACCAGGAAATAATATGTAATTTTAACTTTATGTTTTAATTAAATCAAAAATATGTAATTTTGATTTTATGTATTGAATCAAAACTACTCTGTTTTAATTTAATTATTAATGAATTTAAATGCGTGAATGTTAAAAGAAATTACATTTGGTCAAAAGTAGGAAATAATTTGAGTTAATTTGATTGAACAATTTGATTGCAAGTTTAATTAATAATTTGATTCAATTAACATAAACACTAATCTCAATTACACAAATCTCCATTACATTAATTTACTATTATACTACGCTCTTTTACAAGATATAAACTAGGGCAGTAAAAACTTAAACACTTCAGTAAAAATCTCTAACAATCTTGGGCCTCATGTTTATCTTCATTTGACGTATCTTCCATTCAGTGCGCTCCTGAGAAGATTTTTCCTTATTTTTATGAGAAGTACTACTAACTTTCAAATTTTCTCTACCCTTATTTTTCTTGCCTTGAACTTTTTTTTTTCTTTTCGTGCGACTTGGTTCACATCTAAAACATGAAGACCTCTTTTTTCATTCTCTATTTTCTTATAACTCTCACATATCTTACTAACATCGACTTCAAATATGACTACAGAAAAATATAGTTGTGTTGCCAAATCAAGATTTGCAATTTGTGCCATTTGGGAAAAAAATGTAGAAAAGAAACAGTTGAAAGTAGAGAAACTAGGAAAAATTTTGTGTAAAAATTTTGGTGTAAAGATTTAATTTAAAAATGGTGAATTTATAGGGAAAGAGTTAGTCGTTGGCAACATAGTCTTCACCGAACGACAAAGACTATGACGCGTTGTACATTTGTTCAAAATTAAACGTTTGAGAGGTCATTTTGATCATTTGGTATGTGTATAATGGGCGTTTTTGATCAAATATGACTATTTGCTATGTGCATAGGAATTGGCCTTAGCCAACTAATTTAAACATCGGTTTCTTATGTTTACCCAACTAAATTAAACAATCAGTGCACCCGTTACAGGTGATGATTCTGAATTTTTTCCACTATGCTGATTTTTGGTTATTTTCAGAGACCGAAATTTATGCACCTTAACTGTTTGTTGAAACGGCAATGTGATATTCATCACAAATCTTCACTTCATTGGTTTGTGATACCATCAATAATGTTGTAGCTAAGATTCAGGTAACTATTCTTCTCTTCTTGTTTCTTTTTTGTGGTGATTCTGTGATTTTTTAAATTAGTCATCATCATCTTTTGAAGTATTATACCAGCTTAAACTTGCTATTGTCAGGATCATTTGGGAGAGTTAGTGTTGTGGAGCTACCAGAAATTGGTGTTGCAGTAACAAAGATTAGTGGGTTTGGAGAAGTAGAGAGTTTGAAGGCAACAAGTGACATTAACTCCCCTGTTTCTGGTGAATTTTTTGAAGATACTGACACCCCTGGTAGTATGTATATTTGACAATCTTTACAATTGACAATCTTTGAGTAACTAATTGTTAGGTCATGGGTTTATAACAGAAAAAAAGAAATAGTATAGAGTTTTTTCTTTTTTGAGAGAGAGACACTTTTACCTATTAGATATAGGAACCTATCCATCTGTATATTTCCTATCCCAGCTCTACTTGGGGCTCTCCAAGAGAACTCGATAAATTTTGTTATCCCTGCATTTCACACAGTTTCAAAGATCTCTTATTAACTCTTTTGGATTTTCAGTATGAAAACCTCTTATCAGTTAACAGACCTACAGGAACTTTCTAACAGCTCCCCGCTCTTATTATGTTTGCAGGCTGAAATGCAAAAGATGAGGGTGAAATGGCAAGCATGAAAACGGATGCCGAACATTATTCACGACAGGTCGGTGGCCCTCAGTTTTTCTGTTAATGTTTCTTTTACAAGTAAAAGGCTGCACTCCTCTTTTTACGTTAGTATCTCTTACTTTTCTTAGTGGCTCATGTTATTTGGAGGAATCGTCTCTACTTAACTTTATTTTTTCAATAACAATTAATACATACCTTTTATGTATCACAACGGTTAACAGGAACACATGGAGCTAGAAAAGCGTTATCGTGAGTTAACAGATTTATTGGTATACCACACCTAAGAAACACATCAAACCCCATTGTTTATAGTTGACTGCCATTAAGTCATTCATTAAGCAATTTGCATTATTTCTTTCAGTACTACAGGCAAACTCAATTAAAAACAATGTTTTTCAGAAATTTTATCCTTTGATTTACGGTACAGCTGCAAAAGCAGCGAATTCAATAGATCATGACGCGTAAGGCTACATAATTTGTTACTTAATATTTATTTTCAATTCCTGATAATGATATGCTATGAGAACTTTTTTGGAATATCTAAAATTGATGGTTGCATGCAGTCAGTTGTGTCTTGCTGGGTCACTTGATCCTGAGAAGGTGAAGGGTAAGATATTGGTATGTCTTCGTGGCAACAATGGTCGAGTCGAAAAAGGTGCTGTCGCACTCTAAGCTGGAGCTGTCGGGATGATTCTAGCCAATGACATTTTGTCTGGAAATGAAATTGTAGCTGATCCTCATGTTCTTCCTGCTGCACATATCAAATACACTGTAGGCATCGACGATGAATTAATATGGATAAGTCTACTGCACAGATTGTCACAAATTTCATTTTGTTTTGTTAAGACTTATTTCATCTCTTGATTTTACAGATCTGGTGGTGGCAAGTCTTAAGAAAATAGGTTCTTTGTCAATAGATGAAACCCCTAGGAACAGTGCAGGTTAGTTGACACTTCATCTTTATCTTACTGTAATTGTTTTGGAATCGAGTCGAGATTTAATTATTCCTTTTAGGATGATTAGATTAGTGTTATTATTTGTCGTCTTCCAATCTTTCTATTCAGGTTTTCATGTTATTCTTTTGGTGATCACTTGATAAGTACTATGATACTTGGTGTACTTGATAAATCTGTTTTAGGTGATAAATTTTATTGTTTGATCATGGTTTTCAGTTCTGCATCACAGTGTGGCCCATGGTTTACTCAGAACCTTAAATTTTGATGCCTATATCAACCTTCACTTTTGAGAAGTTACAATAGAGGTCGAGAAGTTTATCACACTACTTTGTTGTGGTGTTTAGTATTGGGGTTCAACTTCCTGAACTAGGAATTATTATCTGCAGTTCTTCAATCTTCATTAAATAACTGATAGAGTAGAAAACTTATTACTGATGGTATGCATCGGATATTGAGGATGAAAGAGCTTGAGTTTACAGAGAAAGAAAACAGAAATGAAAATGAAGAAAAATGGTTTTTATTATTACTGTTATATGTCAGGTACAGTCAGGCACATGCCTTATAAAGGGTGTTAACATACACCACATAGAACTAACCTACACCCACACATTATACCCACACATGTGAGTATTGTACACTTATTAGTTCTAACACTCCCCTTCAAGCTCTGTGGCTGTAAGCAACATAAGCTTGGACAGTAGACCTCGAAAAGTATTAGTGCACAGCCCTTTAGTAAAAACATCTGCTAGCTGCTGTGTTGTTGGAACATATACTATCTTCAACAACTCCTGAGAAACCAATTCTCGTACGAAATGGTAATCCACCTCTATATTTTTTGTTCTAGCATGAAATACATGATTGTATGCTAGACTTGCAGCACTTTGATTGTCACAATAAAGGACCATTGATTCACTTAGTGTCAGATGAAGCTCCCTTAATAAGTATGAAACCCACATCAACTCAGATGATGCAACAGCCAATGCCTTATACTCTGCCTCTGCTGAACTGCGTGAGATTGTTGGCTGCTTCTTTGAGGACCAAGAAACTAAAGAATTCCCAAGAAACACTGCATACCCACTTGTTGACCTTCTAGTATCTGGACATCCTGCCCAATCTGAGTCTGAATATGCACTGACTCTTCCAATATCTCCAGCAACTAGTGTAATTCCAGAACCAATTGTTCCTTTCAAATATTACAGTATTCTTTTCACTAATTGCAAATGTAAATCAGAAGGTGTATGCATGATGTGATACATAGTTCACTGCATAGTTAATATCTGGTCTTGTCATTGTCAGGTACTGTAACCCTCCTACCAAACTTCTGTAATGAGTTGGAGAAACCAAAGTAGTACCTCCATAAACTGACAATCTTGGACCAGATGTAACAGGAGTTGAGCAGGACTTGCATTCCATCATCTCAGCTTTTTCTAGTAACTCAACAGTATACTTCAGTTGAGTGAGAAGAAGTGTTCCTTTCTTTGTTGCTCTACTGCATTCAATTCCCAAAAAGAATGAAAGTGACCCTAAGTCCTTCATGAAAAATTCATGGCTCAATGCATTTATAAACTCATGAACTGACCCAGTTGAAGATCCTGTAAGAATTATGTCATCTATGTAGAGCAACAAGATCATCATTTCTGACATAGTCCTAAAGATGAACAATGAGTGATCACATGTAGACATTACAAATCCCTTATCCAATAAGAAACTGTTGAACCTTGAAAACCAAGCTCTTGGAGCTTGTTTTATTCCATATAGAGACTTCTTAAGATGACACACATGTGTTGGCAGAGTAGTTGACACATAGCCTGGGGGTTGTTCCATATACACATCCTCATCCAGATAGCCATGTAGAAAGGCATTAGAAACATCCAATTGTTGCAAAATCCAGTTGTTGATCAAAGTTACAGTGAGTACACACCTTATTGTAGGCTTCACCACTGGGCTAAATGTCTCTGCATAATCCACTCTATCTTGCTGTAAGTATCCTTTTGCAACAAGTCTAGACTTGTACCTCTCCACTGTGCCATCAGACTTCAGCTTTACTTTGTAGACCCATCTACATCCAAGAACATTCATCCCTTCTACATATGGCTTTAGTGCCCAAGTGTTGTTATACATCAAGGCCTTATATTCTTTATCCATAGAAAGCACCCAAGTAGGATCTTTACTAGCTTGTTTATAATTTTTTGGCTCCAGTGGTGTTTGTAATACAGATAAGAATGCACTAGAGATTGTGTGATTGGTTGAGTAATGTGCTACAAAATCAGATGGTAAAGCTTTCTGTTTGAATATGCCATTTCTTGACCTTGTGTGCATTCTTGAAACAGGTGGTGCTGCTGCATCAACTTGTTCTGTCTCAGTTACTATAGGTTCTGTATCTTGAACATCATTAATTGGTGGTTGAGTAACTGACAGAGGAACTGAAATGGTTAATGACTGACATGTGCTATCTGTGGTCTGAGTAGGTTCCTTTGAAACTGTCTTGGTATGTGTAGAATCAGCAAAAGGAAAACTATCTTCATTAAAAGTCACATGCCTTGAAACAAAAACCTTATTTGTTGCATTGTCATAACATTTATACCCTCTATATAAGGAACTGTAACCCAAGAAAGTGCATCTGACAGATTTTGGGGATAATTTGTCCTGCCTAAAGGAAGACATATTTGGGTAGCAGCTGCAACCAAATATCTTGAACAAGCTATAATCTGGAACTTCATGATACAACATCACAAAAGGTATTTTGTATCCCATTACTTTGGATGGAAGTCTGTTTATAATGAATGTTGATATAAGGTAACTGTCATACCAGAAAAATTTTGGAACTGCAGCTTGGAATGAAAGAGTATTTCCAACCTCAGTAATATGTCTAATCTTCCTCTCTGCAATACCATTCTGTTGTGGTGTTTTAGGACAGGAAATTCTCAAAGTTATACCACATTGTGCTAGAAAACTTCTAAAAACACCTTTGACTAGCTCATATGCACCATCACACTGGAAGCAAATTATTGCAGTAGATAAAAGCTTCTCAATATGTAGTTTGAAGTGTTTAAAACAGTTAAGTGCTTCATCCCTAGAAGATAGAGGATATATCCAGTGATATCTGCTGTAGTCATCCACAAAAAGAATGAAATATCTATAGCCTTCTAAAGATGTAACTGGTGCTGGTCCCCAAATATCACAATGTATAAGATGTAATGGTTTAACAGAAACTCTTTTTGATGAATTGAAAGGCAATTTTGTGTGTTTTCCTAACTGACACTCATGACAGAATGTAGTTAAGTTTGAATCAGTGAACTGTATTGATGGTATGCCTGATAATTTCTTTAAAATCAAAGGAGATGGATGTCCTAACCTTTTATGCCACATTGATGGAGAAGCAAGAATTGAAGTAAAAGCTTTTGTTGGAGCTGGTGCAGACTGGATTGGATATAGCTTATTGCAAACTGTTCCTTCTGCCACCACTTCATCAGTTGTTAAATCTTTAATGTTGTATCCCCATGGCAACATGTTGAAGGATACTTTGTTATCCTCACAGAACTTTGAGACACATATCTGATTCTGTGTCAATAGAGGTACCAACAAAACATCTTTTAGAATGAATTCTGAATTCTCCAATGTCAATACTGCTTCTCCAATAGCTGAAATTTGTAAACATTTCCCATTCCCAATCATCACACTATTTATACCTGTATAGGGCTTGCAATCATGTAATAGAGCAACATTACAAGTTATATGTGCAGTAGCACCAGAATCTGGTATCCATTTAGTATCTAGTGTAGAATTGAGTTGTTGTTGTTCTTCACCAGAACAAGTGTAAAATGGTTGATTCTGCTGCACCTTAGAATGATGAGAATTTGATTTTATGTTTGTTGCTGGTGGAGTATAACGCCAATGACACCTGTTGGCTGTATGTCCTAGCCTCTTGCATATCTGACACTCAACTTCAGTGAAATCAGTTGGAGTCCTGTTCTGTAAGTTTCTTGAACTGTCTGTTTGATTCTTTTGATAATATTGTGTTTTCTTGGAGTAGTAAGCAGTGTTTGTGGTAGAATCAAACTGAGAGGAAGTTTCTTGTTCTTGAGATTTAAGCCATTGTTCATGATGTACCAATCTTGATCTCAATTCACCAAAGGTGTATTGTTTCTCTCTATTATGAGATGAAACCACAAACTGATTATAACACCTATTGAGACCATTCAAAGCATACATGACAATATCCTCATCTGACAGTTTCTCATTAATAGGAGCAAGATTGTCTGTAATCTCTTTAATCTGACACAAATAATCAAGAATTGAAAAGTTACCTTGTTTAATAGATTGAATCTGTCCTCTTAGCATGGATTTTCTTGCAAAGAATTGTAAATTAAATTCAGATCTGAGATAATCCCAGTACTCTTTTGATGTAGATAATCCAAGAACTCCTGAAGAAATTGACTGAGTGAATGTTGCATTGAGACAAGACATGACAAATCTATCCATAGCTAACCAGAATACACATTCAGGATTCGATTGTAGTTGATTATTAACAAGAACTGTTGAAGAAGGTTTTGTATATGATCCATCAACAAATCTCATTAAATTTGTACTCATAAGTATAGATTCAAATTGGTGTTTCCACAGTAGGTAATTGGTTGAATCTAACTTTATTGAAACAAAGTTACAGATGTTTTGGAATGGTAGTTGAATTTGTTGCTGTTGAAATTGATCTGTAGTAGTAGCAGTTGCATTAGTGTTCTCCATTGTAGTTGTCTTTCAAGAAGTGATGATAATGTGAAGATTTGATAGAATTGATAGTATTACTAGAGTTGTTCTAAAGTTTTGGTAGGATTGTTGAGAGATTTCTGGATCAAAAGTTTACTCGTTGGAGAAATGGCTCTGATACCATGAAAGAGCTTGAGTTTACAGAGAAAGAAAACAGAAATGAAAATGAAGAAAAATGGTTTTTATTATTACTGTTATATGTCAGGTACAGTCAGGCACATGCCTTATAAAGGGTGTTAACATACACCACATAGAACTAACCTACACCCACACATTATACCCACACATGTGAGTATTGTACACTTATTAGTTCTAACAGAGGAGTCGAAGTTTAGTTGGCATTCATATTTTTGATGTTAAATATAGGTTGCGCTGCATAATTTTTTTTGCTTTCTTGTATTCTTTCACGCTTATTTAGATGTCCCATATGCTGTGTTTCAACGTAAAACTTAACATATTATTAACGTGATATGTATTGATCTGTATCTGGATCAACTCCTACTACAAACTATTTATAGCAAAGTAACTTAACTAGGAAGAATCCTATTCAAACTAGGAAACCACTTCTAAACTTATACCTAAGCCTAAACTAGGAAACTCATCATATAATATCAAACTTCTAACACTCCCCCTCAAGCTGAGTAGTGGGATCTCCAATGCTCAACTTGGACAATACTGATTCAAATATCTTGCCTGTAACTGCCTTTGTGAGAATGTCTGCCAACTGATCCTCATATCTCACAAAGGGTAGCTCAATAGTGCCGTCTTCGATCTTCTCTTTCATGAAATGCCGATCTACTTCTACGTATTTGGTTCTGTATGTTGTACAGGATTTTCTGAAATGCTAATTGCCGCTTTATTGTCACACAACAACTGAGTCGGAAGCTTTAGTGGAAAACCAATCTCGTTCATCAATTTCTTTAGCCAAAGAATCTCTGTGATTCCTTTTACAATGCCCCAGAACTCTGCTTCTGACTTGATAGTGCCACTAACTTTTGTTTCTTACTTCTCCAAGTGACCAAGTTCCCTCCAACTAAGGTAAAATACCCTGTTGTGGATCATCTATCGTTTGGGTTACCAGCCCAATCAGCATCAGTAAAGGCCTCAACATCTAGGTGTTCATTCTTTATGAACACGATACCTCTTCCTGGAGTGCCCTTAAGGTATCGTACTATCCTCATGGCTGCTTTCATGTGATCTATCTGAGGTTGGTGCATGAATTGACTTACTACTCCAACGGCGTAAGCAATGTCTGGTCTGGTATGGGCTAAGTATATTAGCTTTCCTACCAACCTCTGGTACTTCTCTCGATCTGCTAGCTTAGCTCTCTGAATCATCTTGAGTTTGTGGTTCACCATCATCGGAGTATCACTGGGTTTGCAATCCGCCATACCAATTTCAGCCAACAAGTCTAGTATATACTTCCGTTGGGAGATGTAAATTCTTTCTTTTGATCGCAGAACTTAAATCCCTAAGAAATATTTTAGTCCACCAAGATCTTTCATCTCAAACTCTGTAAAGAGACTTTTTTGAAGTTTTGCAATTTCTTCTTCATCACTTCCTGTTATGATCATGTCATCAACATATATTATCATACAAGTAATCAGATCTCCTCTCCTCTTAAAAAACAGGGTGTGGTCAGCATTGCTCTGTCTGTACCCATAACGCTTCATAGCCATTGTAAACCTCCCAAACCATGCACGAGGAGATTGTTTAAGCCCATTCAAAGCTTTCTTGAGCCTGCATACTTCATTTATTCGGAACTCATCCGAGAACCCGGGTGGTACTTCCATATATACCTCTTCTTCCAGATCTCCATGCAGGAAAACATTCTTGACATCGAATTGATGAAGGGGCCAGTCTTTATCTGCTTCTACAGAAAATAACACCCTGATAGTATCAATTTTTGCAACCGGGGAAATTTTTTTCGAGTAGTCGATGCCATATGTCTGTGTATAACCCTTGGCTACTAATCTTGCTTTGTACCGTTCAATGGTTCCATTAGCCTTATATTTGATGGTAAAGACCCATCTGCAACCGACTGGTCTCTTTCCTGCTGGTAGCATACATTTCTCCCACGTGCCGTTTTTCTCAAGTGCTTTCATTTCTGTATTCATAGCTTCTTGCCATTCAATCTTCTTACTTGCCTCTTGAGCTGTTTTTGGAATGTTTTCTGAAAGAAGAGTGAGAGAGAATTCCTTTGCAATATCAACAGCTCTCCCCCTGACTACATTTACTGGATACCTTGAAGCACGGGACACATGCTCTAGTGAGAATCGATTAGGCGGCACATCTCTATTTTTTCTCGGAGGTATGGAAAATGCCTCCGGCTCTTCTAGTTCCGGTACTATGTTGTCATCATGATTAGTGGCATTATTCAAATGAAAGGGCAAATCAACAGTGTACGACTCACTTACCTCTTGTCGGAAATCATTCGAAGTAGATTCATTGATTACGTGTACTGGTCCGTCAACCCCATCTATGTTGGAAGAGGCAGGTTCGGTGGCTCCATCTACCTTCTCTGTTAGAACAGTCTCATAACAACTTAGATTACTTAGCCAACTTAGTGATTCACTGACTCTCTCCCCTGAACACTCGGTTGGTGGCAGAAGAAATATTCAGACTCTAAGAAATCACAATCCATAATGACATGGACACGACGAATGATTGGATTATAACAACGATACACTTTTTGATGCATGGCATACCCTACAAAGACACATTTCTCTGCGCACGGATCAAGTTTGTTTCTATTTGTTTTTTTGGAATATGTATGAACACTAAACAACCAAAAACTCGGGGTGGTAAGGTGAGAATACAAGGTATTATGGCTTGGGTAGCTAGTGTTTGTAAAGGGGTTTTGTGATTAAGAGTTTTTCTAGGAAGACGGTTGATTAGGTATGCTGATGTAGCTAGAGCTTCAGGCCAAAAGATTAAGGAACTTCAGATTCAATCATCATGGCACGAGTCATTTCAAGTAATATTCGATTCTTTCGTTCAACTACACCATTTTGATGAGGTGTGTCGGGACACGAAGTTTGGTGGACAAGACCATTTTTCTAGAAAAAAGCTTGCATAGACTGATTTGCAAACTCTCCTCCATTATCGGAGCGAAGAATCTGTATTTTCTTATTAAACTGGATGTGAATCATTTCGTAAAACATGAAGAATTTTTCATGCACTTCTGATTTATGTTTCATAAAATATATCCAAGTCATGCGAGAGAAATCATCCACAAACAATACGAGATACCGAAGTCGACCATTGTTAGAGTTTGGAGCTGGTCCCTATACATTAGAGTGGATTAATAATAAAGCATAGTCATATCTAGAGTTACTTAAATAAAGTAAATTCTATAACTTTTAGCACGAATGCAAGTTTCGCATTTTATGTGTGTGGATTTATTTGAGAAAAGACTAGGAAATAAAAACTTGAGATACCCAAAGGATGGATGACCAAGACGTCGGTGCCACAACCAAAGTTGTTTCTTGGCTATTTCGTGAGCAAGCATGGCACGTCCCTCCTGAACCACCTCATCAACATAGTAAAGGCCTCCTCGCTCAGTTCCACGCTCAATGATCTCCTTCATAAGAATGTCCTGCAAAATGAAAATTTTTGGATACATCAGCACCACACAGTTAAGTTCCTTTGTCACCTGACTAAGTGACACCAACTTTGAATATAATGTAGGGACATATAGACAATTATGTTACTTCATCTTGTCAGAAAACACAACAATACCCGCTTCTTTCACTTCAACAAGTTCTCCACTAGCAGTATCAATATGAAACTTTGAGGGTGACGACAGGTTTCAAAAATCTTTGGGGTCATAGGTCATAGTATATGTAGCTCCGCAATCAAAAATCCAGGCAAATGATTTTTCTGGGCGGAAACTGGGTGCAGATTGGGTTTGGTAGGCTTTGAGCTTCGGGTTATAATTTTCTTTGGCTAAGAAGTCACAAGGAATAGTCCTACAATTCTTAAAGCTAGGAGAACTAATTTGATTCGCAAACTCATTAAAACCAAAACAATGAGGTTTAAAAAACTTGGGGTTATCAATTGAAGGGTTTGGGGTGTCGATCCCAAACCCTTTACCTGTATGGTTTGCTTGGTTCATTCACATAGCCGCGCCTCCATAACCCATTGTACTTCCCTGCTGTTCTGATGTTCCCGGTTCTGTTCTGGTGTCCTGGATGCCATTGTTGCTGTTGGCTGCTCCCTTGCCAGTGTTCACACGTTGTCATGTTTTCTCTTTGTGGTTGTTTTCCCACCAATCTGGGTATCCCACAATATTAAAGCATGTTTCATTAGTGTGCTTCTTCATCCCACAATGGGTACAAAAGAGCTTCGATATGTCTTCTTTGTCTCTACTCCGTTGTGAATCAAAACGAAATTTGGTTTTTCTGGCCATCATACCTACACCAATCCCCGATGCTGAGTCTACTTCAGAGGATGCATCTTTCAAAATGTGGAGCCTGGCTACCTCCCTCCGTACAGTAGCATAAGCATCTTCGACTGAGGGGAGCGGATCCTGCTTCAAAATATCTAGTTTAATTGATTCAAACTTATCATCAATGGTTGTTAACAGTTGGTAAAGTCTCTGTTTTTGAATTTTGTTATTGTAAATTTGAATATCTTCAGGGTCCTTCATTGGGTTTGGATCCCGCCGATCGATGGTCATCCAGATACTCTGCAGTTTGTTCCAGCAATCTTCTAAGGTATCTCCACCTTGTCTCAATGAATTGGCCTTCTTGTGAAGGTCAAACACCTGCAGCGAATCAGTTGCAGAACCATATGTAACAGCCAACCCATCCTAAAGAGCTTTTGCAGTCGGATATTGTGAGACATTATTCACCAGATTTGATTCAATATTTTGAATTAGCCACGTAAGGTCATCTTGTTCCCAGCGTGTGTACTCTTGATATGTTTTTAACGGCGGTGTGGGTTGTCCAGTAATGTGAGAGATTCTCCCTCTGCCTTCAATAGCTTTTTTCATCAAGGTTGCCCATAATGCATAGTTGTCTCCACTGAGTTTGATTCCAAGAGATAGATTCTCAGAATTGATTGTTGCAGGCTGTGCTCCAAGGCTATTTCGCAGCAATGAGCTAGAAAGCATCAAAGTTTGGTACAGAGTCTTTTGTCCAATGCCGCATTGCAGCGTTAATTCATCGGGAATGTTGGTTGGATTTATATTGGTATTGCTGTCAGAATTCTCGCTGATTTCTGACATGTTTTGGTTGTAGGTTTTTGTGGTTTCTGGCTAATTTAGGTCGAGGAAGGAGATGAGTGAGAGTTCCAGAATCAGAAACCTGCTCTGATACCATGTTTCAACGCAAAACTTAACATATTACTAACGTGATATGTATTGACATGTATCTGGATCAACTCCTACTACAAACTATTTATAGCAAAGTAACTTAACTAGGAAGAATCCTATTCAAACTAGGAAACCACTTCTAAACTTATACCTAAGCCTAAACTAGCAAACTCATCATATAATACCAAACTTCTAACATGCTGGGCTGAAATGATATTGTACGGTGTATTGTAAGCTTAATGTTTTATACTATTATGTTCAGAAGAAGTCACATAGTGCAGTTGAGTTTCCTCATTCCTGAAAATCCCTATGACATATACAGGACTGAATAATATGAACATTCTGCAAACTCTTAGGCCTTATGAGAGTTTGAGTTGTCATCTCAGGATATACAAAAAAGAAAAGAAAATAGTGTTTGAGAACTACTATCCTATTACTTCTGGAATTCTAAGAAGGTGATATGGCACGAAGATAGTGTTAGATGGCCGGTGTGTCCAACAGAAAGTTAAGAAAAGTTCTGTTCTCAGGTACAACTGAGTTTTTAAGAAGACTAATTTAATTGACCAAAGAAAAGAGGCTAAACAAAAGATGGGACGCAGCCATGAGAAGGAAAAGAGCAGTTATGATTTATTGTTAAGGAGCAATTAGTTTATTGACAAGGAGCAGTTAGGATTTATAGATTTGTAAATTCGAAAACCATGTAATGGTTAATTATCCAACACTTAGTAGTCTGAGTTTTTTCTTGGGTTTTCTTTGCTTAATGTAGTTGATGTAATCTATTTAATATGTATACATGCTTAGTTATAGAGGGGAGAAATAAGTTACATGAAACTTTATTTTGTAAATGAGATTAACTAATGTTAATGATGCAGTACGTTATCGTTACATTGTTGTGTTAAATTCATGGTTTGGCTTATCCCTTCAGTGTCGGAATCGGTTTTTATTTTTTCTCAATTAATTTTCCCTTGAAGTTTCACACTGTTGTATTTGCAGACATCTCGGTACAGATGTGCACGTCAAGATACACAAGGAGTCTCAAGGGATGCTTAGTCAGAACGGATGCCGGTTTCACTGCAACAGTGGATTATTGCTGATCACTACACAAACTGATCGAAATAGTGGTGTTTCTATAATGCTACCCATGCAAGGTTATCTTAAATAAATGAAGTTGATTGGTGACAATCCAATTTACATAAACCATTACTTGATTCTGTAAAAAGGAAAATTGTGTTCGTATCCCCCAAAGTTTTTTCCTAACCTTAGTTGTTGGAATGAGTTGAATTCTGATGTGGGTTGTTCTATTCTGCAATACTGTCAGGTTTCAATATGTCTGCTCATAGCGTGTATAAATTTATTTTGCAATTATAACTAATGATTGACTTTGAGTGATTGATTCAATTTTTTGTGTTGTTTGTTTCAGCTAATGACACAAGGGGTGGTTAATCAATTCCTTGCCTGGGACAGTGCGGTTGCAAAATCAGTTTACACTTTTGAAAAGAAATTCGCCGTTTTCAATTAAAATGTTAGATTGTGGAAAGAACAATAACAATTGAAAAGAATTTGCTTATAATATTTAAGATGGATGTTTAATGTAACCATGGTCATTAGTTAGTGATTATCAAATTGTGCTACCTAAAGTTTCAAAAACTTTCAGGTCTAATGAGTGCTTATAATGAAGGCTAAAGGATATTGCGTATATTGCAGAAATTTGATGTCTCTGAAATGTTTATATCGCTCATCTACTTGCTTTATGCATCCGTTTGTCGAGGATCAGTTTCTTGGAAAAAACATGAAAAATTAATCATGTCTTTGATTGTTTAACCTTTTAATTATTAGCAAAATTCAATTGCAGAAATTTCTGATAGTCACAATGAGACTGTCAGGTGAAATTCATATCCTAATACGCATGTTTCAAATTTTAGAATTTAAAGTTTTGTTCTGTCTATTTAGCCATAAAAATGTGGTGAACTATCTTATGCAATCGGGAAAACAATTTATGATTAAGTTAATTTTACAAGTATCTCTTAACCTATAATTTTATCCACAGTTGTTAACGATAGTGTGCTTCTTCTGGGTTATCCAGTAGCTAAAGTTTTCCGTTTTTTCAAATTATTATTATCCTGCTTCAATTGATCAATGTAACTACCATAACCAATCAATATCCCTATTAAATAAAATCGTACTACAAGTTATAACATTCGGCATACCTTCTGTCAATTTCAATAATCTCAGTTTAAAACTATTTCTGAAGAATGACGAATTAGAGTATGTTTAACCATACATTAGCATCATTGTTGGGAATTCTAGGAAAAACTAGATATAAGAATGACGAATCAGAATGAATCCATATCATAATCGTTTTTTTTAAATAGATAAAAGAAATAACAACAAGAACTGAAAATTACTGACCTGAATTTGTTATTCCAATTTTTTGTTATTCCAATTTTGATTGGGAACTCTAACCCAACAATTGATCTTCAATTTAAGTTTCTAACCATCAAGAATTATTTTAGATTGTGGAAAATAATTTCATATTTTTTAGAAGGAAAAAAATATGGTTTAGGGTGATTCCCCTCTGTGTGATATGCTTTTGAATCTCTTGCTCGCATTCATATCGTTGTCCATCGCTAACAATTTATATACATATATAACATGGCCATTTTGAGGGTTACCAAAAATCAATTTGAAGCGATTTTTTTAAACATATCCCATAGATTGGCTATGGGATAACCTAGTGGTATGTAAAAATACTTAAATACTCTTTCACTAATAAAAGTCTAAAAACCTAAACCTTTACCATTTTCACCTTCTTCTCTATCGATTCTCTCTGTTTTCCCTTCTTCTTCTTCTCAACTGTGGCTAAATCATTTCATCGTAAACCAATTCATCGTCGTAATTACAATCAAAAGATGGCTCAAAAAAAGCAAACAACCCGTTTACCTGCTAATACTAACTGGCCGAATTTTACCGAGAGAATAAGAAATAAAGAGAATGTTGAAGAACATAGTGAGGAATATGAAGAAAAGGAAGATGATGATCTAGATACGGAGACTAATTCTGACAATCGGCCTCTCCAGAACTATCTAATGGCTCCAATAAGGTAAGAGTTTACTATTATTTGTGTTTATTTTGCTTCAATTGAATGAAATCGTCAATAGAATATCAAGGGTTTTAGATTATATGTCATAATCGGTAGTTTCGTGTTTGTATTTAACTACTGATTATGTTAGTTTTCTTCATTGCTCATGAACATCGACCATAATCGGTAGTTATATTTAGTCATAAACTACCGATTATATTCCTGGACCAAAATTTAGGCATAATCGGTAGTTTCTAATAGGGTTAAACTACCGATTATGAAAGTTAGTGAGGAACCTCAAAAACATCGACCATAATCGGTAGTTATATTTAGTCATTAACTACCGACTATATTCCTGGACCAAAATTTAGGCATAATCGGTAGTTAATCTTTTTATGTAACTACCGATTGTAGTGTGTCCATATGCACAATCGGTAGATAATGTAGAGCCCGAGCTACCGATTATGCGCAATCGGTAGTTACTTTGTTTAATTTACTACTGATTATGTAGTGATTAAACGGTGTCTTCTTAGAAATAATTGTTCTTTATTTTATTTTTTTAGGGAAAGACGATCTAAACAAGCCCAAGATACAATTTTTTCGGGGCCTCTACCAAGTGATTATGAAAGGCTGGTACGTAATGTTATTTCCTTTTGATTTTAATATTATGGCTCAATATTTTAGATAATAATCGTTTGGTTTTTATTGTATAAAAACAGAAAAAAAAAAGGTTTGCATTTTTCTCCAAGAAGCTAGCTGGGTGCATAAATGCGGGAGTGTCTTTATCAATTGAGAAGATGAGAGAGCATAAAGACCTCATTGACAACATTGATAATGAAGCTTATGCTAGCAAGTTTGGAGAGAATAAGCCTAAGAGGCTAGCAGCAAAGCACGGTAAAACATCTCGCGGTTCATCTAGTGCTGATGCTCGTCGTCCTCGAAATTAGATTTTGGTTGTTTTGACAAAGAACATCATTTTGTTAGTTGATTTGTAACAAACTTGTTTACTTTATGGATATGTCTATGGTATTTAACATTACCGGTGTTTAATTTTCTAACATTTGAATGGATTATGCATGTTAAGAATGTTGGAATTTTGAAAAAATTTGCGATTTCCAATTTGGGGCGACTTTCATAATCGGTAGTATAAAAAAAAATAGACTACCGATTATCCATGTTAAAAATGTTGGAATTTTGAAAAAATTTGCAACTTCCAATTTGGGGCAACTATCATAATCGGTAGTTTAAAAAAAAATTAGACTACCGATTATGCATGTTAAGAATGTTGGAATTTTAAAAATTTTTGCGATTTCCAGTTTGGGGCAACTTTTATAATCAGTAGTTTAAAAAAAAATTATACTAACGATTATGCATGTTAAGAATGTTGGAATTTTGAAAAAATTGCGATTTCCAATTTTGGGCAACTTTCATAATCGGTAGTTTAAAAAAAAATTAGACTACCGATTACAGTGGAATCGGTAGATATATTACTTTATTATCTACCGATTATGATACGTCCATGGTATTAAATGCATGCAAAAAATGAATATTTTTTTGTTAACGATCACAAAACATTGCATTAATATTTGTCTATACATTTATGTTCAAAATATATATTCAAAATTAACAATTCACCATCCGAGTTCAAATCAATTGCGTCTTTTCCTGAGCTTGTTAAACGATCTCAACGCTTCATGTTGGACTCGTATTGCTTCAACCACTCCTTACAATGGTTATTTGGGAAGTAATCCGACCACCTACTCAATGGAGGTAATGGACAATCATCCGTTAAACTTAAACCGATAAAATGATTGTTATAACCCATGTCATAGTGATTCGTCTATCCTTGACCGACTCATCACATACCGTCCTTGTGGGTGTAAATGTGACACTCACTCCTAATGAAGGAGGACAGAAAAAATGTACCACACAGTTCAATACATCCGCTAAAACATACCCACATATCGGTATTACCATCCAATACCTGGATTCGATTGTCTCCAATCCGTTTTGGCATTTTACACGAGTATATAACTCTTTGAACTCTTGTTCTCTGCCATGTCTATCTCCTTCTCTCATCATTTCAATATAAAATTCTTTATCCTCCAATAATTGTGCGGCCATCTTATTTCTTAAATTTGTCATTGGGTGATATTCTCGGTAACCGCCTCACTAAAGCCTCCTATTTGTTTCGAAGCAACGTGGAAACCACAATTGCCATCCCCATCGACATCGTCGGTGGAAAAAACAAATGGTATAATGGGTAGAGGGAGTTGTTCCAAATACTCATCGTGTATAGGTTGGGTTTGACTTAGTTGGGAAGGAATCGTAGAGACCTTAGCTTTGACTTGTCATGAGCTTGGTCCACCTTGACCCTTCCTTGGACGACCCCTTTTCCTTAGAGCCGGAAAATCTTCATACTCAGCTTCAGTATGTTCATGCCTAGAAAGGTCACGATGACTAGATAACCATTCCTTCAACTCTGTTCTTTGAATTGAACTCGGTATTCGGCCTACCCATCACCTTTTCTTTCATTGGTTCCTGAACAACCTTTAGACAGGGGTGAAGGGATTCCTCTAAATAGTGCATCAATATTTGCTTTTGTGCCCCATTTGACATAGAGTAACACTCGAGTATTCGTGCAAATATTTCCGTCTCCACGAACGACGCACCATCAACCGTCGGGGTGCTTGGAGTGAAAGTTAATTGCTTACAAAAGGGATAAATATCATTAATGTCAATTACGTCAATATACCTTCCAAGCATGTGACGACGGGGGAGTCCACTACCTATCATCGTCTTGCAGTTGCAAACCGTAGTCTCATCATCGTGATCTCTGTACAACTCCAATTGTTTTATCATGAAATTTATTGCCCACCAAGAAACTTTGTAAACTATACCCCTTAGAAGATTTTATGTTTTAAATGTGCAAAGGGAATCTATGCCGACTTTTTTCCATTGGACCATAAATCTTAGTGAGGTCACGATTGGTGAACTCATGGATTGCTTCTTGGACCGACACGACCCAATTTTGACTACCGACTAGTATCGGCCATGGGACCCCTCTGCAATGCTTGTTTCCTCTTTCTTGAAGTTCTTATATTCATATGTCCATGCAAACACAAACTTATCCTTATGCGGTCCCAACCATTGTGTTTTGCAATACTTAACTGGTTTGGGATAGTTCTTGCCCCATTCATCCTCAAAGTTCTTCAAGTTGTATTCATAAACTTCCTCCGTCATCGACCAACTATCTTATCCCATGCTTTTAGAAATAAAGACCACTTTATTCCATCCTCGACCCACTTTTCATCGGCCAACCTTTTCTCTTCTTCTCGTTCTTCCACGGTTAGTTTACTAATACGTTCATCCTCTTCCTTCGACCTCTTAGTACCTTTGTTTCGTTTTTTAGCTTGGATATGATGTCTGCAGTTGGATTTGATGTTGCATTGAATGTTCCACGTACAAAGCAAATTCTGGGCTTCTGGAAACACTACATTTATTGCATTCATCAAGGCTTGATCGTTATCCGTTACAATAACCCTTGGAAAATGCTAGCCATTATAAATCAACCTTAATGTTTGCAACATCCAAATGAAACTCATATCGTTCTCAACATCCATTAAACCCCAAGCCACCGTAAATGTGCATTTGTCCGAAGTGTGGCAAGCGATGTTCAACAACGGCATGTTGTACCTGTTTGTCTTGTAAGTAGCATCTATCACAAAATTTGATGAAAGCATTGAGAGAATTGGATCATCTTCGGATGTGCCAAGAAAATATGAATCACCTTACCATCCTTTTCTTCTTTTCTCAACGTGTAATTGTGTTTCTCGACTAACCACTCTGATTGTTACATAACCATTCGACCATCCCATTCCGTCATTTTGATCGTTGCTAGCGTGGACCAAATTGTAGACAACGAAGACAAGTTGTTGGGGTCGTCCGCCTTTATCTTAGATAGGATTGCACTCGCTTTCCTTACGGTCCTCATAGACTTCACCGTCTCCATTTCCTTTGGTTTTAACTTGGAAACCATTACGTGCCCAACAAGACTTTCTGGATCTTCGTGGTTGTGACGACCATTATCAACTCTAAATATTTTCCGTACTTTTCCTTTCTTACCTTCGGGATTATGGAAGATAATCTTAAATGGGCATCCAATCTTCTTTGAATTACCTCGGTATATCCTTTCCGTCTTCTTTACGTATTTATGATTCTTTCTCACGTGACTCTTTCGCTCGCCACCTCTCTCACAAATCATTTCAAATCGATCAACTTTCACGCAATTGTTCTGAACTACAACAAACATCTTCTATTTTGCCTTGTTGAAAAGTCATTCCTTTGCCTCCGCCTTACTTCCAAATGTATTGATGTGCATATAACAAAAAAAATATCATAAGCCTAACCATGTAACATACATTCTTAGAACAAGTTAAGAGTGGGTAGGTAGCGTACCAAATTATTTGCATAGTGTAGGGAAGTATCAGGACCCTCGTATGAAACAGGATTAGCCCATTCAATAATCTACGTAAAATAGCAATGAGTTAGACAATGATAATCGGTAGTTAATTATGTTCGCTTACTACCGATTACAAACAATCGATAGATAATAATATCCCCGTGCTACCAATTATCAACAATCGGTAGATAATATGTATTCCTAAACTACCGATTATTGAAAGAAATCAAGTCATGTTTTGTACACAAAAACAAGTAAAATCGGAGGTTTACTTTGTTACACCACTACCGATTACAATACAATCGGTAGATAACTATATGCCATATACTACCGATTACAAAGTTTGCAAAATAAAAAATTTGTAGGTTTGGAGAAATTCATTTTTGGGGCGACTAACATAATCGGTAGATAATATATATTCCTAAACTACCGATTATAGAAAGAAATCAAGTCAAGTTTTGTACACAAAAACAAATATAATCGGAGGTTTAGTTTGTTACACCACTACCGATAACAATACAATCGGTAGGTGACTATATGCCATATACTACTGATAAGTGCATAATTTATAAATTTTAAGTATCATTTCCTTATTCTTATTTGCTAGATTTTGTGTGAATTACCGTGTTTTATTATTACTTTTCTAGTTTATGTGTTTTATTAGGTTACGTCTCTGAAACAAGTGAAATGGAGCTTTACAAGAGAAGAATTTCTAAAGACCCATTGGATCTCAGTCTATTCCAGTATTTCTGAGACCCATTTTGTAGAGAATTATATTACGAAGCCAACGGCGAAAGAACGAGGTCATTCTGACTTCGTATGAGGAAGTTATGAGCGAAACGAATACTAAAAAGGGCAAAAAGGTCATTTCAAGAGAGACTGCTATTGACAACCTGACACACATTAAGGTACAACTTGAATTCAAATGTTTATATGAGCACCTGCTCATTTTCTCGGGGCTTCCGAGTTTTAAATATTGATAGAGCACCAGGAAGCTGGATTGGGGCCACCT